>ML675621.1:14941412-14958820 GCA_007922155.1 Mesoclemmys tuberculata
TATTAGTACTAAACTTAAACAATTCCTCTCCCTCCCTAACGTTCATCTATGGAGACACTCTTAATGAGGGTCCAAAATATCCTTAAATATCCTTCATATCCTACATCCTTAAATATTTTTACATGGCTCACCTTTTCCCCATAGTCATAAAGGAAAAACTACTAGGTGCCCCAGACAAGATATCAAATTCCAGTAGATGAGCTGAGCCTAACCCAAAGAAAACAACTTCTGGCTTCTCAAAGCATTGGATTCTCTTCCTTCTCAGTTCCCTTCCGGTTTTCTAAGACAAAGGAGACAGGGGGAGCAGTGGGACACTATCTTGTACATCTGCATTCCTAGTCTAGCATGCCCAGAATCCTGTATAATTTTTTTGCTGTTCAGATCATTAATACAAGATTTTCAGACAACTTCAGCTTTTGTTTTGGAGGTTGATGTGTTTATAGATATTAATTGTAAAGAGAATAACATTTCAACATGATAAAACCTCCTTCTGAATTTTTGATATCCACTGAGTGCAACAAGAAAAAAAATCATAGCCCAGGACGTTAGACCTTTCTTGTTCAGAGTCCTTCATAACAAATGACAGGGTGAGGAACAGGGTGGTTTGGTTGTGATTGGTTGATAGGTGGCATTCAGTGCAGGGAATAAAGCAAAGGTAAAACCTTTGTAAGGCTAACTTGTGAGGACAAAGGATTTTTCACGTCTGTACTAGAATCTCTATTGCAGCTCTGATTTTTATGAATTGTAATCCTTTGAAAGTGCTTTTGTGTGATTTTTTTTCTTAATTTTTTTTTTTATTTCTTCCTTCTTCCAGCTACAGTAGCTAAACCAGTCAGTAGAACTTCTGGAAATGCAGATCTTGCTGCCATTAAAAGTAGGAGTTTTAGATTAGTTTTCTGTTGCTTATATTCTGAATGTGTACGTGCTCGTATACACAAACATCAAAAAAAGAAAACTCAATCCCTAAACCCCTAAATAAATACGTGCTAGTATATGGTTTAGAACACTTGCTAATGATATAAAGCATATTGCTAATTACAAACATTCTCGGATATAATTAAACTTAAGCAGCTGTGTTAAAACACAGGAAGTGTTAGCATGAATAACGAACAGCTATTTTTATTAATCCAGCCTTATGGCCAATGCAGCATTTATCTAGATGACTGCAGATCTGCTATACCTTATTGTGTTTTCCCCTCGTCTCCTCCCCAAGGCTGGCTTCTACCAAACATTCTAGCAGGAATGTGCTGTTGTGGATGACAGAAGCAAACTAATGGATCTTTTTGTTCTGTCTAGACTTCAAAATCTGTGTTGACAATAAACACGACAAGGAAATCAGATGAATTAAGAAAGCACTGTGATAACTGCCTTTAACAATAGCATAGTTGAAAATACAGAGAACACCATTGAATTCTTCTGTTCTGGTTGATTCCTGTGTTTTCAGATGGTTCAAGGTTGCTTATGGGGCTTGGTGCTATGCCCTTATTGAGAATTTTATGAATAAGAAACAAAGTTGGCTAGAGCATGACATTTTGGAATTGGAACATAGTACATGTTGATTGGATTATGAAGGTGAAAGTCTAAAAGGATTTAATTTATGGAAAGCATTTATTTTAGCATGGAATACTGCAGGGGTTTGTTCTGTTTTGCAGAATATTGATAAAAACAGACACCAAAAACGGCAACACTGTTTAGCATTTAATTGTTTTTATAGGTCAGAACAGTTTTTAATAAGAGTGCCTCAGATTCTCATTTTGATCACTATGAACAGAAATCCATTACCCCACCTTTTTTTCTTAGATACACAACGTGGAAAGATGAGATCGAGTGCATACCCCTTATGGTAAAATCTCTTGCCTCAGTGAGTGTAGTGTACAATTGTACATCTGTCTGTTTAATTCAGCATGATTTCATTTTTCCTTAACAGAAATAGGACATTTTTATTCTTCGGTTACTGTGGTAGCACATGCGTACAGAGCTGAGAGCTTTTATTGTGATAACCAGGGCATACTGCAGACAATAATTTTGTAGCTTCCAGAGAAAAACACAAAGCATCTAGTCCTTCCACTAAAGTTACCTATGAGTTAGGTATAAGACTTCACTGACAGCGAAGTGAAAACAATGGTTTAGAACTGACCCTTTAGGCTTGGGCTACACTTGAAAGTTATATTGGTATATTCTCTTTGATTAAGATGTAAAAAAAATTACACCCCTGACCAGTGTATCTACGCCAACCTAACCCCTGTGTAGACACAACTACCTTGATGGAGGAATGCTTCTCTCAACATAGCTATCTTGGTTTAAAAAAGTGGTGTTCCTACACTGATGTAAAGAACTCTTTAGTCAGTTCAGACTCTATCTATACGAATGGTTCATGCTGGCATAGCTTTGTCGGCTTAGTCTCTGTAGCGTTGACATACCACTACCTTCTATAGTTGTGTGTGTTTCTGAAATGTCAGTGTAAATAACCTGTGTGTCAAGAAATGAAATGAAATCACTTTACCAATACTTGTAGTTGTTGTTGTCTCCAAGTAGTAGTGCCCCCACATACTAGGACTTGTGCAGGTCCACAGGAAGTCACATCACCTTCCCCCAAAAGTTTGCAATCTAAAATGATAAACATTATAGCAAGAAGGGTGAGCCTACAATAGTGCAATAAATGAAAATAATAATGGCTTTATAGTTCAGGGAAAGGTTCCATATGTAAGGGGGACCATCGATATGCGATGCAGTTAAATAGCTTGAAATAATCCTTTATGGATTTTTATAAATAGAAATGGAAATATTCCATAACGAATATTACTAAAGATATGTTAGGGGTCTTCTTCAAATTGGTTTAACTGTACATATGTGTTTTTAAAATTATCTATTTGTCATATCTCTGCTTTATCGTAAATGAGTGACTTTGTGTAGTGTGACAGGGCCAGGCCACATGGCTATGCAAGGGTGCTAGAAGGCATGTATATTAGCCCCAGGCTCAGCAAAGCCTTATTCCCTGGGTGATCCAGCTGGGGCTGCTTTAAGCTAATTAGGCCACCTGCCAAGGAGATTGCCCCAGCTGTTAAAAGCCTTCAGTTCAGGCAGGCACTTGTGGAGTGAAGAGTTTGGAGTGCAGAGGTTGGAGTTGATAGTTAGGAATTTACAGGTTACAGTTTTGGAGTTGAGAGTTTGGAGCTTGCAGTTTGAAAGCCTGCAGCTTGGTGCTAGCAGCCAGGAGCTAGGAGACTGCAGCCTGGCAGCCTGCAGGCTGCAGAAGCTTGGAGCTGCCACAGTTGCTGCCACAACATCAGGGGCAGGCCACCCAGCTGGGGAAGCAGGAAGTGGTCCACAGACTACCCCAAGGGAAGGTAGCAGTACTCAGGGGCAGAGCGGGCCCCATCCCCTCCCTAAACCTTCCCCCAGCTGCCCCACCGGCTGGGCCGGAAGAGCGCAAGACCCACAAGGGCGGAGTACATCTGTTCCTCCCCCCCCCCACACACTCTGTTACACTGGTGTCGGAAGTGGGAGCGGCGTGCGCAGCAGTTAAAAGGGGGGAAAGGTGAAGCAAGAAGGGAGGGGGGCCTTCCCTTTTCTCCACCAAAATGGAGGATGTGGGAAAGGCTCTCGAACAGGCCACAGCGGCCCAGCAGGAGGCCACCAGGGTCCAGATGGCCACCCAGCAGGAGGCAATAAGGCTCCAACAAGAAACTAATCAGTTGTTGGTTAGCCAGGCCAACCAGGACCGTGCCCTTCTACGTGAGGTGGTAGCCCAGCTGAGGACCCTGTCTTCGCGAACCCCGGGGTCAGATGGGACGTGTACCCTACGGGCCACCAACTTTTTGCAGAAAATGACGGGGGAGGACGATGTGGAGGTGTACCTCCTTGCCTTTGAGCGGATCGCCACCCGGGAGGCTTGGCCACAAGCTCAGTGGGCTGGGATTCTTGCCCCCTTTTTGTGTGGAGAAGCCCAGAAAGCCTACTTTGACCTACCCACAGTGGCTGCAGCAGACTATGCCCGATTGAAGGTGGAGATCCTGGCTCGGTCGGGAGTGACGATGGCCGTACGTGCTCAGAGGTATCATGACTGGAGATACCAGGAGGGCAAGGCCCCATGGTCACAGCTATTTGACCTTGTCCACCTTGCACAGAAGTGGCTACAACGAGAGACCCACCGACCAGAGGAGATCCTGGAGGTCCTCATTATCGACCGGTACATGAGGGGATTACCGGCCGACCTCCGGGCCTGGGTGGGGCAAAATGACCCCTCTTCCTATGATGACTTGGTGGCACTAGTAGAGGGGCAAATGACAGCCCGGGGCCTCTCTCAGCTGACTAAAAAGGACCTAACCCAGGTCAGGCGACCTACCCCAGCCCCAGGGACCCAGACGCCCGAGCACCCAGGGGAGTGCCAGGTGGAAGACCAAAGAGTCCGAGGGCCCACTGGAGGTCACCGGACGACGGGGTGACGTGGGCCGGGAGGGTGGAGCCAAGCCACCTAGCCCTAGGGCCAAAGGGGTGTCTAGGGCCCCCTACCGGTGCTATGCCTGTGGGGAGTGGGAACACATAGCCGCCCAATGTCCCGATGCCGAGGAGCCGATGCAATGCAACTTGGGAACCTGGGCTGGCTCCTGTGGCCTAATCCATCTCGTGGGGATGGCCCTAACCCCCTATAGATATACAAGGCCGGTGAAGCTAAACAGGGTGAAGACCCTGGCACTGGTGGACTTGGGGAGCGCCATTACCCTCATCTCAGGGAAGTTGGTAAAGCGCAGTCAATTGGCGCAAGCTAGGCGCACAGGGGTGACGTGTGTCCATGGAGCCGTGAGCTACTACCCCACCATCCCTGTAGACATAGAAGTGCAGGAAGGTGTCACACAGGTGACGGCAGGGGTGGTTCCCCGGCTCCCATACCCCGTTCTCATCGGGAGAGATTTCCCAGGGTTTGGGACCCTCCTGCCTCTGGAGGCAGCCGGGGGAGGAGAGGAACTTAAAGCCACTGGGGTAGCCCTTTCCCCCGACGCCCACCCCCCGATTTTCTCTGAGATGGCCCCAGATCTATTTCCGGCCCCAGGAAAGAACCGAAAAACCAAAGCAGAAAGGAGGTCTGCTAAGGCCCTGGGGACTAGAATCCTAGCCCAGGGGTTAAAGCTGGCCATGGTTGGAAGACAGACCCGGGCAGCAGCTAGGGAAGCGGCCCAGAGAGAGGGGCCCATAGCAGACCCCAAGTCGACCTATACCGAACCAGAAGCCAATGGGGGGGCGCCCACCCAGAGATGGGACAATTAGGAGCGGGACGGGAGAGCTTCACACGAGACCAGGCCGATGACTCGAGATATGTCACGGCCAGAGGGGAAGTGGTTGAGGTCAACGGCGTCCCGGTAGAGGGAAGAGGTCAGGGTCAGGGGCCATATTTCGTGGTAAAGGGGGACCTGCTGTATCGGGTCACGGAGATGAGTGGGGAAAAGGTATGGTAACTACTCGTGCCCCGGAAGCACCAAAGGGCCGTATTGAGCCTAGCTCACAGTCACCTTTTTGGAGGGCACCTGGGTGTAGAGAAGACCCTAGCTCGAATCCTACGAAGGTTTTTTTGGCCCGGCATATACGAGGTCGTTTGGTGCTATTGTGCAACCTGTCCTGAATGCCAGCTGCATAGCCCCCCGACTCGCTTGTGGGCCCCCCTAGTACTCCTACCCATCATTGAGGTCCCTTTTGAACGGATTGTCTTGGACCTAGTGGGTCCTTTGGAGAAAACGGCCAGGGGTCATCAGCACATACTGGTGGTTCTCGACTGTGCCACCAGGTACCCCGAGGCTGTCCCATTGCGAAACACCACTTCTAAAGTGATCGCTACCGAGCTAGTGAAGATTTTCGCTCGAGTAGGGTTACCCAAGGAAATATTGACGGACCAGGGGACCCCGTTTATGTCAAAACTAATGAAGGACTTGTGCTCCCTACTACGGGTACGAGCCCTGCGGACCTCCGTCTACCACCCACAGACAGATGGCCTTGTGGAAAGGTTCAACAGGACTCTCAAGGAAATGATAAAGAAAGTGGTGAGCCGTGACGGGAAAGACTGGGACTCCCTGTTGCTGTATCTTATGTTCGCCATCCGGGAGGTGCCCCAGGCCTCCACGGGGTTCTCTCCCTTTGAACTACTGTATGGACACCACCCTCGGGGCATACTGGATATAGCTAAGGAGATCTGGGAGGAGGAGCCTACCCCGGGAAGGAGTGTTATCGATCATGTGCTCCAGATGAGGGACCGGATAGCTCAAGTCACCCCCATTGTACGGGAACATTTAGAAAAGGCCCAGGGGGTCCAGCAAGCCCACTACAATCGCCTCGCCACGGTTCGACGCTTCCAGCCAGGGGATCAGGTGATGATACTGGTGCCTACTGCTGAAAGCAAGTTGCTAGCCCAGTGGCAGGGACCCTATGAAGTGGTCGAGCCTGTGGGGGAGACCAACTACAAAATACGACAACCCGGGCGCCGGAAGCAGGAGCAGATTTACCATGTCAACTTACTAAAACCCTGGAGGAACCGAGAAGCATGCTTGGCCTTAACCCAGGAGGTTGCAGCATGTGAACAAGTGAGGATATCTCCCGACCTAACCCCAAACCAAAGGGCTGAGGCATCAGAGATGGTAAACCGCTACCAGGATGTCTTCACGACAAGCCTGGACGGACGACGGAGGTATCACACGACATCATCACCAACCCTGGAGCCAGGGTTACGATGAGACCCTATCGAGTACCCGAGGCCAAGAGGCAAGAGATTAAGGCAGAGGTGAAAAAGATGTTGGAGATGGGGGTCATAGAGGAATCCCACAGCCAGTGGTGTAGCTCAATAGTGCTAGTACCGAAGCCCGATGGAACTACGAGGTTCTGTAATGACTTTCGCTGGCTGAACGAGGTATCCCAATTCAACGCATACCCCATGCCCTGTATAGATGAGCTGGTGGACCAGGTGGGCAAGGCCTGATTCTTGACGACCCTCGATCTGAGCAAGGGATATTGGCAAATCCCTCTAGCTAAAGGGGAAAAGGAAAAGACGGTGTTCTCGACCCCAGACGAACTATTTCAATACACAATCCTCCCCTTCGGTCTGCACGGGGCCCCAGCCACCTTCCAGCGGCTAATGGACAAGCTGTTGCGCCCCCATACCAATTATGCCGCTGCATATTTAGATGACACAGTCATTTATACCCCTGACTGGGAAATGCACCTAAGAAAGGTGGAGACGGTACTGGATACTCTGAGGCAGGCTGGCCTCACTGTGAACCCTGCCAAGTGTGCCATTGGTCTAGCGGAGGCCAGGTACTTCGGGTACGTCGTGGGGAGGGGCATGGTGAAACCTCAACTTAACAAGCTGGAAGCCATCCAGGAGTGGCCCCGGCCCAACCGGAAAAAGCAGGTCCGAGCGTTTTTAGGGGTTGTAGGATACTATCGGCGATTCATTCCCCATTTTGCCTCCAGAGCCAGCCCCCTGACAGACCTGATAAAGGCCCGGGGCCCAGATATGGTGCGATGGACCCCAGCAGCAGAGGAAGCCTTCACAGGCTTATGTATGGCTCTCTGCAGTAACCCCATACTCCTCGCCCCTGTTTTCACTAAAGACTTTATTCTGCAGACTGACGCCTCAGAAGTGGTGCTCGGCGCGGTCCTATCACAGTTGGTGGGAGACGAGGAACACCCCATAATGTACCTCAGCCGGAAGCTCCTCCCGAGGGAGCAAAGGTACGCGGTCATGGAGAGGGAGTGCCTTGCAGTCAAGTGGGCAATGGAGGCCCTCCGCTACTACCTGCTTGGATGTCACTTTACCCTGGTGACTGATCATGCCCCACTCCAATGGATGCAGCGAAACAAAGAGAAAAACGCACGGGTGACCCGGTGGTTCCTGTCCCTGCAACCATTCCAATTCACCATACAGCACAGGGCGGGCTGCCGCCACGGGAATGCCGATGGATTGTCCCGGGTTCATTGCATGGCGACCCAAGTTGCCCAACCCGGTGGGATTGAGCAGGGGGGGAGGATGTGTGACAGGGCCAGGCCACATGGCTATGCAAGGGTGCTAGAAGGCATGTATATTAGCCCCAGGCTCAGCAAAGCCTTATTCCCTGGGTGATCCAGCTGGGGCTGCTTTAAGCTAATTAGGCCACCTGGGGCCTATCAAGGAGATTGCCCCAGCTGTTAAAGCCTTCAGTTCAGGCAGGCACTCGTGGAGTGAGGAGTTTGGAGTGAGGAGGTGTGGAGTGCAGAGGTTGGAGTTGATAGTTAGGAGTTTACAGGTTACAGTTTTGGAGTTGAGAGTTTGGAGCTTGCAGTTTGAAAGCCTGCAGCTTGGTGCTAGCAGCCAGGAGCTAGGAGACTGCAGCCTGGCAGCCTGCAGGCTGCAGAAGCTTGGAGCTGCCACAGTTGCTGCCACAACATCAGGGGCAGGCCACCCAGCTGGGGAAGCAGGAAGTGGTCCACAGACTACCCCAAGGGAAGGTAGCAGTACTCAGGGGCAGAGCGGGCCCCATCCCCTCCCTAAACCTTCCCCCAACTGCCCCACCGGCTGGGCCGGAAGAGCGCAAGACCCACGAGGGCAGAGTACATCTGTTCCTCCCCCCCCACTCTGTTACAGTAGACAAACATTTAAATCTCAAATTCAAAAACAAATTAAATCTCAAATTCATAGCCCTGTTTTAAAATTCCAAATGCTGAACTTCCTTTAACAATTATGGTTATATATGTATACTAGAATGTAACGTGTGTAGAGTTCTAAAGAAGAGATTTCTCTTAAGATCAGGTATACTGCATTACTTTGATCCCTCAAAATCTGATCAAGGCATCCTGAAGGATGTGCCAAGATGGTGTGTCTCCTTTGATTCCTGCCGGGGAGGTCATAAGCAGGACAGTGCTGTTTGTGTTGGTGAGGCAGTGAGCCCATGTGTGTATAGAGGGAGGAGGAGGAGCCATCATGTGACTTCACTCCAGACCCATAAACAACTGTCATGTGGTGTCTCAGACCTTCATAGCTCAGTGTGCAGGAGTAGGAAAGGAGCAACATTATGCCTTTGGAACTGCTCTGTCCGTTGCCATCAGTTGATGTTGGTATTAGCATTTAGGAGTGAACAGTGACTGGAACAATCATCACTTACAATATTTCCATACTTAAGTTTTTATATTTGGTCTAGCCATAAACATGTCCTATGCCTTGTTCCTACTATAAAGAGGGTGGTGGTTGGGGGGGCGGCGGCGGATGCACCATCGAGTTATTTGGCCTGGAAGAGACAAAGGTTGTTGACTCTATACAGATTTGTGTAACCAGGCAGAGCTGACTAAAAGGGATCTGATTTTCAGTTTGGGGTGAAATAGACTAATAATAAGCATGTCGGTAGGGTTAGTCCTGAGAGTGATATGACAGCACTTTGGAATGTTCAGTTTACCTTGGATTTTTGAATTATAAGATTTCAAAAGCATTTTGTTTCGAATTTAATCACTACTAGATTACTCTTGTGTTGAGTCCGTCGATTCATTTATGTGCACATAAGTATATGGGTTGATGAATGGACTATAAAATAGATAGAGAAGTGGCTAAATCATAGGGCTCAATGAGTAGTGATCAACGGCTCCATGTCTAGCTGGCAGCTGGTCACAAGCGGAGTGCCCCAGGGGTCGGTCCTGGGGCTGGTTTTGTTCAACATCTTCATTAATGATCTGGAAGACAGAGTAGATTGCACGCTCAGCAAGTTTGCAGATGCCACTAAGTTAGGGGGAGTGGTAGATACCCTGGAAGGGAGGGATAGGATACAGGAGGACGTAAACAAATTGAAGGATTGGGCCAAAAGAAACCTGATGAAGTTCAGCAAGGACAAGTGCAGAGTCCTGCACTAAGGACGGAAGAATCCCATGCACAGCTACAGATTGGGGACTGACAAGCTAGGCAGCAGTTTTGCAGAAAAGGACCTGGGGGTTACTGTGGATAAGAAGCTGGATTTGAGTCAGCAGTGTGCCCTGGTTGCCAAGAAGGCTAATGGCATATTGGGCTGCATTAGTAAGAGCATTGCCAGCAGATCGTGGGAATTGATTGTTCCCCTCTATTCGGCATTGGTGAGGCTGCATTTAGAGTATTGTGTCCAGGTTGGGCCCCCCACTACAAAAACGATGTGGACAAGTTGGAGAGAGTTCAGCGGAGGGCAACAAAAATGATTAGGGGGCTGCAGCACAAGACTTATGAGGAGAGGCTGAAAGAACTAGGCCTGTTTAGTCTGCAGAAGAGAAGAATGAGGGGGGATTTGATAGCAGCCTTTAACTACCTGAAAGAGGGTTCCAGGGAGGATGAAGCTAGGCTGTTTTCAGTGGTGGCAGATGACAGAACAAGGAGCAATGGTCTCAAGTTGCAGTGGGGGAGGTCCAGGTTGGACATTAGGAAAAAGTTTTTCACTAGGAGGGTGGTGAAGCATTGGAATGGGTTACCTAGGGAGGTGGTGACATCTCCATCTTTAGAGGTTTTTTAAGTTGCGGCTTGACAAAACCCTCGCCGGGATGATTTAGCTGTGGATAGTCCTGCTTTGAACAGGGGGTTGGACTAGATGACCTCCTGAGGTCCCTTCCAACTCTAATATTCTGTGATTCTGTGAAGGCCAGAAAGACAGAATGGCAAACCCATGTGTTCCAAACTGACTAAATTTTCCCCACCATAAAAAGAAACAAACACAAACCATTTGCTCATGCTGGCAAGTATGTAAGAAGCAAAAAAAGGGCAGATGAACATGTTTCTCTTACATGCAACCATTAATAAAGAAGCATATTAATGGTATCATTCTTTGTTTAAAAATAATTATTGCCCTATCACTGAGTTCTAAATATTTAAAAAAATTTTAAGCATTAACATTTGTGTGATGGATAGTTTGTGTGGATCTGTGGTAAATGGTAGGAAACAAAATAATGTTTACATTTCTATACAGCATTTAGAAAGTAGCCAATGCTTTATCTGTCAAATTACTTTATTAAAAAAAAGAGAGAGATTGATTCTAGTGGACTCTGGCTTTTCAAAACACGTTACTGAGGACTTCATTGAAAGATAAGACTATTAGATATGCACTTCCTTATCATGAGAAGCCTAAAGTGCTCCAGTGTATTGAACTAAATTGTATTTCCTGATCACTGTTGAATTTATTAGTCCTCTTTCCAAGCTAACTCGTATATTAAATTAATCCACCTCTGATTTGCATACATTCGTCATGATGTATCATAGTAAGGTTACTGGTTCAGGGTCTGTTATATCTGGCCAGATGAGACTCATCACTTTGTTCAGTTGTGAAGATGTATCTGTTCTGCCTCAAAGGCAGCATCTGTTTTGATCTTTTAAAATTGGAATAATCTTCATCACATAGGGGTTTTAACAGAATCTGTTTTTTATCACAGCTGCATTTCTGAGATTGGATCTGGTTGATTTTAAATTTCAAGGGATTGATTTTATACATTCCTGAAGTCTTAATGTGTCTATTCATCTGCAGTGGCTAGTAAGCGCCACTGACACTCATATATACATCCCCATCCCAAACCTGGCTAGTTTTTAAACTCCCTTTTTAAAAATCTTGCTTTTGCTTTGCCTTTTTTGTCACGTATGTACTGCCCGCTGGGTAAGTAATGTTCAGACGTTCAGGTTCCCTGAGTAGTATTCAGGCTGTAATTTGGTTCCTAAAGGGGTGGAGAACATATGCTTCTTCAGTTTTATATAAAATGTATTTTGGGGGGAAGCAGCAGTGTCAGGTAATGATAACAGGTGATTGGGTATCAAGACAATCCAGCTCTTCTATTCCCAGCTCTGTCATTGATTCAGAGTAATCTTGGATAACTGATTCTCTTTCTTTTTGCCTTCACTTCCCTTCTTTTAAAATGGCCATAAAAATACCCACTTGTTTAGATTTAATGCTTTACAAAGCATTTTGAGAACTGCTGATTAAAAGGCATGGTATAAATGCAAAGTATATATTTTTCTGTCATTAAGCCTTCATGACGTTCGGTTTGGAGGAGTCAGGGCCAAGAGGATGTTGCTACCAGGAGCGTGTTCTTAAAAATGAAAAGACAGGAACTGCAGACATTTTGAAGGGGGAGACATTGATTTAAAATATTTTAAAAAGAGCTTCACAGTAAAATTGTCAATGGATTAAAAGTTTTCCTTGTGCAGGGGGAAGATTGGGGCGTGGGGAAAAGCAGAAGTGGGAGACAATTAGCCAGTCTGGGATCCTTTTGGAACAGTTACTCCTGCAGTGATGTGGCAAGAGTGGACCCTGCTTCTTTGGCGACCTTCTCATAAAAGCTGATTTATTTTTTTGTCATCATTTAACAAACCCATTTTTCTCTGCTGTGTAGATAAAATGCATCAGACTAATCAGAGAGATTTGAGCTGATATGAATTAAGAATAGCAGCTATCACACCTCCTCCCCTGAAATTCATCTCTAATTTATAAAAACAAACTGCTTAAAAAGAAAGCCCTTGAACTTTGTGCAGAAATCTGTTGCTATGTAGTTTGCAATTTAAATGATACTTTACTATTTTTAACTACAGGCAAAATCAGCTATATTCCCATCCAATGTAATGCTTTTAGCTTCAGGTGTATGTTGTCATTGCAAAGAAGAGATGTTCTTGGAATATTGACTTTTTTCTGACTTTTTTGTTTTTTGAGGCCCTACTAAGAAACAGGGTCTGCAAAGAATTTAAACCCTTTCCCTTCATTACTCTTCTCACAAAGTTCATACCTGGCTTACCCACAGTTTACATAGGTAGAGGTATGATTTTTAAACTAGTTTGCCCATCCAGATATTTGCACTGCTTTAGCTAAGTTGGGTTTTAAACTGATTTTACTTAAATATTTGTGACCTGTGTGGTGTGTGGACGCAAGACCTCTGTCAATCCAGGAATTTACTGTTCAATTTGTTACACTAAGGAGCATTTTACTTGTATTGTGAGCATTGGAAGGGAAAAAGCAAATGTAATGGTGAAAATAAAAATTGGTCCCCACAGGCCTTCTGTGCTGCGTGGTGCTATTACACTGCCTTGTGAAAGAGCTAGGCCTGGACTAGACCTACTTGGTTAAAAAAAAAAAGTCCCCTGTTATTTCAGACAGATGGACCTATGAGCCAAAATGACAGATGCTGCCTTTCAAAACTCAAAGGTCTCACCTGTATGTCTTCTTGCTTCTTTCCAGGAGTATATAGAGGATAAGGGACAACACTTGTAGAACCTTAATTAGCCAAGTGCTTGGATCTGATCAATTTAATTCGGATCTGCTTTGTCACCATTTGCATACTTGATGCATTCTCTGAATATATTGACAGACGATGGAAGAGGCTGAATATTTTAGTAGGAAGAACACTGCATAGATTGAGGAATATGTCTTTAACAACTTGACCTCTGTAACCAAGGGCATCTGTAATCCGTTGACTGCATGTAAACCATAATTGGGACAGATTAGAATTGTCATAATGTTTACTGCAATATTGTTGAGAACTAAAATGATAATGCCTAAGATTTGCATTTCCTGGCAAAGTTGCAGCTGTGCAGGTGTTTGTAGGTTTCCTGTATGTTTATCAATTTCTAGGGCAAATGAAGCAACATCCAAACCTTGCATGCAGCTTGTGCTGATTGTAACTACTGGTTACATAATATTTTTCTGTGTAGTTTAGATGAAAGATGGATGTCACCTTTCTCCCCATCCCTGACACTGCTTACTTCTGCCAAATGTGTGAAGTGCTCACTAAAATGTGAATTTAAAAAACAAAAGCCTGGAAGTGTGCAGGTTAAATTGGAAACCTTATCTGGAGAAGAGTCCCAAAGCTTTGAGTTTTACAACCCAGGTTGTTCAAAAATATTATACAGTGCGTGTGAGGTTTTTTCCCTCTGGAATCTATTCCTTCACAATTTAAAAAAATAAACTACACCTTGCTGTGCTCAACTCGTCAAAGAGACTTTTTAACAGTTCCTTCCTCTCTTGTTTGAGTAGGGGGAAAATGTTTCCAAATGTGTTTTATTAGTTCTCTCAAAGTGAATGGCACTCTGTTTGCCTGGAATAATTTTAGGATATTTTCTTCATGCTGAATGCCAGAACATTCCTTAATAGCTTTTTAAAAGTTTGTTTTGTATATAGGCAGTGCAAAGTAATGGAAAACAGAATTAAGCCAATAACTTTATTGTGTAAATGGTGGAAAGGACTAATTTTTCCTGAGAGCACGTGACATATTTGAGATACTCGTTACCTTGGCAGTTTTGTTGTTGAGTGTAGTGAGTGGGTGTGGCCTCCCTCCGAGACTGACAGGGAGAAACAGGCTGTGCCTTTGTAGGCAGAGCCAGAGACTGCCTGTCCACCCACCTGGAAGGGAGGGGACGGGACAGGAAATACAAAAGAGAGGCCCAGGAGCTCAGTCAGGGCCCAGCTCCCGGAGAGAAAGGATGTGCCTCTACACACTCCAGAGCTGCCTGTGGCCTGTGCCCGGGCAAGCAGGCTGGGACCTGGCACCCGAGTAAGCGGACCGGGGCCTGGGCCCGGTGCCAGTGAATGAACGACGGTTGGCCTGGCACCCCAAAGTACCCCCGGAGCCAAACAGCCCACCAGACCTGGTGGCCCAGAGGGGCCAAGGCCTAGAGGAGCTGCCGGACGTGGACGAGGAGGAGGTGGCCAGACCTGGAGGAATTGCCCTTGGCATCGCCAGAGGACGATGACGAGGCGCAGGCCCTGACTGGGCCAGACCTGGAGGAACTGTCCCCTGCCAACCTCCCCGATGAGATGCCGGACCTGCCCCCGTCCGCCCCCGACGAGATCAAGGGGTTCTACAACCTATCCCTGGGCGATTAGCCCGAGGAGCTGCCGGACTTATCACTCCCTGACCAGATCGAGGGGTCCTGCAACTTGCCCCTGGATGAGTGGACGGCAGCACAGCAGGTACCCGAGGGAAAGGGGGCAGGAAGTAGCCCAGGGGAAGGGTTACTCAGTCTGGGACGCAGTGGAGTCGGGTGGGCCTGCGTCCCCTTCTCTGATTCCCCCCGAGTGACTGTGAACTGCATGCTGCCCCACCAGGGGCCTTGAGACTATTTGCTGCCCTGCCAGGGGCTTTGAACTGTGTGCTGCCCCCTTGAGCCCGGAGACTGTTCCCCTAACCCCGCCTGGGCCAACCCCTGCCCGAGCAGGGTAGGGAGTGGGTGTGGCTTCCTTCCGAGACTGACAGGGAGGGATGGCCCACCCCCTACATTGAGTAAAATGCAATTTAAAAAATCACATACACTGGAAAAAATTGGTGAAACATCATGCTTCTGTGGACATAGAAAATCTGCAGTATGACTGTTTACCCGGAGCAATAACGCTAATCCTAGGATGACAGGGAAGATGAGCTGGGTGTTTCCATTCTGTGTCTTCATGATGAGAAGTAAATTTACGAGCAATATAGAACTAGTACGACTATGGCAGCAATTAACAAATGATGACTTCTGTCCTTACCCTTTGTTTCAGGATGTTATAATTGTTTCCAAAACATGTTCTGGTTTTCTGCCACTTGCCGGTACTTGTTCTGAGTACATGTAAAACACAGACAAACCAAATGTGATGCTTTATGCCAATTCACAGTAACACCTCTTCTAACAACAGCGTGTGTTTTTAAAGGCAATGCTTTAGGATGCTCTACTGAACTTCGAAGGCAGTCGTTTTTTTGGCTTAGTATCCATATCCATCTATACTGCTCTACATTAGCGGTTGCCAACCTTTTTGGCTTGAGGGCCACAGATATCATTTTCACAAACCTGAAGGGCCACCAGTCTCTGCCAGCAGGCCCCACCTCCCTGCAGCCAGACGGAAGGCGTTCAGTGAGGAGGCTCCCTCCTCACTGAGCTCTCCTTGCTCTGACTGCAGCAAAGAAACTGCATGAGCTCTATAAATCCGTGCGCTTCAGCTGGTCCCTAGGCAGCGCTCCCCTCCTTCTGGCTCCAGCCGGGACCCCAGCACCTAGGGAACAGGCAGAGCGCTTTGCCATGCTTCCTGCTACAGCTAGGGAGAGGGGAGCACTGATCTCCCGTTCCCTTGGCTGCAGCAAGGAGCCTGCACCCATCTTTTAGCCCTGTGGAAATGCGCTCTGCCTGGGTCCTTCGGCTGGCTGCAGAAGGGAGCTGCTGCCTGAGGGGAGCCGTGGGCCACAGGTTGGGAACCACTGCTCTATATCATTTTATTATTTTTACAAAGGAGTTCTAAAACATTCAGTATGCATGTTTTATGACTTTGGGATAAGGCCGTTGCAGGAAGACTTTGTTTATTAAAGGGAATCTTGCGCCATGATTTGTGTAGACAGTGAGTGCACTTTGTGTTTTGACATCTTTGTTACTTTGTTGATCATAATTTCTATTCCTTTTCCAGTAATAGAAATTATTTCTTGTTTTAAGTATCCAAAACTTACCATTCCCATGGCATATAAAACATGTTGACTTCCAGATAAAATCATTTGAACTGGAGTACAAATCGACTACTTTACGTTGTGGGCTTTTTGTGGAAATTGCCTTAGTTTTCATGCCTGGAGTGCCAGGCTGCGGTTTAGAAAAAGAAAAAATGTTTGCCACGCTTTCTTTTCTTGTTTTCCATTGGGTGTTGGAGTCGTGTTCTCCACGGAATTGTCATGTCATTCCAATATGAAAGTACAACCTAGTTGTCACACTATTTCAAGATGACTTTATCTTGGCCTTGGAAGCCTGGTGGAAAAAGTGGTTCTAGTTTTGTAATTGACTGCACCAGAATGGGAATGCTAGGCCTTGGTGTAAATGATGACGTTTTATCTCATTCTGGTGTTGGTATTAGGACCCTCCTGTGAGATTGCACCATGTTAAGGAGTTACGTAATGTCACTTATGGATAGAGGAAGCAGCAGTGGAATCCCTTTGTATCTGCATCTTAAAATGCCTCAGCAGAGAAGGAGAAAGGGATTGGTAGACTCAAAAGTAATATTGATAAGACAGATTCAGGAGACTCAAAAAAAAATAGTATTGAAACTACATAATCCCCTTTGTTTTCAACTAATAGGAAACATGGTTTAATTTGAACGTATAGAACAGTGGTCCCCAAACTCTTCCTCTCGTGCTTCCCCACCCCCACCAACAATAATAGAATGTTCTTCTTCGAGTGATTGCTCATATGCATTCCACTTAAGTGTGTGCACGCCCTCGTGCGCGGTTCCTGGACAACTTTTTCCCCTAGCAGCCTCTGTAGGGGCCAGCTCCAGTGCCCCCTGGAGTGCCACCGTCATGCCGCAGTACTTAGGGCGCCACCGGACCCACACACCTTCAGTTCTTTCTTTCCGCCCGTGACGGTCGCTGGAACAACGCTTGCTCTCGCAAGCAATGGGATGGGATCCCAATCTCGATGGGATGGGAACTGAGTTACTGCAGAGAAATCTTTTTTGGGTGCT
>ML675621.1:14959220-14978045 GCA_007922155.1 Mesoclemmys tuberculata
AGATGATCATATTGGTCCCTTCTGACCTATGAGTCTATGAGTCAAAGGCCCTTCCAAGGTAGCCCTCCCTGTTCATGAAAGGGTGTTGCGCCTGGCCAAGGTGGTCTGGCAAACCCCTTCCTCAGTCATCCCAACCTCCAAGGGCACCAAGAAGAAATACTACGTGACAACTGAAGGGTATGAGTATCTTTTTACCAACTCAGCCCTGGGTACTCTAGTTGTGGATGCTGCCAACCAGAAGGAGAGACGGAGATCAGAGTTCTACTCCTAAGAACAAAGAGGGCAAGAGACTAGACCTCTTCGGCAGAAAGGTCTACTCCACAGGGGCACTCCAGTTCAGGGTGGCTAACCACCAAGCCCTCTTAGGGAGGTACAATTTGAATCTTTGGGACTCCATGCAAAGGCTCGCAGAGTCCTTGCCCCAGGACCAAGCCGCGGACTTTACCATGGTCTTGGAGGAAGGACTGACTGTTGCCAGTGCAGCCCTACAGACTCCTTCGGATGCTGCAGTCATGGCCAGCAGCAGGGCAATGGCCTCTGCCATCGCCATGCGTCATGCAGAGTGACTTCAATCCACGGGGCTGTCCCAGGAGGTGCAGCACTCCATACAGGACTTGCCCTTCTATGGGGCCAGTCTTTTTCAGAAAAAACAGACGAAAAGCTGCACGCCTGCAAAGACTCGAGGGCCACCTTGCGTTCCCTGGGACTGTATACCCCTCAAGCAGTGATGCAACAGACCTGCCAGCAGCTGCAGTGCCCGCCACAGCAGCAGCAATCTAGGACCACGCAGCTCTTTGTCGCGATGGTGGACAGGATGAAGGGATCTCTGGTCTCCACGCAGTGCATTGCCAGATGGATCACCGCCTGCATCAAGTTCTGCTACGAGCACGCAGGTGTCCAGCTTCCTGGGACAGTGATGGCACACTCAACAAGGGCCCAAGCCGCGTCGGCGGCCTTCCTGGAAAGGGTCCCCCTGGATGACATCTGCAGAGCTGCCACGTGGTCGTCGGTCCACACCTTTGCCTTGCACTACGCCATCATCCAGCAGTCGAGGGAGGATGCGCAAGTTGACAGAGCCATGCTGAGAGCAGTTCACCGGTGACTCTTACCCACCTCCAAGGTATGGGTTGTTAATCACCTAAGTGGAATGCATATGAGCAATCACTTGAAGGAGAACACATGGTTACTTACCAGTAACTGTTGTTCTTCGAGATGTGTTGTTCATATCCATTCCACACCCACCCTCCGTCCCCACTGTCGGAATCGGCAGAAAGAAGGAACTGAGGGTCTGTGGGGCCAGCGGTGCCCTAAATACCGCAGCATGAGCGCGGCACTCCAGGGGGCGCCGAGACCGGCCGCTACAGAGGCTGCTAGGGGAAAAAGTTGTCAGGTGTGTGCGCACCCTCGTGCACGGTTCCCGAAGTGGAATGGATATGAGCAACACATCTTGAAGAACAACAGTAACTGGTAAGTAACCATGTTTTTCTGCATCCCAGCCCCAGGCTGGGAGCAGGAGCTGGCAGCCGGGAGTGGAGTCATGTCTGAGCCGAGGGGGGGGAGGTGGGGGATGGGGTCCGGGGGGAGGGGGTGGTGCTCCCTCCCTGCCCCCTCAAGGGTACTGGCCCGGGCTTCTAAATTTCATCCTGCAGTTTGGCGTCACAGTATAGAACAAAGTGCTCGACTCAAGATGTTAATTCAATTCCCAGCTCAGCCACAGACTTCAGTGACTTTGGGCGAATCACTTAATCTACCCTATGCCTTAGTTACTTATCTGCAAAATGAGGATAATACTTCCCTGCTTTACAGAGGTGTGGTGAGGGTTAAAGTTCCATAAACTATGAGGAGCTCAGATGTTACAATGAGGAGGGCTACATAAGTTCCTAGATAGAAGGGATAAGAGTGAGAAGAAGTAATCAAGTTTGATTTATTTATATTTTTCTCTCTCACACATTTAGTGGGATTAATCACATTATTTTTATATAATCTCACTAAATTTGTACAGTAATATAAAAATAACATTAAGCCTAAATATTTGGGTCAAAATTTCCAAACGTGGATGCCTAAAGATGAATGCCTGAATCCATAGTTAGGCTCCTAAAATAAGAGGCCTCACTCTCATTGGTGCTGAGTACTCACAGCTCTCATTCATTTGGGTAGGAATTGCAGGAGAGTCCTCCTCATATCTGGAAATCAACTATGTAATTAGGAACCTACCCAGGGATTTAGGTAGCTGAGGGTTTGTCTATGCAGTGACTTAGTGTGCGGCAAGCTAGTGTGACTGTACAATATGCTTGCTTGCTGGTGTTAACTGGCTGTGTGGACCCTACTACTCCCCACTAAAAGTTCCCATTGTGCACTATGACCTACTCCTCCTTGAAACAGCTGCTTGCAAATTTACCGAGTTCTTCAATCCTCTAGTGTTCATGTGGCTTACAAGTATAATTTTCACACATGGTCCCTGACCTAAAGCCCAGTGAAGTCAATAAGAGTCTTTCCATTTATCTCCCTGGGCTTTAGAGCAGACTCAGAGAGAGGAAAATTATATCCCAGGTTTTTCCTACTTCTGGAATACACCAACATGGAATTCATTGTTGTCTTGACATCCACAAGAGAGATCTCTAAAGATCCGTTCTGTTTTGTCCTCTTTGTTTTGAAAGGCATGTGAATCTTTCATACTCTTTTAAATCTTTCATACTCTTTTTTTGGTTTTATCCAGTGCTTTGGGGTGTGTGTATGTGTGTTTGTTTCACTCACTGAGAAATCTGCTTGATTAAGCACTGAAGCTGCTTTTGTACTTGCAAGTTCTGCTAAAATAAGTATGAAAAGGTGAAGTGTGTAGCAACAGCTTTACAGTGTAGGGTTGTAAATGTGTCTGTACTGTAGATGATGTATCAGTTGCATTGATAGACAATCCAACACCAGTTAGGCATGTAATTGCCCAGAAATGGTCTCTAATGCCAGTTTTAAGAGGAGCTGCCAAAACCACAAAGCTCAGGGCCTCTCCCTCTGAATTTGAACTCCACTTGGACAAAACAGCCCACAGTTTGTCCCTCCGGGACACAGGCCTGCCTTGTTAGGAAATCAGTAAAGTTTGGGAACCCACAATACCTCACATAGCTCTGTGTACAGTAACAGAAAGTGGAAATAGGGCCATAAGCATGAGCAACCAGACGAGTTATAAATATAGAATACTCTCTCAATTCCACTTTCGTTAGTCATGGAAGGACAGTGAGAGTTTTATAAACTTTTATAAGGAATATACAAACAGTTCTGAATTTAAAATAACTCTAATTTTTTTAGTATGTGAAGAGAATATTCTTTTTTGAGACCATCCATGTGAGTATCTGCCATGGATGGTATAAGGATTTGTATTTTTCTATGTTCATGTCAGTATGATTTGAGATTGCAAAAAAAAGTAATAGGAGGGGAAAAGACAGGCATGATGCTCTAGCTTGAAAACATGGGGGGAAATGGTTTTTTTTTTTAATGTAAGTATGGACTCAAAATACAAATGCCTTTTTCTTTTCTTTTGTAAACATCATCGGATGCCTTTGCTGGCCTCACAGCAGCAAGTCAGCATTGCTGTGCTGACTGTACCGTAGAGTTGATTTTCTGTCAGATACACCTCAACTGTCCTTCATTTTCCTTAAAAAATTCTGCCTGACTCCCTAATCTGGTGATGAATCTTCAATACAGGCAGCGATTTAGAAAGCCAAAACCAGTAGTATGGTTTTAAAAACGCAGTAGAAATATTTTTTTCCTTTTTTCTTTTCTCAAAAGCGTATGGATGTAGGTATACATAGTGAGATACCGTATATACCCATGCTCTGTGTGTGCCTGACTAGATAGCAAGTGTGAAAAATTGGGATGGGGTGGAGGGTAATAGGCACCTATATAAGGCCTGGTCTACACTTACCTTCTGGATTAGGCGGCAGGAGATACGCAAGTGACATAAATCACTTGCGTTTCTCCCGTTGACTTTGCGGCGGCTCCTCCGCGTGCCGTCCACACTACACATGCCGCTCAGTCGGTCCAGAGCAATTGATCTGATGGCATCAGCCTAAGAAAAAGCCCCAAATATTGGGATTGTCCCTATGAAATCAGAACATCTGGTTGCCCTAGTTCTGGGTCCAGTTCTGATCAATATCTTTATCAATGATTTAGATAATTGCATAGAGAGTACACTAATAAAGTTTGAGGATGATACCAAGCTGGGAGGGGTTGCAAGTGCTTTGAAGGATCGGATTAAAATTCAGAATGATCCGGACGAATTGGAGAAGTGGTCTGAAGTAAATAGGATGAAATTTAATAAGGACAAATGCAAAGTATTCCACTTAGGAATGAACAATCAGTTGCACACAAATGGGAAATGACTTCCTAGAGAAGAGTACTGCAGAAAGGGATCTGGGGGGCCATAGTGAATCACAAGCTAAATATGAGTCATCAGTGTAACACTATTGCAAAAAAAAAAATGATGTAAGCAAGACACAAGAAGTAGTTCTTCCACTCTACTCTACTGATTAGGCCTCAGCTGGAGTATTGTGTCCTGTTCTGTCACCGCATTTCAGGAAGGATGTGAACAAATTGGATAAAGTCCAGAGAAGAGCCACAAAAATTATGAAAAGGCTAGAAAACATGACCTATGAGGGAAGATTGGAAAAAAAACTGGGTTTGTTTAGTCTGAAGAAGAGAAGATCTAGAGAAGACGTAACAGCTTTCAAGTACAAAAAAGATTGTTACATAGAGGAGGGAGAAAAATTGTTCTCCTTAACCTCTGAGGATAGGACAAGAAGCAATGGGTTTAAACTGCAGCAAGGGTGGTTTAGGTTGGACATTAGGGGAAGAGCTTCCTAACTGCCAGAGTATTTAAGCACTGGAATAAATTGCCTAGGGAGATTGTGGAATCTCCGTCATTGGAGATTTTTAAGAACAGCTTAGACAAACACCTGTCGGGGTGGTCTAGATAATGCTTGGTCCTGACAGAAGTGTAGTGGACTGGACTAGATGACCAATCAAGGTCCGTCCCAGTCCTAGGATTCTATGATTCTATATAGAGAATATCTATCTAGAGATACAGCTGTCTAAATATAGCCCAAATGAGGCAATATTATCTAGTGGTTAGGTCAGGGGACAAGTTGAGGCCTATCTTGTATTCCCACCAAAGCTCCTGCCTAGATTTTCTAGTCTTCCGTGATTTCAGCGTTTATTGCAGCAGAGACCATTCCTTCAGGGAGGTCATAGCCTACTCAGCAGCAATAAGATGAAGTGCTCCAGTTTTGAGGTGGTAATTTGAGCTAGTTGAAAAGTAAGTTTCTTGCCATGAAAGATTTTGAACTGTTTTCATTTTTGTCAAAGAAAAAAAATTCCACAGAAGTTTTACATTTTCGTGAAATATAAATTGAAATATTCTGATTCATAACACCGCCAGTGCTTCATGAGAGTTGTGGTTCAGGTGTTTTATATGCCCATTCTCCTCTTTGGACTGGTCTATCTGGTCAGTATAAATCCCTTATGATATGCCAATTTCTGCCTTTATGTGAGGGGGAGAAATACGCTGTAAGATCGCTGACCATGGTACATTATGAGAGATGTAGTCCAGCCAGAGTTCTCATCCCAGAAAGGAGACTTGGCACATAAGGCACCCCAATTACAACTCGCATGAGGCAGTGAGACATTATTTTGAATAACACTTCAGTATTTTGACAAAATATTGACATTTTCTGTAGAAAACAGTCTCTTTTGTGAAAAACTTAATATTGTAAAAAACCCAATTTTCTGTCAAAACAGTTGGGCAAAAATTTTCTATCAGCCCTAGTATAATATCTATTTGGAATATTGGAGTCCCAAATGACTTGTTTCTCCCTTGCAGTATTTTGCCCCCTTGGAGTGGGATAAGTCAGTATTGCTTACAGATTTCACATGGCATTCAGAACTAGAATCAGAAATCTTTTGTGGGAAACATTCAAGCCAAGATGCCAGAATTCAAGCTAACGCCTTAAATCTAGAATCCTCATTCTCTAAGAGGTCTTCTAACCAAAAGGAGAAGGAATCTGATAAATGTTTTCTTATGGTCTTGTTTTTACTGCTACATTATTTTCCACATTTTCTTTAACAAAAACAAAAAACAAAAAACAAAAAACCACAACACACCTCAGATATGAGTGAAGATGGAGTTTTTCAGTATTTGGAATGAATTAGTTCATATAGTGGAAATTTTTGTCTTTTTTTAAGGGATCTCTCCTTATCTTGGTCCATATCACTTCTAAAAGATTTTAGTTCTACCATATGTACAGGTGCTGTCAATATCTTTGGAAAAATATATATAAAAGTTGTGGTAAAGTCAAGCCAGATGGCTATGGCAGGGTATTTCAGGGCCGATATGTGAGCCCTAGAATGCTGAAAGCCCTCTTCCCTACAGGCAGGAAAGAGGTTTCACCTGGGGCTGATTAGGCAATTAGGCCACCTGGGGCTGCTTAACTAATTAGGCCACCTGGGGCCAATCAAGGAGCCCCGCCCCAAACACTTAAAAGCCTCCAGTGCAAGCAGGCAGTTGGAGGTAGTAGAGTGAAGAGGAGAGGAAGGAGCTGTTAGAAAGTGAATTGGAGTCAGAGTTTCCTACTGTTAGGGAAGCAGAGCAGAGGATACCCTGGTCCTGGTTCCCAGCCTACAGGGAGAACAGGTACCCCCACTGGGCCACCAGCCCAACGGGCTAGCTGCCCTCCCCAGGAGGGTGGGGAGACAACCCTCAGGCCATAGTGAGGCCTGCACCTGCTTGCCTGGCGGAAGGGCCAACGAAGAAGGGAAAACCTAGAGATTTACCCAGACTGGGCTGGGACTACCTTAGGCCCCACGGCCTACAGAGACTGTCGCTAGTGGGTGAGCGCCAGAACGGGGGCCTGGCGTACCACAAAGTTTACAATCTAATTTAAGCTGCTTTTTTTAAATAGCTTTCATTTAGTGGCCAAATTGGCTGCAAATGATAACATACTGAATAATCGTAGCCAAAACTACCTTTTCCTGGGCCCAAAGGGCATGTACATAAGAAAATATTTGAGAGAAATTAAAGATCTGAACAAACACCACCTCTTTATCATCATTAATGCTCTTTTCAGTGAGAATTATTCAGAGCGGGTGAGAATCTATCAGAGAAGCTTCTCAAGGATGCATGCAGATTGAAAGACTTGTTCTCTTAGTCCCGGGTCTTCTAGCAGGGATAAAAACTTAGTTCAAAAAATGTGAATGGGCTCCTGCTCCAAATGATAGGCCTTCTGGCCATCTTGTTCTTGTAGTGCTGTGACATTGGTAAACGAAGTGCCTGCTCTGGTCATGGCCATAGGTGTTAGCTAAGAAACTGACAGACTCATGACTGGAAACAGAATCAGCTCACCTGCATGTTAGTTTTGTTCAAAATAGGTATTAGTCTTATAAAAATGTATATAGTGTTTAGACACTGAAATGCTTAATCTCACTTGAAATGCTTAATCTCACTTGTAATGTCTGTATCCCATGCTGTAAGGAAATATGTAAGTTTTGCTTTATAACTTTGAAAATGTTTGCTCTGTACTTGTGAAGACAGGCATGGGACTCATCTTTTTTTCTTCTCCCCACCTCCCTTTCCTCCTGGAGGCCTGTCAAGATTAAAAGGGGCATTAAGGGACATTGCGACACAAAGAATTGGTGAATTCCCCTTACACACCTTGGAAATGCTATATGCAAGGGAGCTCATCTCATAGACTGGAAGACTAAAATAAAAGACAAAACAAGTTACAAGAGAACTTTTCTTCTCTTTCCTGTTTGAATTCTTACAGGACCAGAGACTCTCAAACTGAAGCAAGAGATCCCCCAGTGTTAATCTTGGGTTTGCACTGAATGACATTTCAAATTGACAGATCACTGCGACTCTGTCACTCTTTTAGGATTTAGATTCCAGCTCATTGGTGTGTATATGTTTGTGTAAATAACTCTCATTTTTTCCCTCTAGATAATAAGCCTTTAGGCAGTTTATTACAGGATTGGCTACTGGTGTTCTCTTTGGTGTAACATCTAGGGCACCAACTGATCTTGGATAAATGACTAGCCTCTTGGGACCAGAAGCTGCCTGAATATTTTGTGATTTTTGGATTAAGTGACCGTTTATCACAAAGTCTAGCTTTCCTGGACAGGATAGACTGGAGAAAGCTATCCTGACAAGATAGACTGGAGAATCTCAGGGGACTGTCTGTGACTCTCCACATAGTGATTCAGAAGTTCGTATTTGTTGCTGGGTTGGTGAAATCTCATTATAGAACATACCATCAGTTTGGGGTGTCTGTGGTGAGGTAGGCACCAGTGGTAGTGAGCCACTCCAGGCAGTGTGACTGGACCAGGGATGTATTTTCCTGCTTTATAGGATGGGAGAGACAGACCCAGCTTAAAGAACTCAAACAGCCACAGTTAAGGACTATAAAGTTAGAACATTGAGATTAAGTCTGAGGGGCTAATTCAACATTGTCCTTTCTCATTCTGGATCAGTTCAATCCACATCAATTTAGTGTGTGAGTATACGCTTTTGATGATAGAATTTCAGTTTTCTTCCTCCTGTTCCAGCCGTCATCTACGCCAGTGAATTTTTATTTAAAAAGAATGAAGAAACTATTAGTACATTGTATTCAGATTGCTTGAAGGTCATGTGAACACAGAGCAATTTTCTTCTTTGTCCATATTTATAATCGAAGCAAGATTCGGGACAGAAAATTATTCCTGGACTCATTCAAGAAATAGTTCTCCCTTTCTTTCTGGACTGTGAAAATCTGGGATGGGACAACGGAGGATGGATCAATTGATATTGCTCAGTTCTGTTCATTCCCTCTGAAGCATCTGGCCCCTGTCAGAAGACAGGATACTGGGCTAGATGGATCATTGATCTGACCCAGTATGGCTGGTCTTACATTCTTACTCATGAATATTAAGAATACAACCTTCCATTACCCATATCATATGGTCACCATTCTTCCCATTTCTTGTAGTTAAGGGGAAATGTTGTCTATACATGTCCATGTCATTTGGTAATTCTTTTCTCCTTAAGTGTCCTACAAACTGATATGAGCTTTCACATCAGTTACATCTGCATCACCTGAATGATTTATAGCTCAAGATGTACTTCTCTCCTTATAGACCAGTAGCAATTTACAAATAAATTTAAGAAAACATACACTCTCTCTCCTTGATAGTCTCTCTGGGTCTTACACATCTTGCATCTCATTTTGAAGACAACTTATTTGGTAACTCTGATTTATAAAAGTTGAGATATCAAGTCTGCTTTTACCCAGCCATTCCACTAGTAAAACTAATATCCTGGTAAAAAGTTGCTGTGTTGGTGGGACCTAAAACAACTTTGACTACTATTATTTTCTACTCATCTTCACTCATCAAATGACCAGGTCTGCCTTCATTGCTTGTCATCAATGTGGCTATCTCAGTTACATGACAAAATCTTTGTAACATGGTGTGTATATACACTTAAGGTTTTATTGAAGTTTCTCTCATTTATACAGTGGTTGGTTTTATTCCTCATTTCCCCCCCCCCCCCCCCGGCGAAGTCTCTCACTTTCTAAATTGTATAAAACTTCATTTATATCACTAAGTTCCATAAAGTTTAAATCCATTAGCGTATCATACTCCTGTTCATGAATGCAGTGAATTTTCTGAAATGAAAGCAGTAGCTAATGCCTCAGAATTCATGACCTTTTCTCTAAAAAAATAAAATTTCTGTTTTTTGTTTTTTCTTCCTGGACATCAAAAGAACTACATACCGTAATTTAGGTCAGTTTGATAATGTTATCAAAGCCCTCTTCCTCCTTTAAAATAAATCTGGAATGTGAATGGTATCCTTTCTCCAGCTGGGATTTTGCCAACTGGTGACTGATTTATATTCTGTTCGCTTGCTATATATTCATGAAGGTGGTGTGTCTTGCCTGCCTTGCCACCTGCAGCATTTGAAAGAGAGTCAGACAAATCTTTACTTAAAATAGCAGAATCCCACAAATATATATTGCTTGCAGTTTGGATCCCACTAGATGATATCCTTTTTTCCTCATTAACCCTTCAACGTGTGTAGTTTAGAGCTGTGTTGTTAGTCTTTCTTCCTTTGCACTGTTGGGGCATGTCTACAGATAAAGTGAGTCTCTGGGTCCACAGTTCCTGAGTCAGTTCTGGAATTTCAGATGTGTTTCTTTAGGGTTATTAGTCTTTAAATGAAATTAGACTTTAAATAATGGAGTTGTGAGCAGCTTTCCCATGCAGTTAATTGTATTGTTTCCTTTTGTACAAAGATTTGCTTTCATCCATATTAATGTCTTAGTTCTTGTTCTGGCTCACCTTTTCAGTAGGAAATTTTATTCTTCCTCATGGGGGAAATGGAGCAATGTTGTAGTCAACATAAGTGTTTTCCAACCTACTTGTTTCCCTGTATTGTATATAGAGTAGAATTGGCAAGAAAACCAATATATGCTTGCCTGTGTGTGTTGGTTCTGTTTTGTTTGGGTACTGATTGGTCATGGTGTGAGATGCACAAAATGGACTAGCTTTTTTCCCCCCTCTCTCAAGTGCTGGCTGCAGCAATGCCGTTGTGAGCCTTACTGGGTAAAATAAACTGTTGTGAAAGAGATGCAACTCATGCTGCCTGTTTTCTTTAGACAGTCTTGTTCTTACCAAGGTGGCCACTGGGTGTAACATATTTTGGGGGAAATTGAGCAACTTTTTTTTCCTGGCTGTCCTGTAACAGCTGTTTTCATCACTTAGTTTGCAGTTTGTTTCAATTTGTAAATATGAGGCTGAGTTGCCATAGTTCTTCTGGAACTTTTGTAACAACGCTGAAGGCCTCACTTGCAGAATTCCCAAGGGGTTTAGTAGGTTTATTATGCCAGCTAGTGTGCCTGAATACTCTGGTCACTCAGACAAAATGATATGGGCTCAGCAGGCACATTTCATTTCTTAATGTAGCTTGGAAGCTTGATGCGTTTCCCATGTAGCAGGTTTGATGTGGGTTTGTGGTGAGGAACCATAGACTCTGCTTGAAGAGCAAGCTAGCAGAAAGTCATCACATTCATTTTTCTGGTGGAAATCTATGTTTGAGAGAATCTTGGTGTTTTTACAGCCCCAACTGTCCTTTATTTTTAGGCATGATGGATATCATTTTTGTGAGACATTTGTACTTCCATGGGATTATGAGCCATAGCAAATGGCCTCCAATTACTCAAAGGCATAATTATCTGATGACTGCACTCCTTTGAAAGTGATCTTATTACAAAAAACTACTCTGAGAGGAGGGAGAGGGAGAAAGAAAGATAATAGCATTTAGGATAACTGTGAAATTGGTGACGTGCAGGCTGATGCCTCTATTTCTGTGGCAGTTCCAACAATATGTTGATGCTAATAAATGGAATTCCAGGTAATGCACATTTCCTCTCCACGCCATTGGCCTCAATTCATGGCTACCATGCTTGTAAGTCAAAGGAAGAAGTAAAATAAATCTTACTGTTGAGTGATGGTAGACTTTTTTTTTTCTTTTTTTCCCCTCTATCCAATTCTGTTTCCACTTCCTTTATATGAGGAAAGAGAGACTGGAATCTATAATGGATATAACTTCCATTCAGCTACTGGGGCAACCCAGTTTTGAACATGGTTTTGCTGTTGGCCATAAAAGGGTGTGTGTGGGTTTGACTTTCTGGCATGTTTACTGTTGTTGAATATTTGATTTTTAAAATAGTTTTAAAAGGGAATGTGAATGTGCTTATTTCAGACTGCTTCTGCTCACAAGTTGCTCATTTGTGTGGATTCTGGAAGCTTCCATGTACATACACACTTCATTCGAGTCATAGGGCATATTACAACTCTGCCAAAAACAAATTAAAAAACAACCATGCATAGAAGCCAACTGGATGTAGTTGTATGGAAATGAAGTTGATGCAGAAAGAGGAAGGTGTTGCCTGGGAAAACTTCAGAATAGTTTGAAAATTCTTAGAAAGGTTTGTAGAATAAAATCAGACGGGTAACAGCTAGAACATAAACATGGAATCACTTGGCGCTCAATGGAATTAAGTTGGGTCAAATATACCTCTCAGGCTGTAGACTGTATGCCCTCATCTTACTACTTGGCCTAGAGATTGTATGGACCTTTCCAAATATTTTGAAAGTGTTGTATGCAAACTGGGGATTTGAAGAGGGAGGAGGTAATCACTCATAATTCATAGCACCAGCATGGTTTTGAGAATCAAATCTTTAAATAGATCTTGGCAGGTGATTTCAGAAAGTGTCAGTGTGCTTTACTTTCCAGAAAGGAAAGGAAGCCATTCAGCATATGGATGCCTGGTGTTGTGACACTTCACTTTTCCTGAGACAAGTGTCTGGTTTGGTTACTTCGGTGAAGAAAAAAAATTACAAGGCAAAAAGTGTTGACATATGTTGCTATAATCAGATGATGATCTTGCATATCTATTTAAAACAAAAGTATTGCCTCTTCTGGAAGTTCTGTCTGTCTGTCTGTCTGTCTGGAGTGAGTGAGTGAGTGAGTGAGTGAGTGAGTGAGTCTCTACTTATTTATATGCTAGATTTGAGAATCAGCCCTGGCTGTGAATCACTGGAAGTGGGTTTTCTGCGTAATGTCTCTGGCATCTCCTGTTACCTATCAACACACCAGGTAAAAGGCAAGAATGTCTCCTGTGTGCTCTGTACTACATTTAAAAGCCAGTTTCTCTTTGAAACAGTATAAAGTGAACGCTGGAGGGTTTTTTAACCGAAAAAAAAAAAAAGGTATTTTATAGGAATTAGCATTCAAAAACTACCTGCCTTTCTGTCTTGACTGATACATTTTGACAGCTGCTTTTTACAGTGATTGGCTGGGAGAAAATGTTCTTCCTTCCTCAGTTCCTCTTCAAAACTACATTCTTGTTCTTTATGCACCAGTACTTAGATGTATGTTTAAAAAAAAAAAAGAGAGGTAGAGAGAGAAGAAAGGAAGGATGGAATATCATTTTACAAGGAGAGAATCTTTAAAAAATAATTATCCTACACTTGGGAACCTTTTGCTGTCCTGTGTGCAGATGGCATGATGCCAGCCTTGGCAGAGGTTACTGCCTGCATTTGCCAAGCAGTCTTCCTCCACTTGCTGCATTTTCACTCCCTATGACTAACTTTATTCACCCGATTGCTCTATTTCACCAGTGTTGAAGTCATGGCGTCTTGGAAATGATAAGAACACTTAGTCTGTTCAAAATGTAAAACAGCCATGATGTCAAAACTCTCAGAAAAGTGATGTTTCAAAGCTTTAGCTTAGTGTACTCTTCAAAAAGCATGAGACATAGGATGTCAGAGAACTTACCGTTACTTTTAAAAAGCTAAACAATCCAAAAGGGAACGCCTTAGATTTTTTTTTTTTTTGAAGAGTAAGGAGTACTCTAAGTTGTATGTCCTGAGGTTTTCCAACCTTCTATCCCTCTTGGTTTTTCATTTTTTGGGCGGGTTTCTTAGCTGGCAGTGATGACTCCTCAGATAAGAACATTATTACTTTTCTGGGTTTTCTGTAAAAGAACCCTGCTCCAGGTATAAATAGAAGTGTCACTGTGTGGTGTCAGTTGCATGCTGCACGCACAGTGATCAGAATATTTAGACAGTATTTTAGAAAACGTCATGTGTTTTGTTAACCAGGAAATGCATTTTTTCTCTGATTTCTTTGAGTGAAAGCGAAAGGCTAGAAGAAGCAAACATTTATTGTGATTCTTTCCACTTCAGCCTGTACCAAAGTTTTGTACTTGGCTTTTTTGGGAGTAGACTGGTGTACTTTCTCAAAGCTTTCCAACTTTGAAAAGTGTGCTGGCTGATTAACAGTTGACATGGCACAGAGTTCCCCAAACTGTGGGGTGCGCCACTTAGAGGGTCAACGAAGAATGATCAGGGAGTGCAGTAGGGCCTGGGCCAGTCCCCACGGGGCATAGGGAGCAAGCACCACCCAGCCCCACTTTGCCCCGAGCTCTGCTCCAGCCCTACCTCCCCCAGCTGTGGCACCCAGCGCCCAGCCCTCCGGGGCCCCTGGCCACGGCCCTGTTCCTAGCTTTGGACCCTGGCCCTGATCACAGCCCCCTGACCGTGGGCCCATTCCCAGCTGCAGCCCTCAACCCCAACCATGGCCCTGCTACAAGCGCCAGTTGGGAGTGTATGGGGAGGCGCAGATGGGGTGCAGGGAAGCACAGGGTTAAAAGCTTGGGGACCACTGACATAGCCAGTATATTGGTTGCTGAATTCTTTTTGGAGTTGGGGAGGAACAAGGCTGCTGGCTGTTAATGGGTGTCATGATGTAAAACAAAAACCTATTACAAGAGGATGGACACTATGGACCTCAATTAAATGGCTGACAGTAAATTAATGCAACACTTACGTACTTCACGGAGGCCAGAAGAGACCGTTAGAACATCTGGTGTGACCTCCTGGTATATCATAGGCCATTAAATTTCACCCAATTATCTCTGTATTGAGCTTATTAACTTATGTTTGGCTATAGTATGTCTTCCAGAAAGGCATCCGGTTTTGATCTGAAGACATCAAGAGATGGAGAATCCACCACTTCCGTTGGTAGTTGGTTCCAGTGACTAGTCACTGTTCAAAATTAGTGACTTATTTCTAATTTGAAATTCTCCAGCTAAGCTTCCGCTCAGTGGTTCGTGTTACGCCTTTCTCTGCTAGATTAAAGAACTGTTTAGTGCCCAATATTTTCTTCCCCGCGAAGGTAGTTATACCCTGTAATCAAAAGATCTCTCAATCTTCTTTTTGATAAACTAAGCAGAGATTAAAAACGAGAGTTCTGTAGCACTTTAAAGACTAACAAATTTATTTTTTGCAGGCATAAGCTTTTGTGGGCTTTAACCCACTTGGTCAGATGCAGGGAATAGAAATCAGATAGGTGGTGTGTGTGTGTGTGTGTGTGTGTGTGTGTGTACACACACACACACACACACACACACACACAGTCAAGGGGAAGATACATCAATGGGTGGGGTAGGTAATAGCAAAGTCCATAGAGTTAGAGTAGCTGAAGCCTATTCACAACCATTGATTAGAAGGTGAGAATGTGTGAACAGTGACAATTACTTCTTGTAATGAGATAACCATTCCAAGTCCCTATTCAGACCCAGTCTGATAATGTCAAGTTTGTAGATCAGTTCTAGCTCTGCAGTTTCTCTTTGAAGTCTGTTTTTGAAGTTTTTTTGTTGAAGTATGACAACTTTCAAGTCAGCTACAGAGTGTCCTGGGAGATTAAAATGCTCTCTAACTGGTTTATGGGTGTTTCCATTTTTATGTCTGATTTGTGTCCATTGATTCTTTTGCGTAAGGACAGTCCGGTTTGGCCAATGTACATGGCAGAGGGGCATTGCTGGCACATGATGGCATATATTACATTAGTAGATGTGCAGGTGAATGAGCTCCTTATGGTGTGGCTGATGTGGTTAGGCCCTCTGATGGTGTCACTAGAGTTGATGTGTGGGCAGAGCTGACAACGGGGTTTGTTGCAGGGATAGGTTCCTGGCTTACTGCTCTTGTTGTATGATGTACGGTTGCTGGCGAGTATTTGCTTCAGGTTGGGGGGCTGTCTGTAAGCAAGGATAGGTCTGCCTTCCATGGCTTGAGCAAGTGAGGGATCATCTGTTAAGATAGGTTGTAGATCCTTAATCATGTGTTGGAGAGATTTATGCTGCGGGCTGTAGGTGACAGCTAGAGGTGTTCTGTTGTTTTCTTTGTTGTGTCTGTCCTGTAGTAGGTGACTTCTGGGTACTCATCTGGCTCTGTTAATTTGTTTCTTCACCTCTCTAGATGGGTATTGAAATTTTAAGAATGTTTTATAGAGATCCTGTAGGTGTTTGTCTTTGTCTGAGGGATCGGAGCAAATTTAATTGTATCTTAAGGCTTGGCTGTAGACAATGGATTGTATAATGTGCCCAGGGTGGAAGCTGGAGGCATGAAGATATGTATTGCGATCAGATGGTTTTCGGTATAGGGTGGTATTGATGTGACCATCCTTCATTTGTATTGTAGTGTCCAGGAAGTGGATTTCTTGTGTGGACTGGTCCAGGCTGAGGTTGATGGTGGGGTGGAAATTATTGAAATCACAGTGGAATGCTTCCAGGGACTCTTTCCCATGTGTCCAGATGATGAAATGTAATCAGTGTAGTGTAGTTAAAGGAGTGGTGCCTGGGAACGAGTTTTGAGGAAGCGGTGTTCTAGGTCAGACATAAAAATGTTGGCATACTGTAGGGCCATGCTGGTGCCCATAGCTGTGCCACTGACTTGAAGGTATAGATTGGCTCAAAATCTGAAGTAGTTGAGGGTCAGGACAAAGTCACAAAGTTCAGCTACCAGATGTGCCATATCATCATCAGGGAAAATGTTCCGGATGGCCATCTTTGTGTGGAATGTTGGCGTAGAGAGCTTCCACATCCATAGTGATTATGATGGTGTTTTCTGGGAGATGACCGATGGTTGTAGTTTTCCCAGGAAGTCTGTGGTATAATGAAGATACTTGGGAGTGTTAGAATCATAGAATATTAAAATTGGAAGGGACCTTGAGGTCATCCATTCCAACCCCCTGCTCAGAGCAGGACTAACCTCTGCTAAATAATCCCAGTGAGGGTTTTGTCAAGCCGCAGCTTAAAAACCTCTAAAGATGGAGATGCCACCACCTCCCTAGGTAACCCATTCCAGTGCTTCACCACCCTCCTAGTAAAAAGCTTTTTCCTCATGTCCAACCTAGACCTCCCCCACTGCAACTTAAGACTGTTGCTCCTTGTTCTGTCATTTGCCACCACTGAGAACAGCCTAGCTCCATCCTCCATGGAAACCTGGACTCTTTCTAGGTCTTGTCCACATCCTTTTTGTAGTGGGAGGCCCAAAACTGGACACACTACTCCAAATGCGGCCTCACCAATGCCGAATAGAGGGGAATAATCACTTCTCGTGATCTGCTGGCAATGCTCTTACTAATTTAGCCCAATATGCTATTAGCCTTCTTGGCAACCAGAGCACACTGCTGACTCATATCCAGCTTCTTATCCACTGTAACCCCCAGGTCCTTTTCTGCAGAACTGCTGCCTAGCTCGTCAGTCCCCAGTCTGTAGCTGTGCATGGGATTCTTCTGTCCTAAGTGCAGGACTCTGTACTTGTCCTTGTTGAACTTCATCAGATTTCTTTTGGCCCAATCCTCCAATTTGTTTAGGTCCTTCTGTATCCCATCCCTCCCTTCCTGGGTATCTACCACTCCCCCTAGCTTAGTGTCATCTGCAAACTTGCTGAGGGTGCAATCTACCCCGTCCTCCAGATCATTAATGAAGATGTTGAATAAAACCGGCCCTGTGACCAACCCGTGGGGCACTCTGCTTGTGACGGCCTGCCAGCTAGACATGGAGCCGTTGATCTCTACTCATTGAGCCCTATGCTCTAGCCAGTTCTCTATCCATTTTATAGTCCATTCATCCAACCCATACTTCTTTAACTTGCTGATAAGAATACTGTGGGAGACCGTATCAAAAGCTTTGCTAAAGTCAAGGTATATCATGTCCACCGCTTTCCCCACATCCACAGAGCCAGTCACCTCTTCATAGAAAGCAATTGGGTTGGTCAGGCATGACTTGCCCTTGGTGAATCCATGTTGACTGTTCCTGATCACCTTGGTGTTGGTGGTATAAGGCCTGAGGAGAGAGTCCACATAGCCTGATAGTCCTGATGTGAGAATGCCAATGCCTGAGATGATGGGACATCCAGGATTTCCAGGTTTGTGGATCTTGGGTAGCAGATAGAATAACCATGGTCAGGGCTCAGGGATGTATGTGTAGATTTGTTCCTGTATTTCTTTAGGTAGTTTCTTAAGTAGATGTTGTAGTTTCTTTTGGTATTCCTCAGTGGGATCAGACAGTAGTGGCTTGTAGAATGTGGTGTTGGAGAGTTGTCTGGCAGCCTCCTGTTCATAATCCAATCTATTCAAGATGACAACAGCACCTCCTTTGTCTGCCTCTTTGATTATAATGTCAGAGTTATTTTTGAGGCTGTGTATGGCGTTGCGTTCTGCACGTCTGAGGTTATGGGGCAAGTGATGTTGCTTGCAGAAATTGAGTTCTTTGTTGATCATTGAGTCATTTTCTCCAGACCTCAAATAATTTTTTAGACTCTTTTCTGTGCCCTCTTGAATTTTTCCACATTTCTTTTAATATATGGGGACCAGAACTGTAAATAGTATTCCAATATTGGTCTCTCCAATGCCATATGCATAGGTGAAATCACCTCGTTATTCTACTCACTACCTTTGTTTCTACATTCAAGGATTGCATTAGTTTGTTTTGCCATAGCACCACACTGAGACCTCATGTTCATTTGTTCCTGTACTTGTGACTGCTAAATTTTTCTGAGTATATTACATATAAACAGTTAGTTATATTTTTCATCCAAACTTGTAGTCTCATCAAAGAATGAAATCAGGTTTGTTTGGCAAAGCCTATTTTCCACAAAATCGTGTTAACTGATGATATACTTGTATTCTTTAATTCTTTATTAATTCAGTTCTTTATCTGGGTTTTCATTATTTTGCCCATCGTTAATTTCAAGCTATATATTTCAACCAGCCTGCAGTTATTTAGGTCATTCTGTTGGCCTTTTTGAATATTGTCACAAACATTAGCCCTCTTTCCATTGTCTTTAATTTCCTTGGCATTCCAATATTTATTATAAATTAATGTCAGATGTCCTTAGCCCAGTCTTTTAGTAATCTTAGACTCATAGGTCAGAAGGGACCAATATGATCATCTAGTC
>ML675621.1:15003045-15042794 GCA_007922155.1 Mesoclemmys tuberculata
CTAGATGATCATATTGGTCCCTTCTGACCTATGAGTCTATGAGCTACTCAAGAGGGTGGCCTCTAACTCAGGGATGGCAGTCAAGGAATTAGTGAAACCAATGTAACCTTCAATATACTGGCAGCGGCTGCCCCAGAGAGTAACCCTACCTGTCCATGATAGGGCTCTCAAAATTGCTAAGGCCCTATGGAAAACCCCTTCCTCAGTCGCCTCTATGTTGAAAGTAGCTGGGAGGAAGTATTATGTCCTGGTCGAAGGGTTTGAGGATTTGTTCACTCAAACAGCCCCGGGAATCCTGGTGCTGTGCTATCAGCTTATGCAGCCGACCAGTGGGACAGGCAAGGTCAGCTTGATTCCACTCCAAAGAACAATGTGGTTTGCTGAGACCCTGCCCCAGGACCAGGCCACAGACTTTGCCACTGTCCTGGATGAGGGAATCATAGTGGCTAGGACAGCGCTCCAGACGCTGCTGGTGACGCTGCTGACTCAGTAGGTAGGGCCATAGCCTCTGCCATTTCCATGAGAAGGTGCTTGTGGCTGCAATCCTCGGACCTGTCCTTCAAGGGGTTGGCCCGCTTCTCCGACCAGACTGCTGTAAGCTGCATGGTCTGAAGGACTCCGGGGCCACACTTCACTCCCTGGGCCTGTTCATGCCCCGGTTTTCCAGGCTGCAGTCACGGCCCCAGGTGCAGCAGCAGCCAAGGCCTCTGCTAGGCCCTTCCAAACCTATAGAAGTACGGACAGAAATAGGGGTTTAGAGCATGAGATCAATCCCTCATCTCGTTCTCAGCCCCCAGCAGGGGCACCTCAGATGGGCAATAGTATGGGGCCTCCTGTGTAGTCCAAAGCCTCTTTGCCAGCCTGTGGGAGCTGCAGGTTCACACCTGTCTTGGTGGTGGCGCACCCGAGGGTGGCGCCCCAACTACTCTCTTGGATCTGCCCGCCCTTTCCTGAAGTTCACCAGGAGAGCCGGGTGGTTTAGGCCTGGACTCAAGTTTCAATGGGTATGAGCCACCCCTAGTTCACATCTGCCTGAAGCAGCAAATGATGTTGTCCCCCAAGCCTTTCACCTTTGTCCCTCTTCATGGACCCTTCTTATGAGTAACTTCTCTTGCAGGAGGTGGATACCCTCCTCATCAAAGGAGCACTGGTATGGTTCCGCAAGGCAGAAGGGGGAAGAGGTCTTATCCAAAGTACTTCTTCACCCCCAAGGCAAGGGGACATCTGAGACCCATGTTGAACCTGAGTTGGCTAAACAGCGCATCAAACAACTCAGATTTTGCATGGTTTTCTCTAGCCTCCATCATCCCTTCTCTGGACCCAGGAGACAGGTGTGTCGCTCTCGACCTCAAGGACGCATGCTTTGGATGCTCGTCCTTCCCAGCATCAGGTGCTTACTCTGCTTCACGCATGGCGGTAGCAGCTGCCCACCTGAAACGTAAGAGTGCACAAATATTCCCTTACCGGGATGATTGGCTGATATGGGGCAGGTCCAGGCCTCAAGTGCAGGAGACTGGGACCCTCACTTGGTCTATGTGCAGCAGGCTGGCATGGCTCATAAATTAGCAGAAGTCCATACTAATCCCACTGCAATACATAGAGTTCATCGGGGCCATCTGGGACACTTCCAGTGCCAGAGACTTCCTGCTTTAGCCACATTTCAAGGCGATGGTCTATATCATCTCCTAGCTGCACCAATGCCCACGACAATAGCCAGGCACTGCCTTCAGCTCTTAGGCCACATGGCGGCCTGCACATATGTAGTGAGACTAGCTCGCCGGAGGCTCAGAACACTTCAGGCGTGGTTGGCCTCGGTATTTTGCCAAGCTGTCACCCACTGAATCGGGTGGTCAATAGTTCCCCCGCCCGCCCTAGCCTTCTGACACTGGAAGGAGCTGAGGGCTTTTCGCCTAGCATGCAGGGTGTTCCCCCAATTCCTGACAGGCAGACTGGTACAGGTACATCACTGCAGCTGTGTTGTACATAAACAGGCAGGGAGGAGTGCGCTCCCTGACCCTTGGCGAGGAAGCTATCCACTCGTGAGATTTGGCAGTGAGGCACGATTTCCACTTAACTTCCTCTCACCTCCCAGGAGTCAGGAGTGACGAGGCGGATCACCTCAGCAGGTATTTTCTACCCCACTGCAACTGGTCGTAGGTAGTGTCTATGGTTTCCCAAAAGAGGGGTGTTCCCCAACTGGACATATTCACGTCAGCCTGGAACGTGAAGCGCCCAAGGCTTTGCTCACTCCAGGGTCGTGAGACCTGGTCAATTTCCGAAGCGCTCCTCTTCGACTGGACAGGGATCCTCATGTACGCGTTGCCACCCATTCTGATCCAGCCTAATGTCCTGCTTGGAAGTAAGGTGGGACAGGGGGGACATCTTACTCATCACTTCAGCCTGGCCCAGGCAGTACTGGTTCAGCATGCTGGTGGACCATTCGTTCGCCCTGCCCATGCAGCTTCCAAAGCAGTGCGACCTTCTCTCCCAGGACCATAGTTGCCTGTTGCACCCGGACCTGGACTCCCCACGTCTCACAACCAGGAGGCACTGTGGCTGACAGAGTGGGAGAGAGAGCTGAACAAGTCTTGCTTGGCAGCAGGAGAGGCTTTATCCACAGGTACACGATCTGGTGCCTCCTGGGGATCTCAACCTGGCCCTCTCGATACCCACGGGGCCCCCGTTTTTTGATCCCATGACTTCATGCTCCTGGCTCATGCTTTCATGGAAGATAGCCTTCCTGGTGACTGTTACCTCACCTAGGAGGGTTTCCGAAATTAAGACAGGGACCTCGGAGCCCCTCATACTGTATTCCATAAGAACAAGGTCCAGCTCAGGCTGCATCCAAGCTCCCTATCCAAGGTGGTTTCCCAGTTTCATTGTAATCAAGATATTTTTTTCCCCGTGTTTTCCCAAACCACAGGGCTCGGAGGAGGAGAGGAGATGGCATTCGCTCGACGTTTACAAGACCTGGGCTTTTATATCGAGTGTATGAAGCTGTTCCGGAAATCCACACAGCTCTTCGTTGCAATGGTGGACCGGATGAAAGGCTCACCTGTCTCCACCCAGTGCATCTCTGTGTGCACTACGTCCTACATCAAATTTGGCTACGAGCAGGCGAAGGTGCCGCTTTCAAGAACCATCAGAGCATGCTCAAGCGCCATCATCCAGCAGACGACAGAGTATGTGGGATTTGGCAGAGCCGTGCTGCGGGGAACTCACTGGTAACTCCTACCCACCTCCAGGGTACGGCTTTATAATCACCTACAGTGGCATAGATATGAGCAATCACTTGAAGTCAAAAACAGGGTTACTTACCAGTTACTGTTGTTCTTCGAGATGTGTTGCTCATATCCTTTTCACCCCCTATCCCCACTGTCAGAGTGGGCAGAAAGAAGGGACTGAGGGAGTGTAGGGTCGGTGGTGTCCTATGTGCTGCGGCATGAGCACAGAACTCCAGGGGGCGCCTGAGCCAACCCTATGGGGACTGCTAAGGGGAAAATGTTCCGAGAACCCGTGCAGTGGCGTGAACTCACCTATACTGGAATGGACATGAGCAACACATCTCGAAGAACAACAGTTACTGGTAAGTAACCATATTTTATCAGTGTTTCCTGTGATTTAAGGTTGTACATCAGCTGTGTGATGACACTGCCATGTGGGTGCTGCGGAGGATGTGAACATCTGCTCAAGTTCTTTCAGTCCTGCTGCAAAAGTGGGCCTTGATTGTCAACAGACTCCTGTTCGTAGGTTTAAACTGCCTTCCTTCAGGCCACAACATGCTCTCTCTCTGTTTGTTTCTGCCTTGATAGCTGATTGGCTGAATATTTTTTTATTCTTTCCTTGCTGTCTTCCTTGACATCCTAACATTTTTTTTCCCGTCAGCTGTAAAGGCCAAAGTCTGATATCATTACTTCTAGCTTGTACCTCCAGAGCCCTGAGTATGCTTTTTGTCTTCTGCAGCATCTTTTCAGTTTCTGCCTTGGTTTACCTATCGAATGATTGGAATTGTATACAGTATTCCAATTGTGGTTTTGTTGGTTCCTCGGCTGGTGCCAGAGTTACTGCCACTAATTTATACTTGCAGGGTATATATAGTAGGACTTGTTTGCCTTAAACTGCAACTCAGACTTGTGCATATGGTTTTAACATACACAGTTATCCCAACTCTTTCTTGACCTGTTTGCTGTGTCTAGAGTACCAACAAGAATGCTTGACTTACTCCAGTCACTTGATTGTCTTGAAAACTCAGTCATGTCTCTTTTAAATAAGAAGTACCACGTTTAGCTCTAGTATCTCAAATGCAAAGTGACACTGTTGTGCCTAGGAGACCAGATAGAAGGCGTTAAATTAAACATGGTGTAATAACCCTGGAGGTGCTTGTTTGAACTAGCTGCATCTAATTTTGAGTCCAGCTTTGTCTTTCTTTAAAAAAAAAAAAAAACTCATCTGCCATCATTTATTCACATGATTATTGATAATGCACGTTTCATCTCATTAAAAATGTTCAGGAAGTTCCGAGTTTAGTTCTTGCTCTTTGACTGCAAATAGATAATAGAGTCTGATATCCACCGTCTCTCAGTACACATGGTGAACTCAAACTGCAGTTTTGCATAATGCTTGTTTTAAAAGATGTTCTCTTGGCAAAATATATTTAGCATTACTGTAAGCCACCTGTATGCTTGGTCTTCAATTGTATTAGTCAACAAAAAGCAGATGTATTCACTTTGCTAAATCCAATTTGAACTCTGAACCTCAATCAGGTGTATTTATTTTGTTAGAAATAAAGTTCCTGGTACTTGAAGACACTTGGAAAGTAGGAGGAGCTGGCGGTTGCTGTTTTTAGATAGCTCTTTAAGTACACTCAGCACTTTGCCCCAAGCAGAACACACAAAAAAAGAGAACAGCAACTCTGGCCAAAAGACCTTGCAGCCCAAATAAACAAACAATTTCCTTCTGTTGACTGATTCGTTAGGTATTGAGGTGTCATAGTTGTATAATTGTGGGAGGAAACAATACTGAAGGAAAACTATAAATGATTGTGTTGCTTTGCTATCAACCCTGGTCAGTCTGTTGTTACTGTCCTGCAGAAATCCTCGTTGGTGTTACACAGTATATTGAGAAAAAAGAAATTTACACCAATGTTACTGCATTGATAGGGACATACCAGTGCAAAGCAGGGCTTGCACAAATCACAAGGTGCTGTGCATTTATATTTGGCATTTTCACCAGTGTCGTTAACATGGGTGCAGATTTCCCTAATAGTACAACAATCATTTAAACATGCCCTTAATTTCCTCTCCAATCCCTTCCTTTCCCAACTTGAAATGAAAATGCTTCTGCAGGCTCTTTTCTGCCTTGGACACTTGAAGATGCTCTGGTCTGCACCCATCTTGCCATTTCAGCCAAATGTGGAATTTACACAGGCAGCTTGCGTTGGTATTCATCGAAGTTAAGGTGTGCATGTAACTCCACTTGTGTCCTGAGTGAACAGACCCCGTTATGTGTTAGAAAGTGGCTGCAGCAGGTGATTGGACCATGATGGTTCAGAGCTTTAAAGCAGTGAAGTTTTGTGCAGTGCACAGCAAGAGTCACTTTAGCATGGCTATTTATTACCAGGCACTAGTGCACAAGAGGCACAGTACTTGGTAGAACATATGATACTTTTTATTGGACCAACAGATACATTACAACACACTGTCTTTCAGGAGACGAAAACTCCTCATTCAACTCATGTAACACAATTTAGCAACACAAGAAAGGATGCAGCATTTTCTAACTTTCCATTTTATCTTGATGACCTAAAGTACGCGCACGTTTTCTGCTATACAATATGCAAGGCTGTCAAATCTTATTAGCCGTTAACATGGAAAATACATTGTAGAGATCCCTTCAAAGGGACATGTATTGAATGTTGTATGTCAAGGAGTGGGACAGAAATAAAATACAGTAAAACTGTATTTTGTATAGTATCTTCCATACAAACTTCATTGTCAAATGCATGCTCTAGTAAGGGAAGCCTACGTCCAATGAATGGCGATCTGGGAGTCCCATGTTGCAGCCATTTCCCCTTGTACCTGTTGAAAAATTCAAGGGAAGCTCTTTTCCTAGGGGAAAGAGTCATTTGCTCTCCTTGTAGGAGACCGAGAGACTGGGCAGATGTGATTGGTTCATGCCAGTAGGAGGATGTGTCATTTAAAAAAGGAATTACCCTTGTGTTCAGGTAGTTGGGACAGGAATTACCCATGAGCCGATGGTAAAACTAACTTTGCCTTTTAAAATCTTTTTGTAGGAATTATTCTTTCTATGTGCTTGACAACCAAAATCTGCAACAGCTGTGGGACTGGAACCACCACAATCTGACGATCAAAGAGGGGAAAATGTACTTTGCATTTAATCCCAAACTGTGTGTGTCTGAGATTTACCGCATGGAGGGTATGTCAGGAACCAAGGGACGGCAGAGCAAAGGAGATATAAATCCAAGAAACAATGGGGAGAGAGCCTCTTGTAAGTTGAAGATCAAAAGGCAAATTAGCTAGGAGTGAGGCTTTGTACAAGCTTTAAAAATAAAAACAACTCTATGAAAGAAAACAGAATGTAGACATTAGAGCTGGCTGGTCACATATAGATGACTGTTTCCAGATACTAAATTAAATTGATGAAGAAAATGCATTGCTTTCCTACTATCAATTTTGACAGTGATTGCTTTAGCTAGGGGAAGACAATTTAAAAAAAATCCATATTACAAAAGAGTTTGAGAGCTCCCGACTCCATCGCTTTACCACACCACAGTTGTTCACAAAGTAATCTTTCCCCCTTATTTGTAGTATAATCTAGTTTTAAATGTCTTCAACAATGGAGCTTCCACCACTTTCTTTACAAGACAGAGCCATGACATCATAAATATTAGGGGGAGAGGGGAATATCTATTTAATTTCCTGAGGATTAAATTCCTATTTAATTTAATTGAGGAGACTGCAGAATTTTGTTTCAGTGCCTATTTATTTTAATGCAAAATAGGTTGCTCTATTTTCGTACTCCTGGCTGTCCTCTGCTGGTGAGTACTCCTGCTTGTCAGTTTCTAGAAATATTTATTAGAATAAATCTGCTGTGATTTGTTTCCATATCAAATAGAGAATAACTTGAGCAAAATATTTCCTGTTAGTTCTGCAGTATTTCAGTGTTACAATGCCTTTTGCTTCTGTTTTGGGGCTCTACAGAAGCATAGTCATAAAGGGCTTGGTCCAAAACCCATTCAAGTCAGTGGAAAGATTCCTGTTGCTTTTGGTGGTCTTTGGGTCGGGCCTTTTTGATTTACAAACAAATCTAAAATCCATCTGTCGTTTAAAGATTGCAAAGAAAATAGGGCTTGCAGGCCTGACTTTGCCCCAAGACTCCTACAGCTGATGATTTTGTCTGTTAGGTTGTTTGTGGAAATGAGTAAATTAAAGCATATCGTGTTTATAAGTAAAACCCATTTATGCTGGATGGTGTTCACAAAAGCAGGACACGTCCGCGGCCGAATGTCTTTCGGCATGATGCATAAATGCAGATGGTGCAGATTGTCATTGTGCAAAGGAAGGAGTGTGCTTAATTCAATAGACTGAGTGCTCACAGCCCTGGAGGAGTTACAGATACACAGCCAGTCCCTACCACCATGAACCCAGTGCCAGCCACTGCCTGTTCCTTAAAACTATTACAAAAAGCTTTCTGACTCTCAAAAGAGAAAAAAGGAGAGAATTAACAAAAGCTAAATTGCCTTTGAAAAGATAGCAGCACCATTAGTGCCAGTGTACATGAGGGTGAAAACCTCTTTATTTTTCAGAGCGCTCTACTAAGATGTTAAAACTCACTCACAGTTGAAACTTCACACACACATTCTCAATCCAAGATTTATGTTTTTAAAGCACTGTTTTGTTTCAGGACTGGATGGCTATTCATCTCTAAGTTGCTGGCTCAAATTCAGCCCCATGTAGTATAGCGACTGGAAGCTGCTGCCATCAAATGGCTGTGCTATTATTTGAAATGAGATTGCATGGGCCATAGAAGCTGGTTTTTCCTTTTAACCCAGAGACTGCTCACTTAAACTCAGCATTTAAACTCGTAAACAGAATGGCAGAAGGAAGTTTGTAGCGTTACTGTACTGGTCCTGTAGATAAACAGGACTTCCATTCCCAGAGAGAATCTTGATCACCTTTTCCCAGCATTCTAACCACACCCTTAAAAATGTTATATATTTCAAAAAAAAAAAAAAAAAAAGTGTTTCCATGTATCCTAAAGTTACTGAACCCTTTCTAAGGGGTTTGGAATAAATAGAACAAAAGAAGCAAATAATAGGTTCCTGCAGTACAATGGTGGTGGATGCTATCAAGACACCTAAAGCTGAAGCTCACAGTATTAAGAAATGCAACAAAACACAATAACTAAGATGTGACTTGAACTAACCTGGCCACGGTTACCAACTGTCGTTTGTTTATGCTGTAGGTGAAAGCCACATTCTGAATTTTGTCTCCAGCACCACCCTAAAGAACCGGATTAAGCTCACCTGGGAGCGGTATCGCCCTCCAGATTACAGAGATCTTATTAGCTTCACTGTTTACTACAAAGAGGCGTGAGTATGTGTGTTCAGAGACTAGTGATGTCATTTGGGACATAACAGGGACAGTGGGTAGGGTTTCCCTCTTCACCCTTGTGTTTATTGGCTGAATAAAGAATAAAGTGAGTCAACGAAGTCCCTTGGGCAATTTTTATTCTGTGCAGCGTACTCATTTCATCCTCAAGTGCGCCTTCCTTTCCAGGTTCTGTTTGTATACTACGTACTATACCAAAATACCTCTTAACATAGAGGTGTTCAGGGCCTGTTTTCTGGCTTTTTCCCAAAAAAATTCAGGGGGGAACTTTCAAATTAAAAAAAAATCCCAAGTGATAGGAAACGCTTGCTCATTTTCTGGGTGCTTTTGTGCATTTATTGGAATCTCTCAATAATACGTGTGTTTACATGCCAGTTAGCCCTTTCTTCTCCCAGCCATGACATTGGTGGGATTGGAGAGACAGTTTGGAGTTCTGGTTTGGAGCCTGAGTTGTAACTAATTGGGTTCTGGGTTATTTAAATGATCTAGGCTGGACAGGCTGTTGCATTGATAGCTGCTGATGATGGTGGTTTGGGGTAGATGCAGGGGAGAACTGGCTTTATGTTGAGATCTGGTAGAGCCTCTCTCCTGCCCCCCAACATGCACGCATACAGATCCCTTTGTATTGGGTATGGGCCTGAACCAGAGCCGAAATTCTAATGAACACACGTTCTCTGTCCTCTGCATGCGAGTGCTTTGGGAAATGATTGGATCCAAACTATGACTTAGGCTCATTTCTCTTTCTCCTCCATAATGAAGAATTTTTTCTGACCCGTGTTCCCATTTCATCTGCTACTTAAGCAACTTTTCTACAGAGGACCTATTGCCTGTGTCCACACTGACCAGCAATTCTTGGTACATCAGCCACCCATGAAGGGACTGAATCTGCCTTTCCCTACTCCATTCTGTGTCTCATCTCAGACCAGATTTTCTCTCTGTTGTCCAGAACTGTTCCACAGTCTCTGTGGAAGTAATAGTAAGGGAGAGCAAAGAAACGCTTCCAACGAGAAACCTATGAAGTCAGTCAGCTGCATTGAGAATCTGCTTTGAAAAGAGTGAGAAGTAACTGAGATGAATCACAGTGAGCATGCTCATTGCCTCAACGTCCTGGAGCTCAGTTGTGAGCAAATGAAGCTGGAGTTCTATTAATACCACAATATTGTCTGAACACATTTATTGCCCTGTCACCATGAGTCTGTAACATGGTGTGCCTTCAGTGTTGACATGTCCATGCTTAAATAGTCATTAAATAAAAGTACTACCTTTGTATAGAGTTGTACCAATAATGCAATTTAAAATGAATCAATTGTACAAATTACAATTGGGTGTTTGCCTAATGTCAAGAACGAAAGCTGCCAGTAGGCTTCAGAGCTACCAGTCAAAGTAGTAGCGAGATCTGGATTTTTGTGGCTAAAGTTTGACCAATATCAGTAATTATTCTGAGTCACATCTGTTTAGTTTGTGCCCAGATAACCTGCGAATATAAAGTCAGAAACATTTCACTGTCTGCTTTTGCGAAAGTAAGCTAGGGCAACTGAGAGTCAGTGTTCTTAGAACAAGTCTTGTTTACATTTCAGTTGACACAGTTGTATAACTAAGCACATTTATATTGAATGCATGGCATTTTCTTCTGTACCTACATGTGAGTATGATTCGATCTTATGGTTTATCACCTCTACCACAAGATACTAGCCAGCTAGCATTTTTTATTGTTTTGTGTCTAGTTGTATTTATAGAAGGAGAAATAAGAGCTGTTTATTATTCCATTATATGGGGAAGGGAATATTTATTTGACTAATCTACCCATTGTATAATGCTAGGTACCCTTATGGAACTCTATAAATAATAAGTTAATTCCCCAGCAGGTTTCTTCTCTCCAATGCTTATTGGCCTATCAATGACTGTTTCTGTTTCTGTTTTTTCTCTGCTTATAACAGTTACGCATTTTCTCTCCTTTAGAAGGGAGTGGTTGAATTGAAGATAGTTGTTCATGCTGGTAAATTATCCAACAGGTCTCCTTATGTGGCAAGGGGAAGTAAGCAATGAGTACCTATCTCCTTCGCTATGCCTGACAGTTTACAGAGACTAAATCCTGCAGTTAAATCTGAATGCCTAGTTTTATAGCCATTAGAAATAAAAGACAAATCTAGGCTCTGGGAATTTTTATTCTTTTATAAAAAGCAAATTCACTTTTTTTATTAGTTTAATTGGACTGTGGCTGATGTGAGATTCCCTTGTCAATGTTTGGGTGTTTTTAAGAGGAAGTGGAAGTGTGATTGGTGCCATTTTCTTTTTATATTTCAGACCATTCAAGAATGTGACAGAATATGATGGGCAAGATGCTTGCGGATCTAATAGCTGGAACATGGTGGATGTTGATCTGCCCCCGAATAAAGAGAACAATCCTGGGATTTTATTGCAGGGACTGAAACCTTGGACTCAGTATGCCATTTATGTCAAGGCTGTTACTCTCACAATGATGGAGAACCACCACATCCATGGAGCAAAGAGTGAAATAGTCTATATACGCACCAATGCTGCAGGTAATGTCTGTGATGCGTGGCACTATAAAGGTATCAATAGGCGGGGCTTTCACCCACTCAAGTGGAGCTTTAAAGTTGCATCTGTAATTTATTAGCCGTGGATTGTGGAAGAAACCAAGGCATGGGATATACTTACCTCCAAGATTCGGCGGCAGTCAATGGGAGATACGCAAGCAACGTAAAAAACGTGTGTAACTCACATTGACTTCGCTGGCTCCATTCTGTGCGCCGTCCACAGTGCACTGCGCCAATGGGAACAGCATTCCCCTCGACGCACTGCTACTCCAGTTTCAGACATGGTTTTCCTAGGTCAATTTCTGCATCAACTGAGTGGGTCTTCACAGACCTCTCAGTCAAGCCAGAGAAATCGATCTGATGGTGGCGAATTTGCCGCCGTCAGTACAGATGTAAACTAAGTGCATTGGAAAACATGAACAACTTAAAATTCTTGTTACTCAGGAAATCCATTAGATGGGCCCCCACGCATTTTAAATACATTGCAGTCTCAGTTAAGGTCATTTGTAATATTCTTCCCAGAAAACATTGCAATGAGGGCGGACAAGGGTCTGTTTGTCAGCTACACAGAGAGGAACACAGGGTGTTTGTTGTTTCATACTTGTGTACTTGCCTTTAACTCGGACCAGTACAACACAACACTGGGCGAACATGTTCCGTTCAGCTCCACCTTTTGACTAAAAAAGCTTCCAAAATTAGTGGGACTTTTAACTAATCTGGCATCAAAGATGAATTATTAAAAAACAAAATAACCTGATATGGTATTTTCTGAAATGAGAAATGGGAGACGTTCAGGTACCCAGAAAGTACAGTGAGGTGCATGGTATAAACACCTATTTAGATACAGGTAAAAGCTGGCTGCTATCTTTAAGTGTCTTCTGCTTTTTAGTAGACCATAATTTTGAGATATACAAGCACATTGCTTACTTTTAAATTGACTTTTGGAAAGCACTGAACATCAGATCATCCTGTTTACCCTGAAAAAAGCTAATATTAGTCTCAGCTATGTTCCAAATTGTTGTGTATGATAGGTGAAATACAAGCGTGTGTAACCCTACTTGCATTTTAGAAAACTGTTATGGGATTTGAAGTCACTTTTTTGCCCTATATCTTCTAAAGCAATTGAGGTTTTGCTCTTATTCTAAAGATGTTGGTTTTCTAGCACATGCAATATAAATTTGCCTTGGAGCACGTATTGGAGACCTTAAGCAGTAGAGATGCCAAAGATGATGATGCTGCATTGGTGAAAGGGACTCTTGCACAACTGATAAGTATCCTCTTTCAACACTTGTCCCTTGAAATGTGAGAGAGAGAGATGCATGTATTTTTCAGCATTGAATTCAACAAGTCCCTGGCAATGCTGACTGAGACAACTCAACTTTTTTTTGCTCAAAATGAGGAGAAAACACATCGTATATGGTTTGACTTTTTTCCCCCAATTTATTCTATACAGATGCTAGCTGAGAACCACCACCATTGTTCATATAGCATAATAGCAAAAATACAAGATGTCTGTTTTCAGGGTGTGACTCTGACAAGGAGAGAATTAAGTCAAATAATTAAAAAAAGTTGCTCAGTGGGATTTACCTCTCAGGACATTATATAAATTCTGTAAAATATCCAACATATCTAGAGGTGGGAAGTCTAGTTAGAGCCTCACTCTCATCAGACTTCTCAAGAAATGTCCTTGCATGTTTTTGGAGCTTGTATCACCCCTACATTTATCTCACAGATCTGCTGTTATGAATTTGTTGCTGTGGTCTGTTTACTCCACCCCCTAAATTTCTCTCTCAACATAATGCTATTCATAATTTCCCATATGAAACCTCAGGTTATAGCATTCTAAATGCCCTTTGCATAAACTATTGCTTTTATTCAGAAAGTGGCAACTAAAAATATGGTACGTTGTTAGAACTGTACAGAAATTGGTTTATATTGAGTAAGGAAATCAGAATGTCATTAACTCACCTACCAGTTTCAGACTTCAGGCCAAGTTGCGTGGTCATTATTCAAGTAATATTCCCTTTGGAAAGTAATGGGAGCTTTGCTGGCTTAAGACATTAAGGAAAGTTGCAGAATACAACTTCAGATCGCTGCTGTAGGATGATGGCTTTTAAAACTTTCCCATCTGTTAACCAGGAGATTCAGCAGGATTATTGGTTCCCAAGAGGTGGAACAAGCTGTTTTTCGGCGTGATGCACAAAACAGTTAATCGAGGCTTTGTTTCTCAGCTTTCTATTTTTCAATATGAGCTGTGTGTAAATGCCTTTTTTTTTTTTTTTCTGTTCCTTTTGCCCCTAGTGCCTTCTATCCCACTGGATGTTATTTCAGCATCTAATGCCTCCTCTCAGCTAATAGTGAAATGGAATCCACCCTCTCTCCCCAATGGCAACCTGTCTTACTATATTGTACGGTGGCAGCAGCAGCCTCAGGACAGTTATCTTTACCGGCATAACTACTGCTCCAAAGGTAAGGGAGCCAAAAGCAGCTATGTGTTAACATGCCTGAGATTCAAATCTATCAGATCTCATCATTCACATGGCCAGCACATGCAGGTGTAGCTACCTGCTCTCAGATGTTTCTGTGAATAACAGCCATTCTAGGGTTAAGGGTAGAACATGGATCATTAATTGCACCCACTGGTGGTAAGGGAAACATCTCGACATCTGGTCTTTTCTTTTAAAGATAAAGTCCCAATTCGGAGATATGCAGATGGGACCATTGATACAGAAGAAGCAACTGAACCCACCAAGCCAGACAGGAGTGGGGGAGAGAAAGGACCTTGCTGTGCATGCCCCAAGACAGAGGCTGAGAAGCAAGCTGAGAAAGAGGAAGCAGAGTACCGAAAAGTCTTTGAGAACTTCCTCCATAACTCCATCTTCGTGCCCAGGTAATAGAAATGAGATCTTTGCTCTCTTCACAGGTGGGAGCTAGCCACCTGGGCCCTCAGTATGAACACATGGAAGTATTTTTTAAATGAACCTTAAGCACAGAAATGCTGCCTCGCATAAGGAGTGGGGCGATCTGTAGTCTTTCTACTTCACAGCTTCTCCACTGATTTTTTTCCCCGTCTCTCCTTGTTTTAGCTAATGATAATAGTCTTTACCTACGTTGTTCAAGGACCTTTTTGTGGTTGTTCTTTTGTCGATTCAAGGGCCATTTAAGGTGCTCTTCACCTGTAAGGGTTTCAAGGACGATCAACCTGTGGCAGAGAACTGGCTTGATTTTTCTCGAACTGGCCTTTTAAATGCTTAGATAACTCAACTTGAAGATATATCTGGTTTGGAAATTAAGGGAATATTGAGGCCTTGCAGAATTTGAAATGATTGTCCTTTCTAATTCATATCTGTGCACTAATTAAGGAGAGTTCATTGATTTTCTGGGCTCTGCCTGTAACCAAGAATTAAATGTACCTACTCTTTCATGATAAAGGCTGCTGCTTACATGTTAAGTGGAAACATAGCCTTTAAACTCCATTTTATATGGCATCATGGAGGAAGTTTTATTGAATTCATTAGTTGTTTTGATACTTGAGTTTCTAATTTACCTCTGATGAAAGCTGTTTTTACTTAAGATAATTGGATCACAGGGCCACCATGCTGTGTGTAGTTGTAACGCTACTATGTAAGCAGTCTGCTTTAGATCGTGCATGTAGTCTCATTGTCTCTTTTGGCTGTTGAGGAATATGGTGGAGTTGGTGTTAAACAGGGTTTGGGAGCATATTAAGGTGTGGACTTCATGAGAGAATAAGACTGAATCATAAAGAAAATTGTTTTGTTCTCAAACTTAACTTGTAACAGTCTTATTTAAAAACGAGAGACCTATAGCACTTTAAAGACTAATGAATTTAATTTCTTCAGGCGTGAGCTTGAAAGTGGGCTGTAACCCACTTTGTCAGATGCCTAAATTCGTTAGTCTTTAAAGTGATACAGGACTTTTCGTTGTTTTTACTGTATACAAACTAACATGGCTACCCCTCTGAATCTTATTTAAGACTCCCTTAGACTGTAAGGCAGCAATACTCAGACCTCAGTGGTTCAGGAGCCAAATTAGTGATTAGCGTTACCCAAAAGAGCCACAGTGGTGTGAATTCATTGTTCTCCTTTGAGTGATTGCTCATATCCATTCCAGTATAGTTGAGTGCACACCACCACGCATGGGTTCCCGGAGCTTTTTTCCCCTTAGCAGATCAGGCGTCCCCTGCAGTGGACAAATTGGAAAGAGTCCAGCAGAGGGCAACAAAAATGATTAGGGGGCTGCAGCACAAGACTTATGAGGAAAGGCTGAAAGAACTAGGCCTGTTTAGTCTGCAGAAGAGAAGAGTGAGGGGGGATTTCATAGCAGCCTTTAACTACCTGAAAGGGGGTTCCAGGGAGGATGGAGCTAGGCTGTTCTCAGTGGTGGCAGATGACAGAACAAGGAGCAATGGTCTCAAGTTGCAGTGGGGGAGGTCTAGGTTGGACATTAGGAAAAAGTTTTTCACTAGAAGGGTGGTGAAGCATTGGAATGGATTACCTAGGGAAGTGGTGGCATCTCCATCTTCAGAGGTTTTTGAGCCGCAGCTTGATAAAACCCTCACCGGGATGATTTAGCTGAGGATAGTCCTGCTTTGAGCAGGGGGTTGGACTAGATACCTCCTGAGGTCCTTTCCAACTCTAATATTCAATGATTCTACCATGCTCATGCCATGGTACATAAGGCACCGCCAACCCTACAGCCCCTCAGTTCGTTCTTTCCGCCCATGACGGTTACTAGAACGACCTTGCTAATGCAAGTATCTTACCTTTTCTTCTTTTAAACAGTTTTGTAGTTAGTAATTGTTAGTTAGTTGATTAGATAGGAGCCCTTAAGGACTCTACAGGGACTCGACCATGCCTGGCTTCAAGGCTTGCACCGGCTGTGGCAAGGCTTTCCCTGTGAGAGACCCTTACGACTGCTGCCTTAAGTGAGTAATCATTCAAAGAAGAAAGCAGAGTTCCTTCGCAGTAACCTGATGTTCTTCGAGATGTGTTGCTCGTATCCATTCCACACCCATCCACCCTCCCTGCTGCCGGAGTTGGCAAAAAAAAAAGGGGACTGAGGGGCTGTAGGCCCAGCAGTGCCTCATATACAGCGGCATGAGCACAGGGCTCCAGGGGGCACCAGAGCCATTCCTACGGGATCTGCTAAGGGGAAAAAAGTTCCGGGAACCGTGCACGGTGGCGTGCACTCACCTATAGTGGAATGGACAGGAGCAACACATCTTGAAGAACATCAGTTACTGAAAGGTAACCCTGCTTTTCCTAATGTGCTGTGATCTACCTAGCTTTTGAAATGGGAGGTAGGCCAAGCACACTAGGGGAACTTGTGGAGCGCAGCAGCAGGACCCAAGCAGGAATTTACCACATGGCACGTACGAAGTAGATTTGTACCCCAGCTTGCCTCTGTTCATATAGAGAAGCCCTGCATTGAGTTGATGGCATGGGTGAGTATGTTGCTTATATCTGTTGCTTGATAACACAGGGTAATCCTTTCCTTGTCTTTGTATTTATTAGTTGATACCTGTGCTGTAGTTTACCTGCCTTGTGTGAGTCACACATGTGCTACTTGAGACTCATTAGGATTTGGGGGAATCTTAGTGAATTCCTTAAAGATTTCATCCAGCCTGTACCACTAGATTTCAAAATCAAATGTGCCCATAGCTGTTTGGCATGCAACTCTGGTGAACTTTTTGATGTGACTGAATGAGACTCTTTATTTCATAGTGAGCAACTTCTCTCATCTAATACATTTCCTAGTTGATGGGACACTTATTCTACTCATCATGCACACTCTTTGATGGGGAATGTGTTGAAATCATTACCTCACTGTAGTAATTGGATAGACTCAACACTGGCCTAGTAAGAGACTATCATTGTATAAGTGGTATAATGTAAGATGAAGTACAATAAAAGAAGTCTCTCAGGTGTGGATTCTTCCATGATTTCTCTCCCTGCCTCACTCGCTGGGTGACCTGGTACTTCAGATCAAAACCAAGCCTGCTTTATTGATTAGGATTGGAGGATCTGGAAATTGTCAGCCTGCTTACGTGGTCTGCGTTCCTGTGTGGAACAAAGACTCTGATTCCAAATTGAAGAACCAGTGACACCTCTGATGTGCAGTAGTGATGTGTGGTGGCTAGATTCATTCTATAATTTACACCTTGTCTCCATGTTAGTGACTATAATGACACACAGACCTGTCTGCACTGTCCTTCCTAAAACATGAAACAACAGAAACTGCGGGATCATTGCTGGAGATCACTTATTTTTTAATTCAGTACACGTAGGTTATTACAAATGTTTGTTTTATTTCCATGGTTCCGTAGGTGCTCATGCAACTTTACGGACAAAATTAAAAAGCTCTCTTTTCTGATGCATGTACCGTATTTTTCGCTCCATAAGACGCACCTGACCATAAGACGCACCTAGGTTTTAGACGAGGAAAATAGGAAAAAAATATTTTGAACCCAGCAGCCCGCCGACAACCCTGAGGGGCTCGCGGGCCCACAGCACGTGCTGCATGGCAGGCCGAACCTCGGCGCCCAGGGGCCACGGTGATGGGCGCAACGTCAGCTGTGTGCTGTGCGGCGGCCCTGCCCTGAGCGCTGCCCCCCACATGGCGCTGCCCCCCAGCCCCTCACCACAATTCCGCCCACAGGGCACCACCCTCCCGGTCCCCCCACAGGGTGCTGCCCCCTGCCCCCCACAGATCCCCCCACAGGGCGCTGCCCCCCCAGCTGCCCCGGGTCCCCCCCACATGGCACAGCCAGCAGGAGGAGCTGAGCTCTGTAACAGCGGGAGCTTGTGGGCGGGGGGGGGGGGAGGAAGGGAGTAAGCTGATTGGTGGAGGCGGGGGAGCAGCAGCAGCAATTCCCCCTCCCCTTCCCCCCCCAATCAGCTGTACTGCGGCAGGCAGGCAGAGGAGGAGAACTGCTCTCCTTTCTCCTCCGCCCCCTCCCCTGCTATGGAGCGGACGGCGGGCAGCTGTGTTGTAAGGATCGCTCCTGGGATCCTGCAGTAGTGCCGGCCAGCTTCATTTTCCGCACCTTCGCTCTATAAGACGCACTGACTTTTCCCCCCCACTTTGGGTGGGAAAAAAGTGCGTCTTATGGAGCGAAAAATACGGTACATACTATTTTCCCTATTTTTTAATATATCGTCTATTATGCAAGCAGGATGCTCTCACTCCTTTGCTCACCACTTCCCTTACAGAACGAAGAAGCTGTTAACAAACATACCTTAAAAGCCAAACATGTCTAGTGACTGATTAAAGCACAGAACAATGCAAAAAAATCAAGCCTCAGTGCACACTGGTTGACTTTTAGCTCTCATTCTGTGTTAAGTGCTCATTGGGCTGCTGATTTGCAAAGCTGCTTAGTGGCCTCATTGCAGTAAACACCTGCACTACATAGTGTGCTGATTTTTTCATAAGGGCATAGCTGTTACCGTCCACAGTTTTTAGTTTACATCCTGGTTTGCTTCCTCAACACAGTAAATTAAGCAGCTTTTAATTACTATAATTTCATCATAACCAGAAAATTAAAAAATGGATCTTGGAGCTCTACAATTCTTATTCTATAGGCTTTTGGATGTTTTTGGTTTTTAAATCTGTACCATCTAATTTTATTTTGAGCCTCTAAAGCAGCCTTCAGCATCACCATCATTAAGTGGGAATCCAGTTTGCTTATTTAACAACCTTGGACCCATTTTTGCCATTCAGTACATTGATCTCAGTGGGGCTTCCACAGTGGAAATTGTGAATGCTTATCTTGGGGCAGAATTTAGGTCTCAAAGATTGCTTTGGTCTATTTCCAAAACAGTCAGAAATGGGATGTTCTTGAACATACAGCAGATTCAGATAAAGAATGAAGTCCATCTGGTGGCTTCTTTATAGTTTCCTTATTCTTTCATTTATATAGTCTATCTCTAAACTGATTAGATTCCTATTTCCTGACTTGCCATTTTCTCTTGCCTTCTCTGATGGTCAGTTGAGAAGTTTAATACATAAAAATGACCTGTTTCCATATATTGCCCTATGTTCTCTGCAGACCTGATCGGAAGCGCAGGGATGTGTTCCAAATTGGAAACACCACTCGTGCCAGGAACGCAACGGTGCCAGATCACTTTGCCAACATGTCGGATGTGGAGGAGAGCGAGATGGAATATTTATTTCATGAGGACAAAGTGGAAGGCCGGGAGAGGACGCTGATTTCCCATCTCCAGCCTTTTACTCTTTACCGAATTGATATTCACAGCTGCAACCATGAAGCAGACACACTTGGCTGCAGTGCTTCAAACTTTGTCTTTGCAAGAACCATGCCTGCAGGTATGATTTCCAGAGTTCCAAACTTTACATTTTATTTTCAGGGTGACCCATGTATCTTAGGTACTCACAGGAAGACAAAGCTTTAAAAACCAAAAATAAAACAGTAGGGTTTTTTATGGAATTAGGTTGGGTATTAGGAAAAGCTTTTTCATTAGGAAGGTGGTGAAGCACTGGAATGGGTTACGTAGGGAGGGGTGGAATCTCCATTCTCTGATTATTTTTTTTGTTGTAAAAAATAAATACATTTTTAAATGAGAGTTGTAAAATGTTGTCATACTGGATCAAAACCTTCTGTTGGTCCGTAAAATCCAGGGTCCAGCCTATGGCACTGCTCAGTGCGCAAGAGGAAGGCAAACAATCCCCATCGTCTGCCCAGACAGCTCTGCGAATCTGTGGACAGGTGCAGGGAGTGAGTGGAAATTGTTCTCTGAACCCCTCAGACGCACTGTTGCAGGAGGATTGAGTATGCCTTTCCTGACATGTTTTGCAGGTTCTAATCAATTCACTTTGGCCTGTTTGCAAATATTTGAGTTTTACTAGGGTGTATTTGCTCTGAAAACAAAACGTTTCCTCTTCCACGGAATACTTGTGTACTCCTCCCGTCTGGGGATGGAGACAATATTGTCACTTTTCCCGCCAAATCTCAAGTAACTAGCATATCTCAAACAGGGAATATGGAAACTCTGACAACTGTTTGTAATCACTATAGTAAGGCTTGGTCTTGTACAGATTGCTCATCTACTGAGGAGAACAGAGTTGATTTCAGTTTAAACCCATATGTAATTAAATCACTCATAATTCACGCAGATGCCTGGTTTCTTTTTTGATGCAAAAGGGTAGTTGGTGGTTTTAGTTTGTTTCTGGAAGGAAACATTGTCAAAATCCAGAGCCAGCCATTGTCTGTACAATGCAGAGGTACTATTTATTTCAAGGGAGTAGGAAAATCTATGAGATCAGGCAAAAGGAAACAAATATTCCTAAATTCTTAGCCTGTGATTATCTCAATTGAAGGCCTTTATGATCTTGTGGGCTTTTGGACCTGGTGCATGTATTGTTGAAAGTGTTGCCCTATTTGTTTGACTGGAGCAGTATTCATAGCCCCAGGCAGCCTGCTGAATAATTTCCAAAAATAAAAGCACTGGGGATAAGGCAGAGAGCACTGATGTCTCTCCATCTTGAGCTGTGACTGGACAAACTGCAGATATTGTCCCTACACTGACCATCCAGAAGCAGTGTCAACGTAGCCAGTTTTGACCTCCATGTGTCACCCCAACCTGTCTGTTTTTCCTGCCAAGCCTGTCTCTGCATCTTGTGACGTGGACTCCTGCTGCTGCTACTTTGAGCCACCTTCATCCATTAGATTAGAATGATTTTCACTTGCTGCCATGGTGAGGAATACTGTGGAGAAAGAACCAGTCACTAATATATCGCATTCTTCAATCTGAACTTTGTATTAGATTGCTTACTGTGACCTAATATTTTTAGGTCTGTGCAATGCATCAGCTGGAGCAGTATTGTTTGGGCAACACTAATCTTTCCAGCAAGCCTTCCTGCAAACACTCCTTGATCTGTGGGGATTTGAACAATTGTGCTATTCTAGCTCCTCTGGAACAGTTAGGAATTTTGTTTTTTTAATATCATTACATAGCTTGGCCCAGCAATTGTCTCTAATTCAGACAGGCTTCAGTTCTGTTCATGCATTCATGCATGTACATGAACTCTGCCATTATTTTGTAGAAGGAGCAGATAACATTCCAGGAACAGTAACATGGGAAGGCAAAGAAGATAATGCCGTCTACCTGAAGTGGTCAGAACCTGTAAACCCTAATGGATTGATACTGATGTATGAAATCAAGTATGGACAACATGGAGAGGTGAGTACTGACCAAAGAAATGTTTGGTTTTTTTCTATTAGAAATAATATCACATGTAGTTTGGCCTTCCTGCCGGTGGCATGGTCAGACCCAACAAGCTGTAGACGGTCAGACTGAGTCAATGCTTGGATGGAAGTCCTATTGAGGTGTGAATACAATAATCTTTCTTTTTGTTTTTTGAGTCAGTATTTATTGAATGTCTTAACACAGTGACTTAAAGCTGAGGTCCTGGACATGTGTGGTTGTTGAAAGCTTATGTGCTACTTTTCACAAGAGTCAGAACATTATTCTCCAGTACCCATAATAAATTAATCTCCTAAATTAAGTGTTGGTGTGTACTGCTAAAAAAACTACTTGATTTAATGCTGGATGAGGCCACGTTTTTTTGGTGGGAAGGTGATTTTTGTCTGGATAAAGTTTGTAGAGTGCTTTGGGACCCATGTGCCCAGGAGATGCTTTATTAATGAAATTATTCACTTAAAAGAAAACAAAAAGGACCTTTAGGATTTAATACTTAAAATACAACTAAATTTTGTATTCCTTCCAAGCTTTCCCAAATTTCCTGTTTAGTTCTGCCTCTAAACATGAATGTTTTTTAAAGAAATAAAGATACTTTTCTTTTTTAAGGTAGGCTTTGATATAATGATAGAGACTTTAATACTGAATAGTACAAATACAGCACAGTGGTCAGCATTGGTGGTATTCTCTTTAAGGAAGATTAGGGAGAACTGCAAATACTAATGTAGTGTGGTATAGCAACGGCAGTAGGAAAGTTCTGGAAGGGTGGTATGTAAGTGCTGGAATGATCCCGGCTTTATTCCCTATAGCCAGTCAGTAGAGGGTAATTAGGGTCAGCTGACACCAATTAAGGCCCCACCCAGGTGCCTATAAAAACCCTCTACTCCTGAGAGACAGGGTGGGAGTTGAGGGAGTAGGTGTGCGGTACAACTAAGCAGAGGAGTGTGTGGAATTGTGAAGAAGAACTGAAGGAGTACAGTCTTGTGTGGAGTGTGAAGAAGAGCAGAGCGGAGTACAGTGGTGAATGGGAGCAAGGTGGAGTCCTGAGGAAGGTACTGGGCTCAAGGAGCCAGCAGGACAGAGGGGGGAAAATAGCCCCAAGGAAAGTCTGCAGCTGCAAGTAAGGTGCAAGCAGCTCATAGCTGCTACTCAGAGGACCCCTGGGCTGGGACACAGAGGAGCGGGCGGACATGGGTCGCTACCCCCCTCCCTGAGAAGACGGGGTAACTAGTGACGCCCTGGCCCACTACAAGAGGCAAAAGTGCGAGACCCACTAGGGAGAAGCCGGCCATTTGCCACACATGGTGTCAGGAGTGGAATCCATCGCACAGTGGACTTAAACCAGGGCGGTTTTAGCCCACCCCACCCCCAAGATGGAGGATGTGGTAAGAGCCCTGGTGCAAGCCACAGCCGCGCAGCAGGAGGCTACCTGAGTCCAGGCGGCTGCCCAGCAGGAGGCCGTACAGCTACAGCAGGAGATTAACTGCCTGCTGATGAGCCAGGCTGCCCAGGACAGCACCCTACTCTAGGAGGTGGTAGGCCAGTTGAAAGTTCTAGTGGGGTGAGGTGGCAGCTTTGGCGGGGTGCAGACCATCCGTGCCAGAAACTGGCTGCAGAAGTTGACGCCGGAGGATGATATAGAGGCGTACCTCCTGGCCTTTGAAAGAACAGCCCTGCGGAAAGCCTGGCCCCGAGATCAGTGGGCCAGCATTCTCGCCCCTTTCCTAGGAGGAGAGGCCCAGAGGGTCTCTTATGATATGGCGGTGGAAGCTGCTGCGGACTACCCCCAGCTGAAGGCGGAAATCCTAGCCAGATCTGGAGTGACGGTAGCCGTGCGAGGCCGGGGATTCCATGAGTGGCATACAGTGAGTGTAAAGCACCATGGTCGCAGTTGTTTGATTTGATCCATCTGACCCAGAAGTGGCTGTGCCCTGAGGCCCTCAGCACCGAGAAGATGCTGGAACTCCTGGTGATGGACTGGTATATGAGGGGGCTAATGTCGGATCTCCGGACCTGGGATGGTCAGAACAATTCCTCCACCTACGACGAGTTGGTCGCCCTGGTTGTGAGACAGCTGGCAGCCTGTGAGCTGGCCCCGATCCTCCAAGAGAAGACATGGTGCGCATGGAAGCCAGTCTCCAAACCCAGTTCCTGGACTGCTGAGGCATCCAGGAGAATGGGAACCAAGCACAAGGACTCTGAGGAGTGGCCTAATACTGGGAAAGGGCTGGGAAACTCAGGGAGGAAGGACGTGGGGGGGGTGACCAGATAGCCCAAGGCAGAGGGGGGCAGTTGCTACGAATGCAGGGAACTGGGGCATATAGAAGCCCAGTGCCCCAACAGGGAGGAACCTATGCAGTACAATCTAGGGGATTACGGGAGATGCTGTGGTCTCCTTGGTTTGGTAGGGGTTGTAACAGCCCCCCTGGATATACAAGGCCAGTAAAAATGAACGGTATCGATACCATGGCCCTAGTAGATTTAGGGAGTGCATTGACGCTGGTCTCTGGGAAATTAATAGGGCAAGACCAGCTGACCTGTGCCAAACGCACAAGGGTGACCTGTGTACATGGAACTGTAAATCTCTACCCTTCAATCCCAGTACAGATCGAGATCCAGGGGAATGCCACCCAGGTAATGGCAGGGGTGGTCCCAAGGCTCCCCACGTGGTCTTGATTGGTAGGGATTTTCCAGGGTTCAAGAACCTACTCCCACCCATGGAGCTCGGGCTGGGCAGCAAACCCCAGGCAAAAACCGAGGCGCAGGCAACCAACCCTGCCCCTGTTTTTGCGGAATTCACCCAAAATCTATTCTAACACCCCCCACCCACCCACCACCACCACCACCACCATCCGGAAGATCCTGGAAATCCTGGCGGGAAAGAAGGGCAGATAAAAGGTTAGGCACCCGGACACTGGTTGGGAACCAGAAAGCTGCCCTGGTTGGTAGATGAACCCATTTGGGAGGCCAGGAGACCACTCAGAAGTATTGAAGACCCAGGGGTGGTACCCAGCACTAGTAGGTGCTACCCTGGAGATGAAAATGAGGTTGGGCCCATAGAGGTAGGCCATCTAGGTCCCCTATGGGGAAATTTTGGGCAGGACCAGGCCATGGACCAATTATACACGAATGTGAGGAAGGAGGTAGCGGAGATTGATGGCATTCCTGTGGCGGGAAAGACTAAGGGCTCGGGGTCCTATTACATCCTGAAACGGGACCTGCTGTACCATGTGACTCCAATACGGGGGGAGGAAGTAGAGCAACTCTTGGTGCCACGGAAGCACATAAAGGCTGTTCTAGAGCTGGCCCATAGTCCTTTATTTGGGGGACACCTAGGAGCAGTACTGTCCAGGAATACAGGTGGAGGTCCAGCGATACTGCCTCTCCTGCCTACAGTGCCAGTTGCACAGCCCCCAGCCTCACTTGCAAGCCCCGTTAGTGCCCCTGCCCATTATTGAAGTTCCCTTTGAAAGGATTGCCATGGATCTGGTGGAGCCACTAGAACGATCAGCACGCAGCCATCAAAGTGTGCTCGTCATTGTGAACTATTCCACCCAGTACCCCGAAGCCATTCCACTAAGAAACCCCACATCCAAGGCAATTGTGAAGGAACTGCTCCCGGTCTTCGCTAGAGTGGGCATCCCTAAGGAAATCCTGACAGACCAAGAGACCCCCTTCATGTCCAAATTAATGAAGGATCTATGTACTCTGCTCTGCATCCTGGCCCTGCGGACCTCAGTGTATCTTCTGCAAACGGATGGCCTGGTTGAGGTTTAATCGTACCCTCAAGAGTATGACATGAAAGGTGGTGGCACAGGACGGAAAGGATTGACATGCCTTATTACCATACTTGATGTTCACGATATGGGAGGTATCCTAGGCATCCACTGGATTCTCCCCCTTCTAATTATTGTACGTTCGCTATCACCAGGTTATCTTAGATATTGCGAAAGAGGACTGGGAGGAACAGCTCAACTCAGGAAGAAACATTATTGAGCATGTGGCCCAGATGCAGGAACGGATAGCCCAGGTAACCCCCATAGTGCAAGAACACCTGGAGAAAGCCCGGGAGGCGCAGCGGACCTACTACAACCAATGGGCAAAGGCACAGAGGTTTCAGCCAGGAGAGCGGGTAATGGTACTAGTGCCGATAGCAGAAAGCAGGCTCCTGGCCAGTTGGCAAGGCCCCTACAAGGTTGTGGAAGCCATTGGAGACATGAACTACAAAGTGAGGCAACCAGACCGCCAAAAACCAGTGCAACTATACCACGTTAACCTGTTGAAACCCTGGCGAGACCGAGAAGTGTACCTGATCGACCAAGAAACATCCCCCCAGACAGACATCCCACAAGGGGAGGTAAGAATATCCCCCGAGCTGACCCCAGAGCAAAGGATAGAAGTTACTGACATGATCCAGAGAAACCAGGACATGTTTTCCAAGCAGCCCGGTTGTACAACGGTGGTCCACCATCACATCATCAACCCTGGGGCGCGAGTAACTATAAACCCTACCAGATACCAGAGGCCAAGAGGGAGGATATTAGGACAGAAGTACATCGGATGTTGGAACTCAGGGTTATTGAAGAGTCCCACAGCCAGTGGTCCAGCCCCATCATACTAGTCCCGAAGCCTGACGGTACCCTGCGTTTCTGTACCAACTTCAGAAGTTAAATGAGGTATCTAAATTTGACACTTACCCGATCCTGCGTATCGATGAGCTAATGTACCGGTTGGGCAAGGCTCGATACCTGACCAAGGGCTACTGGCAAATCCCCCTAGTCGAAGATGCCAAGGAGAAGACCACCTTCTCCATGTCCGATGGCCTGTTTCAGTATACCGTCCTTCCCTTTGGACTCCATGGGGCCCCTGCAACATTCCAAAGGCTGATAGACCACCTACTGAGACCCCATACCAGGTATGCAGCCGCCTACCTCGATGACATGGTCATCCATAGCCCCAACTGGGAAACGCACCTGGGGAAAATAGAGGCAGTGCTCAACACCTTCTGGAAAGCTGGCCTCACTGCAAACCCCTCGAAGTGTGCAATAGGGCTAGCCATGGCCAAATACCTGGGATATGTGGTAGGGAGAGGTCTAGTAAAGCCCCAGTGAGACAAGGTAGAGGCCATCCAGGCCAGGCCCTGACCAGTCCGCAAGAAACAGGTCAGGACATTCTTAGGGATCGTGGGCTATTATAGGAGATTCATCCCCCACTTTGCCACTAGAGCAGGGCCCTTGACCGACCTGATAAAAGCTCGAGGCCCTGATATGGTAAAGTGGACTGAGGCGGCCGAGAAAGCATTCGTCAATTTAAGGACAGCTCTTTGTAGCCACCCAGTGCTTATAGCCCCAAATTTTGAGAAAGAATTCATCCTCCAAACAGAAGCCTCGGAGACAGAGCTAGGTGTTGTCCTGGCACAGATAATAGATGGTGAGGAGCACCCCATCCTCTGTCTCAGCAGGAAACTCCTCCCTAGGGAGCAGAGGTACACGGTGGTTGAATAAGAGTGCCTGGCAGTTAAATGGGCTGTGGAAACCCTCAGATACTATCTACTGGGGAGGAAATTCACTCTTGTGACAGACCACACCCCGCTCCAGTGATGCACACTAACAAGGAGAAGAATGCCAGAGTGACCCGATGGTTCCTCTCCCTACAGCCTTTCCACTTCCGGGTGGAGCATAAGTCAGGAAGCCAACATAGCAACGCTGTTGCCCTTTCGCGCCAGCACTGACTCACGTCCCAAGTAGCCCAACCCTGTGGTGTTGAGCGGGGAGGAAGGGGAGGAGAATGTAGCAGAGGGCATTAGAAAAGTTCTGGAAGGGTGGTATGTAAGTGCTACAGTGGTGTGTGGGAGAGAGGTGGAGTCCTGGGGAAGGTACTGGGCTCAAGAAGCCAGATGGACAGGGGGGAAAATAGCCCTGGGGAAAAGTCTGCAGCTGCAAGTAAGGTGCCAGCAGCACATAGCTGCTACTCAGAGGGCCCCTGAGCTGGAACCCAGAGGAGCGGGCGGACCCGGGTCGCTACCCCCCTCCCTGGGAAGACGGCGTAACTGGTGACACCCTGGCCCACTACAAGAGGCAAAAGTGCGAGACCCACTAGGGAGAAGCTGGCTATTTGCCACAGTAGCTATTATCTATTTGCTAAAGGAAAATAAGCAAATTTGTAAAGGTATTACAGCAACAAGTTTTCCCCTTTATTTTTAATAGTGCTTTTAGCAGTAGCTTTCATCCAGGAATTTATAGATATTAAGTCTTGCAACATACCTTTGAGACAATTTCTAATTATTATGCCTAATTTACAGACAGGTGAAGATTTCAGTGGCTTGTCCAGCATGCTTTGTTGGTACTTAAAATAAAAACAAGGAATCCCGACTGTCTCTATTTCTAGCAGTATGCTATAATCCCTCACTTGTTGTACTTGTTTTCACTCTTGCTGGATTCCAAGACCCTTACATTGCACAAAGGGAGAACTGTTCTTATTTTAGCTGAAGAAACAAGTTTAAATCATAAATGCAATGCAAAGCCCCGGAAAACCTGTGACCTTCTTGGGTTCCAGAGAATTACAACTGTACAAATATTTACATGTGACACAAGCTGTTCTTCTTTCAGGAGAAACGGGAATGTGTTTCTAGAGAGGAATACAGGAAGTTTGGAGGAGCCAAACTAACTCATCTAAATGCTGGAAACTATTCTGCCAGAGTTCAGGCAACCTCTCTAGCTGGAAATGGATCATGGACTGAGCCAGTGTCTTTCTATGTACAGCCCAAACGTAAGAGGAATTTTGTAGGTTGTGTCAAACTATATATGGTTACTAGTTATTTCCTCAATTATCTCACTTATTCCTATTGTTTGCATGCATCACTGGGACTCTGAACATCCTTCCTAAGTTCTCTAAATGCTTCCTCAGTTGTGGATGTGTCTTTGGGGGTTGTTATACATTCTCTTCATTGGAAAGCACCTATGAATAAAAAGTACCTCTTGAGGCTAGGTCCCGTTCTGTTTTGCTTACCATGTGCGCACACGCATGTACCTATATAGGTTAGTGTGTTTCTAGAAACACAGTAATAACAGTAAATTTTGACTGTAGTTTACTAATCTTTGGTGGAAATGCACTACCAGCAATAACCATGCAGCAGTATACAACTCATTTTGTAACATGGAACACCTACAGTATACATTAATGTGATACAAGAAGCAAAGTTTAGTTGCAAGGAGCTTTGTTACAATTTCATTTTTAGTTGTTTTTTTCTACTATGTAACTCTAGTGAACTTTGACAGAAGTTCGTGTTGATGCGATAGGGGTAGTGATACTGGAAATGATGGAACAATTGGTAAACAATGAATTACGTACACAAGTTTCATCCTGTGCTTTTATGGCTGCTATAGATATCTCACCTTGTTCTTCTACGTCTGCATGTCTCATTTTTGTTTCTGCTTATTTGCAAAGCAGATAAATGTATCACCCTCGGTATATCCAGGCAAAATACCGATGTGTCCTCTTCTCCCATTTATAATCTTTTAAAAAGGCAAAAACAAATTTTGATACAATTTTAAAGTGAAATTAGAGCAACAAAATGTTTGCATGCATGCTGTAGATATAGAAAATTTTAAAGGATAAGCATATATTAATCATTTAAAGAACTTAAACAGACGTAGTCAACCAAACCAAAACGCCATTAAACAGAACACTGCTCTTTTACAATATTAATGCTGTTCTCTTTCTCAGATTTCTGGTTCTCTCATCATTTATTGTTAGGGAGTCTTCCTAAAGACACAAAAAACTGAAGACTCTGATTTTGCAGTATGGAAACATAATCTGTAGGCTGAAAACTCTCATGTCACAACATCAGAATTGTGTTTTCTTCTCTATTTCAGTGGCAGACTATGGGAATTTCCTGCACTTGATAATTGTGCTTCCCATTGCAGTCCTGCTGATCATTGGAGGGTTGTTGATAATGCTGTATGTCTTTAACAAAAAGAGGTGAGATCTTGCATCCACTCTCAAGGGAGACTAAACCGGGGGAAGAAATATTCATTTTGAATTCTGTGCCCATACCGCAATTTTGAATGTGAAAGTAAAGGGGTGTTTGGAGGGCCATACAGGATAGGCTAAAGCAGATTTTCTCTTGTAGGGAGAGAACTTTTCAAGTTACCAATGAGCATCTGTCTGCTCAGGGAGTGGTGGAGAAGCTTTTCATTACCAGGCAGTGCTTCGGGGTTCTTTTGGGAATATATCTATTTGGACAGTGATAGCAAAACTAGTATCTTATGGACCATAGGTTTAATCAACAATTTTAATCACTTTGCAAATCACAAAACCTCCTTCAGTTCAGGTTTGTTCAAGTGTCTTGCAGATTCATACTGGCAATTTCCCAAGGTTTTCTGAATCTACTCCAAAAGTCCCCATTTGACGCTTATTAGCTGGACAGAGTATAGGCAGTCCAAGGGAACATACTGGGTATTTCACATCTCAGTAGCCTCGTCACAATTGCTGACCCTTTTTTAAAATTAAGATTAAAAGGAAAATTTAGAATTTGTACCAATATTTAAATAAACCTTGGCTGTTTTTTGCATGTAGAGATTTACATTATCCCTCCTCCCACGTCAGATATACATACTGAGAAAGCTCATATTAACTACTGTTTAAATTCACTTTAAATAACGTTTACCAAGTCTCTCTATGTGCAGTGGGTAGATAGATTTTATTGGCACTGCTTACTCCAGCTTTATAGGTTGACTAATTGACACCCCTGTGTCACCTAACCTCTATCCTATACAAACCCTGCCAGCTCATCCTTCTTGCTGCTCTGCTCCAGCCTAGGGGATGAAATGTTTGGTCACCTATGCAGCGCCTTGGTATCAGTTTATTAATCTGTCAGTACTGGATCATAAAATAGGTTGCATGTAGCATGTTTCCTAAAACCAGAAATAACCCAAAATCATCTAATCTCCGGATAGGAGAGCATGGAGTTCCAAGGCTGATCCTGAGCACAGATCACCTTCATGGCACATCACCATCTAATCAGTCCTGGGTGAAGAGCATTTGGATGTTTTTCTAAAAGATACACTCTAAGCATCATTTTGGGGAAGTGGCACAGCCTGTATTGTACAGGGGCTCAGACTAAATGATCACAATAGTACTTTCTGGCCTTGGAATCGATGCATTTGCATTCTGTCATAAAAAAAGAAAAAGAAACTTGAGAACTTAGCCCATTAAAATGTTTCATATTCATTCTTTGGTGCAGATATGGTGTAAAGAGGACTGAAACGGAACTGAGGAAGGGGAGCGAAGAGATCTCTCATGAAGACCATTTCATGGGTCAAGCCATTTTCTCAGTGGGTGGTGTGGCCAGTGTTTGGTGTATGCAGACAGAACAAGAACTCTGTTAGATCAACAAAGTCATTTCCCCTCTTCTCTTGTCCTAAAGCTCCATATGTGCCACGTGTAAGAAGCAACAGGATACGTGGTGGAGCAAACAGTGGAAAAACTAAGGAAGGAGGTGAATTGAAATGTTAGTTGTGTTTTAAGGATGAAAAAATATACAACTTGTGTTTTAACAGGAACAGCGACAGACTAGGCAATGGAGTGCTTTATGCTTCTGTGAACCCTGAGTATTTCAGTGCTTCTGATGGTAAGCGTGGCCTTAAACTTTTGATGCTTTTACTTTAGTATATTCTGTTGCGTGAGATTTGGTCAAGCCCCATTTTGAAAGATGCAGAGCTATAAAAGAGCTCAGTCAGCCTAAAACTCAGTTTGCTCTACCCATATCACTCACCTATCAATAATCTGTTAGTGGAAATATATAATGCCACCACAGTTGTTAAACTGAAACAATATTTTTTTAAAGTTTTATATCTTCTTGTAATTTGCTCAGTTCAGTCAGTCAAACTAAATGCAGGAATTTCACTTGTGGATTCTTATTCAGTCATCTAGTGTTGCTGTTCGTTATTTTAACTGAAATGAAAAAATAATTAATCAAAACCTGTCTTTCATAGTAGGCTGTATAAGCTAACATTTTAAAACAAACCTAAATACTAAAACTAGTTGCTATTGCCCCTTTATTAAACTACAGGCCCTTCTAATATGTAGAACAAAAGACAGATATAATATTTCACATTTGACGATGCAGGCAGACAGTGCCATAAGCCATCAAACATGTCCCAGGTGGAAATGTTATGTGAAAATAAGCACAGATGTTTAACATAATCTATATCCAACAGGCATTCAGTGTGAGTGATCAGAAGAGTTAATGATGCAAACAGCCTGTTAGATTATAGAGTCCATTCCCCTGTGATTATAAAATCAGTCCCCTGATAGAGGATGCATCCCCAGATACTTAATTGAAAGTATGTGCATTGTTTGATGCTGCATGGAGGGAATCTGAAAACAAAAGAAGCCTGCTGCACCATGCTTCTATCCACCACAGCTGGCTTCACAACTCACGTTTGTACACTGAGTGTGTACATAGTTGTGCCCTAGTCATTTTCCCTTATGCAATGCCATAGTTATGCTTCCCTGTCTCCACCACAGTCACCATCCTTTAAGATTTGTGTATGCCTTGGGTGGGTGTATCAATCAAGCAATCACAATCCTCGGTAGAACTGAAACTGGCATGAAAAGTTAAGGTCATCTCAGACAAGCTAGCTTGATATTCATGATAGCAGCACAAAGCGCTGACGTTTGGGATTGTAGCTTGTTCCTTTGACTGCTAAGGCTAGGGTCTCTGCGGAGAGGAAAGAAAACATCTTGAGTCTCTAGTGTGCTATGTAAAAACCTAAGGAGATAGACTGTCTAGGAAAAAACCATGGGAACAGTTGAATATGTAGCTTGATGCTATGTCCTCATGCTTAGTGCATTTTACTACTTGTAATTCATTGCTGTTTTTTCATCTTGAAGCCACAAGTCTTCTCCTCATTTGCACAGCTGTGTGTGGAATGTCATTAGCTGTCCTCTTTAACTCTAGTGTATGTTCCGGATGAATGGGAAGTGCCCCGTGAGAAGATCACCATGTGCCGTGAGCTTGGGCAGGGCTCCTTTGGAATGGTTTATGAGGGAGTAGCTAAGGGAGTGGTGAAGGATGAACCTGAAACTAGGGTGGCCATCAAAACTGTCAATGAGTCTGCAAGCATGCGTGAAAGGATAGAATTCTTAAATGAGGCCTCAGTCATGAAGGAGTTCAATTGTCATCATGTGGTAAGTTGCTTGAAATTGAGCACGGCTTCCCTTAATATAACCATAGTTGCTGGCATGGTGGCTTGAAATGCCTGGCTTGATTGACTCCATGATACCAGGAGTCAAGCCCTCCTAAAACAGCATGCTAAAGGAACATGCTTCCTATCACACTGATCTCATGATGAGCCTTGTGCTCGTGCATTAATTGAGATGGCTGCTACCACAGGTTTGTGGGTGTTAGCTCCAGACTGGGGCCACTCCTAGTTAATAACAGGGCTTTTAATGGTTGATGATTAGCCATATCTGCTGGGTAATCTTAACTTTTCCCTTTTCAGGTGAGGCTGCTTGGAGTTGTCTCGCAAGGCCAACCGACACTGGTTATCATGGAACTCATGACACGTGGGGATCTCAAGAGTTATCTGAGATCTCTGCGGCCAGACACAGAGGTGAGCATGTGGGTTTTATTTTTTATCTACTTGAAAGAAAAGGTAGTGAGTTCGACACACCAAACTTGCCCAGGGTGTCAGTTTCCTGCCTTGTTTGGAGCAGCTGCCGTTGTTAGTGGTTTCTGATGTAAATCTTCCTCACCAGTGTTGGCCCTGGCCTTGGCCCTTGCACTGCCCTGGCACAGCTGCTGAACCTCCATGGTCTGTCCTTCAGTACACAATACCCCCGGCTTTCTGAAAGATAGGCTATCAGGTTTCTGCAGATCATTTTGCATGTCTCATTTTAATCATATTTGCTTCATGCCCTTTATTTTAAAGGTCGTGGCCCTGTCTTTGTTAAATTACATATTACCAAAAAGGAGACCATTGCAGAAATACAGGGCTAGCTCTAGTTTGCTTCTCACGTGTCACATGTTAAAGCCAACAGGTATGCTTATTGTGTTCCATTATTTCCCTCACTCTTTGATTCTTTTTTAATTTGTGAACTAAGCATCGGGCATCATTTACTTGCCCTGCTGACAGCTAAGCTTTGTTCCTAAATATAACAGGAGCCCAGTTCTTGAGCAGTCAGCTTCCTCACTTCATTGCTGTCCTTTCTGGGAAGTTCTTGCTCAGGGCTCATGAGAATCTTCTTCTGAGTTCTCTTTGCTCACGCCCTTCTGTCTGACCCATGCATTTAAGGAGTAAAATACTTACACAGAATTAAATTTATATGATCTCTCGCAATTACAATTTTTTCGTCTTTGAGCTGTTAACGAAACTCCAGCGGTTTACGATCTGCTGTCCCTTATGCTAAAAGAGCAGTTTTCACAGGGACAGTGGAAGGACATGTGCAATAGCACACTTATGTCCCACCCCGTGTCACTAAGTGCCTGTTTTTCAGGTTTGAATTAAACCATCTTTGCCTAATCTGATTCCTGATAAGGCTGCAAAACAGTATAATCATCTAAAAGATGCACAAGAAGGGTTCTGTCTCATGGATGAAACTCTACCTGCTGCCTTTGTTTTTGACATAAATTATGAATGAGCACTTTGCAATAAGCACTAATATTTAGTTGTACGTGTGGTGTTTAATATTCAGCCTGTCAGTCTAACAGATAAAATCACTCACATACATTATAGGGTCCAAAAGGTTAGGAAAGAATGCTACAGCTCACTTACCGCTGAAATTAAGGTTGGTGACTTTATATAAAATTTGCTCTGCACTTTTCTATGACCCTCAGTTTCACAATGCAGCATTTGTGATGTAAATAATTTACAGCAACAGAGAGCAAATACCTGGTTTGTGTGAACGGAAATTAGGTTTAAAATGAGGGGCATTTCAAGAAAAAAATGGCAGGCTGTTTAAAAACACTGTTCTGAACCCCATCATTTAATGGGAATACGGAATACATTGAACTAACAATCACACCACTGAGCCCAACTCTTTTTTGTGAAAGTTCAGCTCCTGGTCATGTTGAGGAGCTTATCAAGAGTTAAGGTAACAGAATTGAGTAGACTTTGGAGACAGGGAGCAGTGATGATATAAACAAGAGAATTACCGAAAAAAAAGAGTACTGCTTAGTCTGGTTTTCTCCTTTGCTTGCTGACCTATTGCTTCCTGCCTCCCCCTTAAAAACTGGTTTATAAAATGTGTAAAGTTGTGAGCTAGTTGTCCTTTCCCTTTCAGTCTGGGTATGTGAAGCTTTGCATGAGACTTACTAAAGACTCGTATCTTACAGTGCTTGGCAGACTTAACTCTTCATTCTGAATAGATGCAGTGGGTTGGGTCCCTCTCTCCTGACTGCCACCAGTTCTTGAGCCACTGATTTTACCACACAGTCATGGCCCCTCCACGAAGGATCCCAGCTTACATTGGTCCTTATTGTCAGCAGGGTGTAATAATTGCATACCTCCAGCTTTCCTTAGATGCATCCCTGTGGGTCCTTTGCTATGTCAGCCATTGCATTCAGGAATTGGGGAACTTGGAAGGGTTCCCACAGAAGGAGGGGAGAGACTTATAATAATAAATGTGTGACACATTTTTTCTGAAAGTGTTGAACAATAATAATAAACCCTAATACCATTAATTGTGAGGCAGATAAAGATCATTACGTCCTCCCTTCCTCCCCTCCCCCAGTTAAAGTTCAGTGATTTGATCCACTCAGGAGTTCTGGCTTCTCTCGTGTTCAACAGCACTGCTTATCTTGTAGCCAGAGGTTTAAGTCTTAGTCAAATTTACATTAGTGGAAGCTAAGGCACAGTGTGATGTGCTGAGGTATATGTAACCATCTCAAACATTGCCCTTCAGCACAATATAACTAATAGCTATGGTAGGAAAAGCTGCATATACCTTTAGTTGACGATCATGAATGAATTTTCTTCATGAAAATTATCTCAAGGGCTTTTCCCCTTTGCAAGAATAGTTAAGTAATTCAAGAGGCATCACGTCCCTGTGTGTCGGGAAATAATTTAATAGTATCTTACAACATTTTGGGGTTTTTTTATGCTGATAGTAGGGCATGCAGTATAAAATTCTGAAGCAAAGCGAGCATGTTGTTTCTTAAAACTTTTAGGAGAAAAGAGAATTTTAATAGCAAAAATTACCAGTTTAAAGCAAAACTTGTTTGTATTCCCCAAAATAGATGTGCTGCTATACAGAAGCTAATTTGTTCTGTTTGTAACCAAGCTTGATGTGGGTAGAGAAAGAAGACATGATTTTCCCACTAAGCAGATGCTATGGTCTTCATAATCAGAAGTTTTTGTTCAGATTGGTCCTGGTGTCTTGTCAAACCGACTTCTGATGATCTAATTAAGAAAAGCGTATTGTAGGTTTTTACGTGGAAACAGTAGCTTCCCTCCTGCCCCTCACTCTTCTACCTCCTTAATCTTGCTTAGAATAACCCAGGCCAGACTCCTCCAACTCTGAAGAAGATGATTCAGATGGCAGGAGAGATTGCTGACGGCATGGCGTATCTGAATGCCAACAAATTTGTACACCGGGATCTTGCTGCAAGGAATTGTATGGTGGCTGAAGACTTCACTGTGAAAATTGGAGGTGTGTTTTCTTTCCTTTTCTTCTTTAAGATCCAGATGAAATGGGAGTATAATTCTACAGTCAGCATTGAAAAAGGCATCTTAATTTCCTTAAAGTGTTAGTAAGTAAGGTATTTACTTCTGGGGGATGAACATGTTCCATCTGAAGACCCATTACAGTTTCCTGCCCAGTGAGTGCTGAACACTGAATTGAAACAGTCTCATCTGTGCCCATCATGGACTGTGCAAGGAGCACTGCACTGCCATCTGACAAAGCCCTGAGTTTGCGCTGATGAAGTGAATTGCACCCTAACCTTACCATTTCAGTGGAAAGAGCTGTTAACTCAAGTACCATCAAATCACTTTATTTTGGATTAACCTACAAACCAGATAGAATGATTGGGTTAAACCTGATTATCCAGAGCCCAAACTTTTTAGATGTGGTGATTAATAAAGTACCACTTTAAAGACAAAATATTTTCTGGAATTAGTTTGGCAGAGTTGCGCACGAAGCAGATGGACAGTGTTAGGCCTGAGATGTGCAAACACTTAGATGTGTTTATAGTTAAGCTCCTCTTGAGTTTTTGCGATCAGGAATTTGGTCCAAGTTCAGTGCTTACCTATTCGTGCCTTCTGGGAAGGAACAGCATAGTGTTTCCTGAGACCTGAAGTAGAAGATAGTTGAGGAAATTGAATTAGCTTTGGAGAGGGAAGGGGGGGTGGTTTATCTCCAAAAATGAAACCCATTTGAGACCATGAGATAAAAGATACCCAATGCAAAGTGCTCTGGTAAAAAATGCAAGTTTTTCTTAGAGTTTTAAAAAGAATCAGAGTTCAGTGTACAAGCTCAGCTTGTCGTTGTATAGATCAGTTGATAATGTGAACTATTTAAAAAATAATTTTGCATATTTTAACTTCAGTGAATTTGTGCTGAAAAGGAGAAACTGAAGGTACTGACCACAGCTATCTCTAGAGTGGGCAGGAACTGTTCTTGCTACTCCACGGAGCTATGCAATGCAAGCCCTGACGCTACAGTACTGCTGCTAGACCATCTCTGGAAGTCTCAAACCTGCAGCCATTGCAACCTACTCATGACCCAGTTCTGTTCCCAAAGAAGTAAATGGGAAGGTTCCTGTTGGTTTCAGGGACAGAGGAACCAAGCTCTGAGAGAGTGTGTCTCTCTGTCTCTCTGTCTCTCTCTCTCTCTATATATATATATATATATATATATATATGCATGCAGTATATCTCCGATGAAACAAACCATTATGCTGACAAATCAGAAGTACTTTGTGCTGAAGCAGGGCTTCCCATTTGGGCATGTTCTTTGGGACATATTGATTAGCTTGCCATGTAAATACATGCGTTTTATTCCTCAACGTTCCAGACTTTGGTATGACCAGAGATATCTATGAGACAGATTACTATCGGAAAGGTGGGAAAGGTTTGCTTCCTGTGCGCTGGATGTCCCCGGAGTCCCTGAAGGATGGAGTCTTCACAACACATTCAGACGTCTGGTAACAAAACAGAGGCTTTTTAAAACTGTTTAGATCAGTGATTCCCAAACATTTTCCTTGCATGACCCCATTTTCAGAGGTGTTGTTTCCCATTACCTCAGACAGCACAGAAGTAGCCGTTAAAAGTGGTGTCTTCCGTGTACTGTGACCTCACACAGTGTACATGCAAGGTCACGCTGCAAGGAGGCTGCCATTTTGCTTTACAAAACGGTGTCCTCTGGAATGCATAATCTCTCTCACAGATGGTGCGTGCGAGGTCATGCTGCATGGAGGCACTGTTTTGTAGAGCAAAATCACTTTCCCCATGCAATGTGTACTTGTGTGTACGGTGCACATGAGGTCACACTGTGTGGAGGAGACGGTTTCATAAAATGGTGTCCTCTGCACGCTCAGGGTTGCCGTGACCCCATCTACTGATGAAGTGACCCCACTTGGGGTCACAACCCACAGTTTGGGAACTGCTGGTTTAGATGCTCCTCTTCTGCCCTCCATTAGATTTTTATAGGTAAAAACAAACACCTAGCGTCTTCAAAGGCTCGGCTTTTGTTTTTCCCTATTTTACTGACCATGAGTCACTCTGCTTTAAGCTGTCTCCATTGCAAATTCTCCATCAGAAATCCTTTATGCCATGTTCTGTACTCAGATGCATGCATGGCTCCTATTAAAATTCTTGGGAGCTGAAGGAGTCTGCCCGAGTCTGAGGTTATATAGTCTGTATTTGGAGAGGATTATGTGCTTCCTTCAGGGATAGAGAATCAGCCCCTCACAGCAAAAATCTATGGCTTGTTAGCTACACTTATCTAGAAAAGCACCTGGTTATTTGCAATCCTCCACCACCAAGAAAAGCATTGGAAGGTGTCAAATATACACCAAGATTCATACCTTTGACTTGATTCTTATCAAACACTTCTCTGAGTGTTAACTTTGTTTTCTTCCGTAGGAAGTACAGAGAACTAGAATGCAGTGACTTTTTTTCCTTGAAATCGTACATTGTGGTTTTCCCCTTAGTTTTGCACATTGTTTTACTCCAATGCTATAAGATCCTTTAAAGAAAAAATTACTGCATAATAGCTATACCCAGAAAGTTGTTAATAGAGCTGTACAGGGAATATCAACATATCCTTTTTAGAAAAAATACTCTGGGAACAAAACTCTCTCTCGATCTTCAAACTTTTGAAGAGAGTCAGGGCCTGTGTCCCAGGGCAAACCCGTGATGGATGTCCCCAAAGGGTGGGCGCGCCCGGCACTGGAGCAACGGCCGCCCACCACTCGATGCCAGAGAGTCGAGCTAGATAGCTCCTCTCCCTCCTTGTCGTCGGACGAGTCGTCTCAGCACCGTTCTCGTTCGTTGAGACGGCACCGCTCCAGGTCTTCATCGCGATGCTCCAGCTCCAGCCTGGCACTGAGACGCCGCTCTCGGCACTGTTCACCGGCACCGGGGAAGAGACGTCGCAAGTCTTCCGTCCCTCGGCACCAGTCTTCATCTTCGTCTGCTTCACCCAAGCGCCAGCACCGCAGATGACGCCACTGCTCCTCGGGATTGTCCGGCAGCGGGTCCTGGAGTGGCTCTTCCCGGCGGCACCACCGGCACTGTTCGCCTGGCTCAGGATCTCGGACCCACCTCCAGGAGGAGGCACAGGCACCGGCACCGAGCTGGCCCCAGCCCCCTTGGCAATGGCCATACTGGGGACCGTGGGCAGCCCAGGTGGGGCAGGGAACTATGTCGACCCCTGCCTCTGTGTCTCAAGTAGTTCCCCAACAGGCACCTTTGGTGCAGGAGAGGGACCACTCCTCAGAAGGGGAGTCGGACCCCGGGGAGGGCTCCTCCACAGGACCCCGCCACCTGTCCTCTTCTTCGTCACCGGAAGAGGCAGCCTTCAGGGACCAGGGGGCCCCTCTGATTGATTGCAGGGCTCATCAGGAGCTACTGAAACGGGTAGCGTCTAACCTTGGCCTGGAGGTCAAGGTACTGGAGGAAGAGGTTGACCCCCTCTTCAGGCGTGTGGGGACTCAAGGACCATCCAGGGTAGCCCTCCCCATCCATGAAAGGGTGCTGCGCCTGGCCAAGGCCGTTTGGCAGACCCCTTCCTTGGCCGCCCCAACCTCCAAGGGCGCTGAGAAGAAGTACTGGTGTCCCATGTTTAAGAAGGATGAATTCAAACTGGAACAGGTT
>ML675621.1:15043194-15079723 GCA_007922155.1 Mesoclemmys tuberculata
ATGATCATATTGGTCCCTTCTGACCTATGAGTCTATGAATCTATGCCAGCCGAAGGGCACGAGTACTTGTACACCCACCTGGCCCTGGGGACTCTGGTTGTGGATGCTGCCAACCAGAAAGAGAGACAAGGGGCCAGAGCGCCACTCCTAAGAACAAGGAGGGTAGGAGACTAAACCTCTTCAGTAGAAAGGTCTACTCCACAGGGGCGCTCCAATTCAGGGTGGCAAACCACCAGGCCCTCTTGGGCAGGTATAATTTGAACTTTTGGGACTCGATGCGAAGGTTCACTGAGTCCCTGCCCCAGGACCAGGCTGCAGACTTTGCCACGGTCCTGGAGGAAGGACTGACTGTAGCCAGCACAGCCTTGCAGACTGCTTCGGACACAGCCGGCAGGGTGATGGCCTCCACCGTTGCCATGCATCGCGCAGCGTGGCTACTGTCCACGGAACTGTCCCAGGAGGTGCAGCACTCCATTCAGGACCTGCCGTTCGATGGAGCTGGCCTGTTCTCGGAGAGAACAGATTACAGGCTGCATGCCCTCAAAGATTCGAGGGCCACTCTCCACTCGCTGGAACTATATACCCCTCAGGCGGCGAGATTACAGACTCACTAGCAGCCATAGCGCCTGCCACAGCGGCAGCAGCAGCAACCTAGGCCTTTCCCCCCCGCAAGGGTAGGGATAGGAGCAGGGGTTCCGGATGGCGCGACTGCCCTGCGTCGTCCACAGATTCCCATAAAGGACTCTACCAGGGCTCCAAGGGAAAGCACCAATTTTGACGGTACGCCCGAGGGAGGCACCAGCATTCTTCCCCTGGATTCTCCCCCGCCTTTCAGAAACCGGCTAAGGCCCTACCTTGGCCTGTAGCAGAGCATCACCTCGGACCTCTGGGTCCTGAACATTGTGTGCCGGGGTTACGCCATCCAACTGGTGGCTTTCCCCCCCGACTCACCCCCTTCTCCGTCCCTCTTCAGGGGCCCATCTCACGAGCAGTTACTCCTTCAGGAGGTCCGCTCCCTCCTGCACAAGGGAGCCATAGAAGTGGTTCCGCCGCTCGAGGCGAGGAAGGGGTTCTACTCGAGGTACTTCCTCGTCCCCAAAGCCAAGGAAGGCCTCAGGCCTATACTGGACCTGCGCAGGTTAAACAGGTTCATAAAGAAACTGAAGTTTCGCATGGTGTCCCTAGCGGCCATTATCCCCGTCTTGAATCCAGGAGATTGGTTTGCCGCCCTCTACCTGAAGGATGTGTACTTCCACGTATCCATCCTTCCCGCCCACAGGCACTATCTAAGGTTTCTGGTAGCTGGTGGCCACTACCAATTTACGGCTTTGTCCTTTGGCCTGTCGTCCTCCCCCAGGGTGTTCACCAAGTGTATGGCAGTGGTGGCGGCCTTCCTAAGGCGCAGAGAGGTCCAGATATTCCTCTATCTGGACGATTGGTTGATAAGGGGCAAGACCAGGTCTCAGGTGTGCAAGGCGGTCTCCCTTGTCCAGGCCACCTGCAACGCTCTGGGGCTGCTCATCAATGAGCAGAAGTCGACCCTGTCTCCGGTGTAGCGCATAGAGTTTATAGGGGCATCCCTAGACTCGGTTCAGGCCAGAGCCTCCCTCCCACACTCAAGGTTCGAGGGCATGGCGGTGATCATATTGCAACTTCAGAGGTGCCCCACGACGACAGCCAGGCAGCGCCTTCAGCTGTTGGGCCACATGGCCTCGTGCACCTATGTGGTGAGGCTGGCCCGCCTCAGGCTCAGGCCCCTCCAAGGTTGGTTGGCCACGGTGTATGTGCCCAGCAGGCACTCTCTGGACAGAGTGGTGACGGTACCCCCCGCAGTATTGGGGTCACTGCAATAGTGGATGAACTGCAGGACAGTCATGGAAGGGGATCCATTCAGGGACTTGACCCCCTTGGTCACCCTGATCTCAGATGCGTCGGACCTCGGTTGGGGGGCCCACATCAGCGGTGGCCTGAGTACTCAGGGCCACTGGTCGCAGGAGGAGACTGCCCTCCACATCAATGTGAAAGAACTGAGGGCAGTCAGACTAGCTTGCAAAGTGTTCCTCCGCTGTTTATTGGGCAAAATGGTACAGGTGCTGACGGACAACACTGCAGCAATGTATTACATAAGCAAGCAAGGAGGGGCGCGCTCCCTGGCGCTGTGCCAGGAAGTGCTTCAACTTTGGGACTTCGCTGTGAGACACAGCTTTTGTTTAACTGCCTCTCACCTCCTGGGGGTCAGGAATGACGAGGCGGACTGCCTCAGCAAGTCATTTCTCCCCCAACACGACTGGTCATTGCATCCAAAGGTAGCGGCCAGGATTTTCCGTGAGTGGGGTGTTCCCCAACTGGATCTGTTCGCGTCGTACTGGAACAGGAAGTGCCCAAGGGTCTGCTCACTCCGGGGTCATGAGCCGGGCTCCCTCTCCGACGTGTTTCTCATCGAATGGACAGGGACCCTCATGTACGCGTTCCCCCCCCCTCATCCCACTCTTGCCCAGGGTCCTCTTGAAAATCAAGAGGGACAGAGCAGATGTGATCCTGATTGCCCCAGCATGGCCGAGGCAATATTGGTTCAGCATGCTGCAGGACCTCTCTGTCGCCGCGCCGATCGAGCTCCTGAGGAGGCTGGACCTGCTGTCCCAGGACCACGGTCGCCTGCTGCATCCCAGCTTGGACTCCCTGCACCTGACGGCCTGAAGGCTCTCTGGCTGACCAAGGAGAGAATCTGCTTGGAGCATGTCCAATTCGTGCTGCTGGGAAGCAGGAAACCCTCCACGCAGATCACCTACAGAGCCAAGTGGCGGAGGTTCACCTGCTGGGCAGAGTCACGGGGCATAACCCCCGGTACATCCCCCATGCAGGCTATCCTCGAATACCTGCTGCAGTTTAAACTCCAGGGTCTAGCGTTAGCCTCCCTCAGGGCGCACCTTGTGGCCATCTTGGCTTTCCATCCGCCGTTGGAAGGGCGGTCTCTGTTCTCCCACCCCATGTCGGTGAGGTTCCTCAAGGGGGTTGAGAGGCTATACCCGCAGGTCTGTGACCTGGTGCCTCCTTGGGATCTCAACCTGGTCCTCACTAGACTGACGGGGCCCCCTTTTGAGCTCTTGGCCACTTGCCCCCTGCTTATCCTGTCCTGGAAGGTGGCCTTCCTCATGGCCATTACCTCGGCTAGGAGGGTCTCTGAGTAAAGAGCTTTGACCTCGGAGCCCCCCTATACCATGTTCTTCCAGGATAAGGTGCAGCTGAGGCCACATCCAGCTTTCCTGCCTAAGGTAGTCTCCCAATTCCACTATAACCAAGACATTTTCCTCCCCGTGTTTTTCCCTAAACCGCATGGATCCGAGGAGGAGAGGAGACTACACACCCTGGATGTGAGGAGGGCCCTGGCGTTCTACCTGGAGAGGACAAAGCCATTTCGGAAGACCACGCAGCTCTTCGTCACGGTGGCGGGCAGGATGAAGGGATCCCCGGTCCCCACCCAGTGCATCGCCAGATGGATCACCGCCTGCATCAAGTTCTGCTACGAGCGCACAGGCATCCAGCTTCTCAGAGTGGTGACGGCGCACTCAACAAGGGCCCAGGCCACTTTGGCGGCCTTCCTGGAAAGGCTCCCCCTGGATAACATCTGCAGGGCTGCCACCTGGTCTTTGGTACACTTGCTGCACACTACGCTGTCGTCCAACAGTCGAGGGAGGACATGCGAGTTGGCAGAGCTGTGCTGAGGGCAGCTCACCGTTGACTCCTACCCACCTCCAGGTATGGCTCATTAATCACCTAAGTGGAATGCATATGAGCAATCACTCGAAGGAGAAAACATGGTTACTTACCAGTAACTGTTGTTCTTTGAGATGTGTTGCTCATATCCATTCCACACCCACCCTCCGTCCCTGCTGTCCCTGCTGTCGGAGTCGGCAGAAAGAAGGGACTGAGGAGGGGAGGGGCCGGCGGCGCCCTATATACTGCTGCATGAGGGCGGCACTCCAGGGGGCGCCAAGACCGGCCCCTACAGGGGGCTGCTAGGGAAAATGTTATCCGGAGACCATGCACGAGGGCGCACACACACCTAAGTGGAATGGATATGAGCAACACATTTCAAAGAACTACAGTTACTGGTAAGTAACCATGTTTTTTACACAGCGTCAGCTTTGAGTGAAAGTTTTATAACTGAAGTTATGACAAAGCAAAGCAAGAGTTTTTTGGCATAGTTGATAACTTTTTTATAAAGCCAGTAACCCTTTAACCTATGAAAATAGCATCTTGCTTAGAAATAGTTACATTCCTATCGCACTTTTCGTTCCAATTTAGATACATAAAGAGAACCAAGGAAAAGAAGCTTCCTCTGGGGCAGAGGGTAGCAAACAGCTAACATGGCAAAGGAGCACATTGCTAGCAATCTTACTCGTCTTACAAAAAATAAAATGGTGTTTTGGGACTAGTGATGGCAGACAGACAGACAGAACTTCAGTTTAATATATCCAAAAAACTTACACACACTGAGCCATCTGGAACTGAGCTGGTCTAGATAGAAGAGCAGAGCAACATGACCTTGACCCATTCTTATTGCCAACCAATAATTTGTAAATCCATCAATGGTTCCCAGTTGTCACTTACATCAAGGACTGACTATACTTCATCAGTTCTTACACCTTGGTAAATGATCCAGCTCATTTCACTTGCTTAGCTTTAGTCTCTAAAGGAACCAGTTAACCTGTGTATTACTTGCACAAAACTCAAATGACGGACAGACAAAAATTCCAGACAAGGCATGAATTTAATCCTCAGAATGAAATCATTGCTCCAATACATGCAAACTCTGGTTACTCTGAGGTGTTGTGTGTTATCTGACTCTGCCATATACCAGTATCTTTAGATATACCCACTGCAGAAAGTTTTATGGTGTTCCAACCAAGCTCCTTAATGCGAAATGACTTTGACACTCTGTGGTGGCTTATGAGTGCTTAAAATGCAGCCACTTCTACCATTTAAACATCAGTGGCACAAAACAAGTTTGTGATACTTTACCACGTCAGAGTTCAGGGGCAGAGGGAGAATACTTTCTTGATGCTGACACATCACTATAGAGCAACATAATCCACTATTCAAACCAAATCAAGGCTAAACAATCACTACTGAACTTCAGCAGTGGCACAATCCCGTAATCCCAAAACATTTGGTACTTTAACAGCAGCTGCAAAAGAAGGGGCGGGGGGAAGCAAATCACCAAAGACAAGGCAGGAAAACACAAACCTTAAAAACTATTATTTCTTTGGCATACTACGGTTCTTACAAGAGGAACTTCAGATCTTACAAATATTCAAGCGCGCTGCTTATGTGAATGAGCATATTTCCGAATACATAGCTTCCCAGTCCAGAAGCACTGAGAAACAAATCTTTGCTTCCTTGGAAAGAATTTTTGGGAGCTGACTACATCTACTTTTCTACAACTCCTTATGCAGTGTAAAAATTATAGCACTGACCCAGAGAAAGTAATCCCTTTGGGGGAATACTTACGACTCTTCTAAAGTATTTCCTTGTGGATTATTTAATATCTAGTGCTAAAAACAATTTAAATGTTCTTTTAAATCTTACTTTGCAGGTGTAATAGTAAAGGTATGAAGGATTGGTTAAATATGGGGAATATAGTGTGTGTCTGTGTACACATGTACCAATAGACTGAGTATATTTCATACCCTCACATTCAACCACATATATCCAAAATCCTTAAATTCAAAAGATTTGAACCCACATCTCAAAAGTACTGAAGTCCAACTTATCACTGTCCTGAAATGCTCAAATGTCATGTGATTTGATCTGCTTGTGGATAAAATAGCTTTTCCAGTCTGTTTTAAATAACTTATAGAGCACACCAGATGCTATATATTAAAAACCTACTGATGCCAGAAAAATCACTTGACTCTCCTTTTCTGTGTTCAGGCTTTGAAGTTGCTTCATGCAGACAGTGTTGTTTGGCTATTTTTTGGTGGGTATTTCCCTTGCTTCAAAAAACAAAAATACTGAGACTGGTTTTCTGCCTTTCTGGTAGTATGTTGTGACATCAGGTTCCCCATATTTTAGGTGTCAAAAGTCAAAAAAAAGAAAACTATAGATGGTCAGACATCAGGATTTATGAACTGTAAAATGAAATAGCAAACTGTAAAAGTGAATCTGGAGGATTTGAAGGGTCAGCTTTTATTCTGGTAATTAGCTTTTTTATTCTTAATGATTGAGGAATAAGGTAGCTACGGAAAACTTTTTTTGGGGGGAGGGGCAAAGAGGGAGCCAAAAATTTAAAATTAATGCAGTACCTTTTGGGAACCAAGGCTACAAGGTGTCTGTCTATATGATAGATCTTTACCATTTACAGTTTCGGTTAGATCTGCTAATCTGTCATAAAGGAGCAATGTAGGTTTGTTCCTTGCAGTGTAGTCTCTAGTGTTATACGTAGTACTCAGGAAATAGAATCATAGAATATTAGAGTTGGAAGGGACCTCAGGAAACTATCTAGTCCAACCCTCTGCTCAAAGCAGGACTAATCTCAGCTAAATAAACTCAGTTGCTTCTTTCCTGTGGTGATCAGAATAGCTGTAAGGCACCAAGAAGTTGAGCAAAGATATTTTTTGTTTCAAGTATAACTGGATAGTCGCAAAACTCTTTTGTCATTTCTGGATTTAACAAGTATCCATTTTAGATACAGTGGAGATAACCTGAGATGTAAAACCACTCTACCATAACCGCCTAATAATACTGAGCTCCTGTTTTCACAACAAAAAAGCCTTACAACTACAGCACATATTCCTGCTTCCCTATAGGAAGTAAGTTGGCCTGGGTGCAGTAGCAGTGAAAACAAGGATCAGGTTTTGAAAAACGGTTACTTACCAGTAACTGTTGTTCTTCAAGATGTGTTGCTCATGTCCATTCCAATATAGATGAGTGCACACCACCGTCCACGGGTTCCCGGAACTTTTTCCCCCTTAGCAGACCCTGTGGTGTCGGCTTAGGCGCACCCTGGAGTACCGTGCTCATACCATTAGGCACTGCCGATTCTACAGCCCCTCAGTCCCTTCTTTCTGCCAACTCTGACAGCGGAGAGGGAGGCTGGGTATGGAATGGACATGAGGAACACATCTCGAAGAACAACAGTTACTGGTTGCTCATATCCTTTCCAGTATAAGTGATTAAAAAGCAATACCTTGGAGGTGGGTAGGAGTTACCAATGAGCTTCCCGCAGCATAGCTCTGGTGAATCCTCCCTTGCCTGCTGGACGATGGCGTAGTGGGACATGAAGGTGTTCACCGATGACCAGGTGGCAGCTTTGCAGATGTCCAGCAGGGGCACTTTCTCCGGGAAGGACACCAACGAGGCCTGAGCTCTGGTTGAGTGCGCTGTGATGACTGCTGGAAGTGGTATACCCACCAGCTCATAGCAGCACTTGATGCAGGAGGTGATCCACTTGGAGATGCACTGGGTGGAGACGGGATCTTTTCATCTGGTCCGCCACTGCGATGAAGAGTTGCATCATTTTCTAGAAGGGTTTTGTCCTGTCGTTGTAGTAGGCCAGGGCTTGCCTCCCTTCCAGGGAATGCCACCTCTGCTCCTCCTCTGAACTGTGTGGTTTGGGAAAAAATTCGGGGAAAAAGATAGCTTGATTATAATGAAACTGGGAGACCACCTTGGGCAGGAAGGCTGGGTGGGATCTCAGCTACACCTTGTCTTTCAAGAATACAGTGTAGGGGGGCTCTGAGGTCAAAGCTCTAATCACGGAAACCCTCCTAGCCAAGGTAATGGTCACCAGGAAGGCTATTTTCCAGGAGAGGATGAGCAGAGGGTATGAAGCTATGAGCTCAAAGGTGGGCCCCATTAGTCTGGAGAGGACCAAGTTAAGATCCCAGGGAGGCACCAGGTCACGGACCTGCGGATAAAGCCTCTCCATCCCCTTGAGGAACCAGACTGACATGGGATTGGAGAATAGGGATCTCCCTTCCAGCAGCTGATGGAAGGCCGAGGTAACCTCCAGGTGGACCTTCAGGGAGACTAGGACCAGGCCCTGGAGTTTCAGCTGGAGCAGGTACTCCAGGGTGGCCTGAATAGGGGAGAGGCTCGACAGGATACCCCGGACTCCATCCAGCAGGGAAAACCGCCTCCACTTGGCCCGGTACACGATCTGTATTGAAGGTTTTCTGCTGCCCAGCAAAATTTGTTGGACATGCGCCAAGCAGGCTCTCTCTCCCTCCGTTAGCCACAGAGTCTCCAGGCCATTAGGTTCAGGGAGTCCAGGTCTGGGTACAGCAGGCGACCATAGTCCTGGGAAAGCAGGTCATGTCATCTTGGGAGCTCGACTGGAGCGGCGATCGACAGGTCCAGGAGCATACTGTACCAATGCTGTCTCAGCCAGGCCGGGGCAATGAATATCATGTCCGCTCTGTCCCTCTTGATTTTAAAGAGGACCTTGGGCAGGAGTGGAACGGGGGGAAACGCATACATGGGGGTCCCCTTCCACTTAATGAGGAACGCGTCAGATATGGAGCCTGGCTCGTGGCCCCGAAGGAAGCAGAACCTCGGGCACTTCTTGTTCTAGAATGACACAAACACTCCAGTTGGGGAACACCCCACTTGAAGAAGATGGAAGCTGCCACCTCTGGCAGGGTAGAAACAACCTGCTGAGGCAGTCGGCCTCGTTATTCCTGACTCCCGGGAGGTAAGAGGCAGATAAATGAAAGTCGTGCCTCGCTGCAAAGTCCCAAAGTTGAACAGCCTCCCGGCACAGGGCCAAGGACCGCGCCCCCCCATGTCTGTTGATATGAAACATGGTTGTGGTATTGTCCGTCAGCACCTGTACCAATCTTCCTGTCAGGAACCTGAGAAACATCTTGCATGCCAGTCTGACGTCTCTGAGCTCCTTCACATTGATATAGAGTCTCCTCTCCTCCTCCATCCAGAGTCCCTGAGTGCTCAGGTTGGCACTAATATGGGCTCCTCACCCCACGTCCAAGGCATCGGAGATCAGGGTGATTGATGGGGCCAGGTCCCTGAAGGGGACGCCCTTCAACACTGCCCCAGGGTTCCTCCACCAATTCAGGGAACCCAGGACCAATGGGGGGACTGTGACCACCCTGTTCAAGGAGTACCTGCTGGGGATATACACCACGGCCAACCAAGTCTGGAGCGACCTGACCTTGAGGCGAGCCAGCCTCACCACATACATGCAGGCTACCATGTGCCTTAACAGCTGTAGGCAGTGCCTGGCTGCTGTCGTGGGGCACCTACGCAGCTGGGCAATGATCACAGCCATAGCCTTGAACTGAGGTTGCAGGAGGAAGGCTCTGGCCTGTGCAGGGTCCAGTGTGGCTCCTATGAACTCTGTTCACTGCACCGGGGATAGGGTCGACTTCTGCTCGTTTATGAACAGCCCCAGCCTGTTGCATGTGGCATAGGTGAGGGACACACTGTCCTGCACATGGGCCCTGGATGTGCCCCAGGTAAGGGAAAATCAGGACTCTCCACGTCTCAGGTCAGCCACCACTACCGCCATGCACTTGGTGAACGCTCTGGGGGTGGAGGACAGGCCAAAAGGCAGGGCCGTAAACTGGTAGTGGGACCCAGCTACCACGAATCGAAGAAAGCACCTGTGGCTGGGAAGGATCGATACATGGAAGTATGCATCCTTCAAATCGAGGGCGGCAAACCAATCCCCTGGATCCAGAGCAGGGATAATGGAGGCTAGGGAGACCATGTGGAACCTGAGCTGCTTGATGAACTTGTTTAGATGGCGCAGGTCTAATACGGGCCTCAGGCCCCCCCTTTGCTTTCGGAGCAAGGAAATATCTGGAGTAGAATCCTCTCCTTATTTCATGCTGAGGGACCAATTCCACCGTCCCCTGGTCGAGGAGGCTGTTTACTTCCTGTAAGAGGAGTTGCTTGTGAGAGGGATCCCTGAAGAGGGACAGGGGTGGGGGGTTGTTTGGAGGACAGGACGCAAACTGAAGGGTGTATCCCTGGAGAAATATTCCGAGGATCCAGCGGTCTGATGTAATGCTTGCCCATTCTGCGAAGAAGGGCTGCAGCCTGTCCAGGAAGGGTGTCCAGGGAGTGCCACCCTTGGGCACACCATCAAGATTGATGTTTTTTATTCCAAGGCCCTTTGGGGGGCCCTTCTTGGGGAGCGGAAGATGAGCTAGGCCTATTAGGCCTGCTGAACCCCCTGCTCCTGTCTCTGCCCCTGCTGGGCTGATAGGGTCTAGGCAGTGGCATAGATTGCTTCTATTGCTGCGGTCGAAATTGGCGCCTTGAGGCGTATAGAGGCTCAAGGAGCGCAGCGTGGCCTGGGAGTCCTTAAGGCCACACAGCTTCTCGTCAATCTTGTCCAAAAAATGAGCCGACCCACCAAAGGGGAGGTCCTGTATGGACTGCTGCACCTTCTGAGAGAGCCCTGAGGATTGAAGCCACGAACACCACATCATAGCGATGGCAGAGGCCATAGCCCTGCTTGCAGTGTCTGCGATATCACTAGCCATTTGTAGTGCTTCCCCTGCCACAGTGATCCCTTCTTCCAGGACCATGGCAAAGTCTGCCGCCTGATCCTGGGGCAAAGCCTCTGCAAACCTCCTGAGGGAGCCCCAGAGATTAAGGTTATATCGGTCTAAAAGGGCCTTGTGGTTCGCAGTGCGGCGCTGCAAGGCCCCGGTGGAGTAAACCTTCCTCCTGAAGAAATCCAGTTTTTGTTGTCCTTGTTCTTAGGAGTGGAACTCTGGTATCCCTGCCCATCCCTTTGATTGGCCGCTTCCACCACTAGGAGTCCTGGGGCTGGATGAGTGAAAAGGAACTCAAACCCTTCAGCTGGGACATACTTTTTCTCAATGCCCTGGGATGTGGGGGCTACTGAGGCAGGAGTTTGGCACAGGGCCTTTGCCAGCTTGTCATGCACAGGCAGGGCCACTCTTGATGGGCCCTGCACCCCATAGGCACCAAAGAGAGGGTCCTCCTCCTCTGAAAGCTCCTTGACCTCCAGGTTCAAGTTAGAGGCCACCGTTTTCAGCAGTTCCTGGTGCGCCTTGAAGTCTCTCAACAGCGCTCTGTGGTCCCTGGAAGCTGCTTCATCTGGGGAAGAGGACGATGATTGTGGGCGCACACTATGCTTGTGGGGCCTCGTGGAGTGTCCCTCCCCTGGGTCCAATTCCTCATCCGAGGAATGGTCCTCATGCTCCTTGTCTGGTGCAGGGAGCACCAAATGAGCACCTGAAGATAGGACCAACACAGTACCCTGTCCCATCTGGGCCCCCCATGAGCCTCAATAGGGCCATTGCCAAGGACCCTGCAGCTATCCCAGTACCAGCATCGGTACCGACTGATGCACCTCCTGGCGTCGGTGGGACTACTGGATCTCCTTACTTCTCGAGGATCCCGAGCCCTTGGAGCAGTGATCGCAGGCCCATTTCTGGCCCTTGATGCTCCGCGCTGTGGACTGGCCCCTTGATGACTCCTAGGATGACGGAGAACGCCGGTGCCAACGTGAGTGGTGCCAATGCGAAGCAGTGCGCTCCAAGACGCTGGAAGACAATCGACATCTTGGCACCGATGACTTTCAGTGCCATTTGCCCCGGGGGACTGGGAGTGGTGCCATCTGGAGCCCGACTCTGATGACAGGGACCTGCAACGCGGTGCTGAACAGTCCACCAGTGCCAGGCTCCATGCCGGTGACCAGGTCTGGTGCCGCCCAGACAAATGGCTCGTTGCTGGAGACTGGGAGCTAGAGCGGTCTCTGCGTCATGAGGTGGCGCTCAAGCAGCGCCGCTGTGAAAGGGCTGACCTCGATGTCGCAGGGAGGAATCACTTGACGAGGACGACTCGGAGCTTAGAGGGGAGCTTCCACACTCTGCCCTCAGTGACTGTCCGTCGGGAGACCTTCCCCTTGACAGAGGCCTTATCCAGCCTCCGGGGAGACCCATCGCAGGTTTGCCTCTGGACACCAGCCCTCTTGTGGGAGTGGGGGCTGGAGGCATGGGCAAGACCATCAGGGCCCTTGCCGCCCAGGAAGCCTCTGCTGTCAATGGCACCTGCAGGGGCGCTCCTACACTCCCAGGAGTCGGAGGAGGCTCCCTGCCCGGAGATGCCGGCACCAGAGCAAGCTTGACAGGCCGTGGCTAGTGCACCTCTGCATTCAACCCCACCTACGTCGACGGTATGGGGGAATGAGCGGGCTCTGCGCGCGGCCGCCTCTTCTTCAGCACCGGAGAAGTTTGTTGTTGCCGAGTTGACTGCTGTCAGCAGGGCGCTCTGCACCAAGGAAACGCTCGATGCTGAGGTGGATTGCTGCGGTTTGGAAGCCGGCCGAAGCACTGCTTCCATCAGCATGACTTTCAGCCTAATGACCTGCTCCTTCTGAGTCCAGGGCTTGAAAGCCTTACAAATTTTGCACTTTTCCCTCCGATGCTGCTCTCCCAGGCAGTGATCATGAAGGTCACTAACTGGAAAAGCCTTGCCACAAGCGGTGCAAGGCCTGAAGCCAGGTGACCCGGGCATGGCCCGACCCCGCTGAGCCTCTAAGGGCTCCTGTCTAATCTGACTATCTACATTTAACACTTACTTACCTCAATAAAATAACAAAGGTTATAGGGGAAGATATTTGCAAGAACAAGAGTCGTTCCAGTAACCGTCATGGGTGGAAAGAAGGAATTAAGGGGCTGTAAGGTCAGCAGTGCCCTATGTACTGCGGTATGAGCGTGATACTCCAGGGGGCGCCTGAGCCAACCCTACGAGGTCTGCTAAGGGGAAAGAGGTTCCAGGAACCCGTGCACGGTGGCGTGCACTCACCTATATTGGCATGGATATGAACAATCACTTGAAATAGAAGCATAGAATTGTTGTTTGCTGCTCAACAGTATGTAAATGAGATGACTCTTCAGTCCTGTAATCATAGTTGATGATCCATATCCATCTCGATCTAATCTGAGTTTAGAAACTAGTTTAGTAAACAGACCTAAGAAAATTTCAATAGGTACATCAGATAAGTGACAAAATGTTAAGTTTTTATTTTTAATTACATAAAGGAGCTGCTTAGTTCTGTGTAAGAACATCATGGAGAAGCATGACATTTTTAATAAGAGCTTGTAAATCATAACTATACTCGTCTCTATTACCCAATTAATAGCTCAGGCTATTAGAGCAATACCTTTCTACTACTGTCCTTTTACAAATGTGTAGGTAGGTAGTTAGATGAATCAAGAACATGTAACCCTGTATGTTGCAAAATGACAGTTGAACTTCCCATGGTGGTTTAAATGTTCTAAACAGATTTGGTGCAAAGAGGCCAAGGAAGGTGTAAATTTTTGCATCCTATATGATTAAGCATTCACAGGCACTTCCCCTACATCTACTCTAAAGCAAGCAAGTTTCATTGGTTGCTATCCTGTCTCAGATATGTCTTGATGTTTTTTGCATTGTGTGTCTGTAAGTTGGTATGTGGGAGAACCTAAAGCAGAGTGACAAATGGGGAAACCAGTATTAAACCAAAAAGTATACCTGTGTCACAAGCAAGTTTTTCTATGGAGAAAGAATCGTATGGCATTTGCCAGCTTAGGAGCATCCATTTTAATGAGTAGCCAAGTCTTGGATAATGTGGGGAAAAACTCACTGATTTTTTTACTATTCAACGTTTCTGTTGTTCAAGCATGTCAGACTAAATAAAAGGAAAAAAGCAGCTACCTGGGGATGAGGGCTGTGCTTCTGTACTCTTGTTTTCCTGAGGTACCTTTCTTTTCCCATATGCCAGAAGCACCTGAATATAAGAGAGAAGAAATGTCACATGTTGTTTTCATTTTTTTAACGTGCATGGGTTCTACTAATAATTTTGGGGGCCGCTCAGGCTCAGGCTCAACTTCTCCTATCACAGCAGCAGTTCTGTATTCAAGCTTCACTGTTACACTTAAGAGTGCAGCGCTTTAAGTGTTTCTTATCAAATTATGTGAGTTTAGTGGAGCGTTGTTGGATGAAAAGCCGCTGAGCGCAGACATCCTCTAAACACAGAAAAGGTACATGAGCAGCAGTAGTGCAAGTCCCTTTGCTGATCTCTCCTCTTCTCTCAAATGTGCCTCAAACCTGAACTCAGAGGACACACCTGTGGAGATGGGTGGAATTCCTTCTCCTTGCCATTTCCTCACTTGACATTCATGCTGAAGTGACAAAATAGGCTAGGCTGCCCATTAGAGTCAAGAACAGTGCTGGCTTTTGTGACACAGGACCTAGATGGAACTCACCAAAATCATAACTATCAGGCTACCAAGTAACTATCCGATAGCAGCAGCTCTTGGTCAACACCAACTTCGAGTTGGTGGCTTAGCGATGGAAGCTTTCTTACCCTGTCGCCAATCCCTTGAGCAGCTAGGCTGGTGAGGGAGAGGGGTTTAAGGAAACACACGACCATGTTCTAACCAAAATCTTGTTTGTTTGCGGAACACTTCATAAGGCATAATTGTATTTCAGGTCCTTTGGTGTTGTCCTTTGGGAAATTGCAACGTTAGCAGAGCAGCCGTACCAAGGCATGTCCAATGAACAAGTTCTCCGCTTCGTGATGGAGGGGGGCTTATTGGAGAAACCAGACAACTGCCCTGATACGCTGTAAGTATTGCTTGTCCTCTTTATTCCTCACTTATATGAAATAATTATGGCCTTGAGTCTGGTGGCCGTAGGGAGGCGTATTTATGCTCTCTTGAGCTGATGGGACTGTTTTTAATTCGTTGATGTTGTAGTACAACTATTGAAAGCACCAACGTTCTCTCTTGGAGCAAGGACTCCATCTGACTCATCAGTTCAGCCTTGTCTGACCTCCACTGTTCATTGATGCTGCTGTCCTACATCTGTTTTGAGTTAAATATTTTTAATGTGCCTGTTCTATGCCACCTCCCTTGTCCTCTCCCATTTTCTCTCTCTTCCCCCATATAAATCCAAATAAGCAACTAAAAAGGCAATATGAAGGACTGTTAAAATGCTCTAGCGAGGCTAGGTTCTATTTGAACTCTCCAGATAAGCCTAATGTGTGTTAAATAGATAACTTTAAAAAAGAAAAACCCTTTGCTAGCAGCAAGAATCGAAGCTTTCTAATTCAGCATGCAAATAAAATAATGCATTAATTCTTCTGCCCAGAGCAGCTCTGCACCATTACCACAGTTGATGGCACTCATGGCATCGAGATCAGCATTTTCTTCTCCCATCCCAATTGCCTTTCCTGTAAGCCTCAAAAGAAAGATATGTCTAAAAAGCTTTGTCCATTCCTATCACCAGCATTTAATAAAGCCTCACTGCAGCAGAGAGCCTACAGCCACAATAGGCCTCAACCTTTAGTTTTACATTATTAAAATACTTCTGCTGGGTTTTGTGTACAGTAGTTTCAGTTGTTCAGTATTTTGCTACTTTGATATGCTTCCCAAACTAGCTTTCTGGAAGGAAATGCTGCATCTTGCAGTTACTGAAATTTGTTGGAGGCCCACAGAAGGGATACAATCACTTAAGGGCCTCCACTGCTTGGGATTCTTAGGAAAAGAGCCTCTGGCTAGAGGACTTGCTTTGGTTTCAGATGACATTCAGTATTTGTTGTTGAAGGAGGGTGGGCAGTGGGTGGTGAGAGGAGGAGGAGGAAGAGGAGATCTGACTGCCATTTGATGCCCCCACTCTCATTCTTTCCGTCCCATGATTCTGCAGAGAATTTCTGGCAGTCAGATGGCTTTGAAGTTATGCTTGACATAATGGGAATTGCACAGCAGGGGCTGGGCATGTGTAGGGACCTAGGTAAGATGATCTCGTTTCAGGCAGCACTAGGGAAGTAAATTGTACAATGTGAATGAACTTGGCACGGGATTTAGCTTTCGAAATTCCTCGTTAACCTGGCACATAGCTAGAAATGATTGAAACATAGGACTGGAAGAAGACCATAAGAGAGGTCCTCTATTCTATTCCCCCTTCTCCTCTTACTCCCCTCCCCCCACGCACACAGTGAGGCAGGCTTAAATATACCAAGACCATCCCTCACAATCCTACTCTTGAAATCAGTGCTTTGTTTGGTGTAATTACTGGATGAATCCACTTTCAGGGTCACAAGCTTGAAGAATGGGAGAATTTAAATACTGTGTAGTAAAGTGAGCTTCTGAATCAGGGTATTGCAGTGCAGGGCTAATTCATATTGACTTGGGATAAAGAGAAGGGCTGTCATTTTCAGACTGGAGTGAAAGCCAGATCATGACACCCCAATGTGGACAATTAGAATTCACTTCGGAATTCAAGTTGTTCGCCTCTGGATCTAACCAGCTAAACCCAGATTCAGAATCTGAATACTCCTGTCTGTGGTTTCTGAATCTGCCCCCTTCTGCTGACACCTCCCTTTCCCCCAAGGGCAGAGGGAAAGTAGAATCTATCTCACCAGTTCTCGCCTTCCTTCCACTGGCAGAGACAGACAGGTGAGTGAGGCATTGCAGATTGGATTGTGCATAAAATGCCTCCATCTTCTCAAATGCAGAAAATAAAAAGTACTTTGAAGTCTGAAGCTTCAGGGATTTGCCCAACCCCCCTCGCAGCCCACCCTGTTTTTACATTCAACAGACTCCCCAGTCTGGTCAAATCCAAGTGAAAGCATTTATAGCTGTGGGTGTGGGAAGCCCCAGGCATGCGCCCCAACCCATCTCCTCACACAGACATTTGCTTGGCTGTCAGTGAGTCTGTTTGGAGTTGCTAACTCCTCACTGAGCCATTTCTTCGCAAGTCCCCCATTGCCCATGATGCACACCATCAGCATGCGATGATGTAAAGCAGCATCACCAAACCACGTCCAGTTGTGTGACCACAGCTGGGGTTGATGAGCAGGGAGCAAAGGGGGGACAGTTGTATCCCAAAATGTCTCTAACATCTCTGTAAATAGAATGAAATGGGAGGAGGGGTCCCAGTGAAGATGATGTACAGAAGCCGCAAATATGTCTCAACAGGCCTGACCTCAGCCACTCCAAATAATGAGCTCTTCCTTCTGTATAACCATGGGTACATATGAAGAAGCAGTTAATATACAGAAATCTCTCCCCCTAGCTTTATTCTGTTTCTGGTCAGTAGCAGGTATGTCAGGAAGAAGAAAATCCTTGGAAGTACATTTCTGCATTGTACTAGGGCACAGATGGCCTTGGAATTGCATTCCAGTCTCACTGCACACCATTTGTGCAAGGCAATTTTTGGCAAGTTTTTATGGAGACTCGTATCAAATGTGGGAAATTCCCTTTTCAGTGGAGTGGGGGGGAGGTGTTGGGTTTTTTTCCCTCTCTTCAGTTTTGGCTCTTAATACTGTAAAGTTTTTCTTTTAAAGCATCAAATTACCTGGCACGTCAGCCCCTGAGAATTGTTGTAGAATGCATCCACCACGTAGATACATCAATCCTAATGTCGCCTGCCCGTAGATTGAGGGTATTTTAATATTCAATTCAAGGTGCCCAAGAAGCTAAGTCAGCCTGCTGCAGGAAATGCAATACACTTCTTCTGTTCAGTAAAGTGTATGTAGCAAGCCTAGAAGGGCAGCTTGGAATCAGGCATTATAAATAACACCGCAGAAAGCACCCTTGTAGCCGTGGGGCCGCCTCCTCCACATGTGTCTATCCTGAAAGCAGCTAAAATAAAATTGTGGTCAATTGATGTCTGAGAAGGCAGCCTGCATGCTTATCCTTTGTGGTAGATGGGAGTGCAGGGCTCCTTCAGAAGAGGTGGAGAGGGTAAAATGCTACACAGGAAGACCCACCATAGCCTTCACTTAATAATCTGCTACCTTAACTATCCAGAGTACTGACATGGACAGTTATTGTAATGCTCGGGGCTATTGCTGAATGTATTAATTTCTCTTAGGGCCTTTTCTACTGCCATTCTTTTCTCCTCCCACCTCCACCCATACACTACACAATGCAAGAAGCTGTGACGTTCAATCCTGTGTGGATGTTGTGTTAGCAACAAATAAGCATGACTATACTTTGCTAACCTCTAGTAACAGTCAGTAACTTCTAGATGTATCAGAAACAAAAGACACTTGAAGAATGTGAGAGATTTTATTTTGCAGTGGGATTTTTCCCTGGTGCTCATTAAAAGACAAATCTTGTTAAGTAGTATTAGGCAGTTGGGTTGGCATTCAGAGATGTGGAAAATATTTGAAAAGGAACTAAGTGCCGAAGAAGTTACACTTCTATCTTTGAATGATTGCTTATATCCATTCCACTAGGTGAGTGCGCGGCCTCGTGCATGGTTCCCGGACTTTTTTTCCTTAGCAGCCTCTGTAGGGCCGGCTCCAGCACCCCCTGGAGTGCCACGCGCATGCTGCAGTACATAGGGCGCCAGCGGCCCCACAGACCCTCAATGCCTTCTTTCCGCCTGTGACAGTGACTGGAACAACACTTGCTCCAGCAAGTATTTTTCCCTTTGTCTTAGTTAGCAATAGCAGTTCTCCCTGAATTTAGCTAGTTTAAAGTTGAGTTAGGATAGTTTAGTTAGCAAGGTTAGAGAGCCTTAGGGCTCAAGCGACCCAGCCATGCCGGGCTCGCTGGGGTTTAAACCCTGCACTGGCTGTGGGAAGGCTTTCCCAGTCAGTGATCCCCACGATCGCTGCCTCAAATGTCTTGGTGAGCAGCATCATAAGGATCAGTGCAGGATCTGCAAAGCCTTCAAGCCGAGGACCCAGAAAGAGAGGGACATTCGACTGAAGGCGATCCTTACAGAGGCAGCACTTTGTCCAGCATCTGAACCACCTCGAGCCTCCTCGGCACTGAGAGTGTCTTCGGTGCAGAGCGCCCCCCCTGGCACCAGAGTCTTCTCGGCACCGGGCCTCCCCGGTGCCAAAGAAGAATAGTCGTCAGTGTGCAGAGCACTCTCCCTCCCCTGCAACGCAGGAGAGGCCAGGGTCGAGCCTGGAGGTGCTGGAACTGCACAAGCAGCCTCCGGCATCGGATCCGAGGGACCCTCCCCTGACTCCTAGGAGTGGGGGAGCCCCTCTACAGGACCCTTCAACACCAGAGGTGTTCCAGGCGGCTTGAGCCTTGTTGGCCTTGCCCACGCCTCCGGCCCTCCCTCGGACAAGGGAGTCAGGGCCTATGTCCCGGGACAAACCCATGATGGGTGTCCCCGAAGGGTGGGCGCGCCCGGCACCGGAGCAACAGCCGCCCACCACTTGGCGCCAGAGAGTCGAGCTGGATGGCTCCGCTCCCTCCTCAGACACTGATGAGTCATCTTGGCACCAGTCAAGATCACTGTCACCAGCCAGTCACTCTCGAGCTTCGGACTCGGCACCGAGGCGTTGGTCCCGGCACCACTCGCCGGCACCAGGAAAGAGGCATCGTAAGTTCTTGGTCCCGCAGCACTGGTCGTCGGCGTCATTGGCTTCGCCCAGGCGCCACCACTGATCCAGACGGCACTGCCGCTCTTTGGGTTCGTCCAGCAGTGGATCCCGAAGCGGCTCTACCAGACAGCACCATTGGCACCGTTCCACTGGCTCAGGTTCCCGGAAAGGTAAGGGCCCCTGACGCCGAGAGGAAGTGCAGCCCCTGGCACTGATGCCGGCATTGGGATGGTCCCAACCCCCTTGGCAGTGGCCATACTGGGTACCGTGCGGAGCACACTTTGGGCAGGGAACTATGTCGGCCCCTGCCTCTGTAGCCCAGCAGGCACTCCCACAGGCCCCACTGGTGCGGGAAAAGGATCGCTCCTCGGGAGAGGAGTCAGATCCTGGCAAGGGACCCTCGACAGGGCCACGTCACTTGTCCTCCTCGTTGTCGCCGGATGAGGTGGCTTATAGGGACCAAAGGGCCCCCTTTATTGACTTCAGGGTGCACCAAGAACTCCTGAAGAGGTCAAAGAACTTATGGAGGAAGAAGACCCCCTCTTTGGGCATGTGGGGACTCAGGATCCTTCGAGGGTAGCCCTGCCTGTACACGACAGGGCACTCCAGCTGGCCAAAGCAGTATGGCAAACCCCCTCCTCAGTTGCCCCAACCTCCAAGGACGCCGAGAAAAAGTATTATGTGCTGGCTGAGGGGCATGACTACCTTTTCACCCACCCAGCCCCAGGGACTTTGGTGGTGGATGCCGCCAACCAGAAGGATAGGCAGGGGGCCCAAAGCTCTACCCCCAAGAATAAGGAGGGTAGGAAATTAAACCTCTTCGGTAGGAAGGTCTATTCCACAGAGTCGCTCCAGTTTAGGGTGGCAAGTCACCAAGCCTTCTTGGGGAGGTATAATCTTAACCTATGGGACTCGATGTGAAGGTTCGCAGAGTCTCTATCCCAGGACCAAGCGGTGGACTTTTCCACGGTCCTGGAAGAAGGGCTGACTATCGCCAGCACAGCCCTACAGACTGTGGTGGACTCAGCGGACACGGCCAGCAGGGCTATGGCCTCTGCTATTGCCATGCGGCGCACAGCATGTCTCCAGTCAACAGGGCTGTCCCAGGAAGTGCAGCACTCCATCCAGACCTGCCCTTTGATGGAGCTGGTCTGTTTTTGGACAAAACAGATGAGAAGCTGCATGCCCTCAAGGATTCTAGGGCCATGCTGTGTTCCTTGGGCTTGTATACTCCTCAGGCGGCGAGGCAACAGACCCGGCAGCAGCAGCAGCGCCTACAGCAGCAGCAACAACCTAGGCCATCGCCTAGGCCTTTCCCTCCACAAGGGGCAGGGATAGGAGCAGGGGTGTTGGACAACGCGACCACTTTGGATCATCCTCCACGTCCCAGCAGAGGCCCCCCCAGGGTCCCAAAGGGAAGCGTCAATTTTGATGGTGCGCCCGAGGGTGTCATCAGTATCCCCCTCTTGGATTCACCCCTAGCCTTCAGAGACAGGTTAAGGCCCTTCTACAAGCACTGGCGGGACATCACATCGGACCGCTGGGTCCTCGAGAGAGTGCGTCGGGGTTACGCCCTCCAGTTTGTGGCATTCCCCCCCTTCCCTGTCCCTCTTCAGGGACCCCTCTCCCAAGCAACTCTTCGTTCAGGAGGTCTACTCTCTCCTAGACAAAGGAGCAATAGAAGTGGTCCCTCTGCTCAAGATAGGGAGTGGGTTCTACTTGAGGTACTTCCTCGTCCCGAAAGCCAAGGGCGGCCTCAGGCCTATATTGGACCTGCACAGGTTAAACAGATTCATAAAGAAACTCAAGTTTCACATGGTGTCCCTAGCAGCCATTATCCCATTTCTGAATCCAGGAGATTGGTTTTCCGCCCTCGACCTGAAGGATGCTTACTTTCATATCTCCGTCCCTCCCAGCCATAGGCGCTTCCTCAGGTTCACGGTAGCTGGTGGCCACTACCAGTTTAGGGCCCTGCCCTTTGGCCTATCTTCCTCCTCCAGGGTCTTCACAAAGTGTGTGGCGGTGGTGGCAGCCTACCTGAGGTGCAGAGGGGTCCAGATCTTCCCCTACCTGGACAACTGGCTAATAAGGGGCAGGTCCAGGTCTCAGGTGCACAAGGCAGTTTCCCTCGTCTATACCACCTGCTGTCTGGTGCCAGGAAGCACTTTGACTTCGGGACTTTGCGGTGAGGCACAACTTTTGTTTAACTACTTCTCAGCTCCCGGGAGTCAGGAACAACGAGGCGGACCGCCTCAGCAGGTCGTTTCTACGCCGACACGACTGGTCCTTGCATCCGGAGGTAGCAGCCAGGATTTTCCGCGAGTGGGGTGTTCCTCGACTGGACCCGTTCACGTCATCCTGGAACAGGAAGTGCCCAAGGTTCCGCTTGCTCTGCGGTCACAAGCCGGGCTCCATCTCAGACGCGTTCCTTGTCGAATGGACGGGGACCCTCATGTACGCATTTCCCCCCATCCTTCTCTTACCCAAGGTCCTCTTGAAAATCAAGAGGGACAGAGCGGACGTGATCCTGATTGCTCCAGCATGGCCAAGACAGCACTGGTTCAGTATGCTGCAGGACCTCTCTGTCACCACGCCGATCGAGCTCCCGAGGATTCCAGACCTGCTCTCCCAGGACCATGGTCGCCTACTGCACCCGAGCCTGGTCTCCCTGCACCTGACGACCTGGAGACTCTCTGGCTGACGGACGAGGAGAGAGACTGCTCGGCGCAGGTCCAGCGCGTTCTGCTGGGCAGCAGAAAACCTTCCACACAGGTCGTATATAGGGCCAAGTGGAAGAGGTTTAACTGCTGGGCAGAGTCACAGGGCATCCCCCCGGGCATGTCCCCTATACAGGCTATCCCTGGAGTATTTACTACAGCTCAGACTCCAGAGTTTGGCGCTAGCCTCCCTTAGGGTGCACCTGGTGGCCATCTCAGCTTTCCACCAGCCGTTGGAGGGGCAGTCCCTGTTATCCCACCTGATGTTGGTGAGGTTCCTCAAGGGGGTTGAGAGGCTCTATCCACAGGTCCATGACCCGGTGCCTCCCTGGGATCTCAACCTGGTCCTCTCTAGACTTATGGGGCCCCCCTTCGAGCCCTTGGCCACTTGCCCCCTGCTAATCCTGTCCTGGAAGGTGGCCTTCCTCGTGGCCATTAGCTCAGCGAAGAGAGTCTCTGAGCACGAGATGTCCACAGTGCTGCTCTCCGTGGTCAAGGGGCGGGGGCGCTCGCCAACGCCATACGTCTGTAGCAGTCAGAGAGCTTCATATTCACTTTCTGCCTTTTCCTTCCTGCATACAATCCTGCTAAAGATGAGGAGGTTGAACCAGCACAGGTTCAACATGCTGCTGGATTTCTCGATCGCCCGCCTCGGGAGCCTACGAGTCAGCACAATCCCAGCTCCCAGGATCATGGTCACCTACGGTGCCCAGATCTGAACTCTCGACACATCAGGGAGTGATGGATTGGTGGTCAAGAGGCGATGAGCGAGCCGCTCAGAACAAGTCCAGGGAGTCCTGCTGGGTAGCAGGAAACCCTCCACCCAGGTTGTGTACTGGGATAAGTGGAAGTGGCTGTTGCCTGCCGGGAGGAGTCCTGGGGTATTCTGCCCAGTCTCTCACCAGTGCAGGCAATCTGGGAAATACTTGCCACAGTTAAAACTCCAAGGACTGACTGTGGCCTCCCTGAAGGCCCACCTAGCAGCAATATCAGCCTTCCATCAGTCACTGGAAGGGGATTGCGGTTCTCCCATGTGATGTCGGTTCGGTTCCTGAAGGGGGTGGAAGGTTTTATCTGTAGGTCTGCGACCTGGTGCCTCCCTGGGATCTCGACCTGGTCTTTTCCCAGCCTATGCGCCCCCCAGGAACCTAGGTGTCATGCCCTCTACTCCGGCCTTCCAGGAAGGTGCCCTTCCTGGGGGTATTTACCTCGGCAAGGAAGGTCTCCAGGGTCAGGGCTCTGACCTTGGAGCTCCCCCCACACTGTCATCTATGAGATAAGGTTCAGTTGACACTGCACCAGCCCTTCCGGCCCAAGGTGGTTGCCCAGTTTCATTGTGACCAATCATATATTCTCCCTACGTTTTCCCCGACCACAAGGTTTGGAAGAGAGGAGAAGGCGGCACTCGCTAAATGTGAGAGGGGCTCTGCCTTCTACATCAGGTGTATGAGGCCATTCTGGAGAGAGATACAGCTCTTCGTCGCAGCAGCCGACCAGACGAAAGGTTCACCAGTCTCTGCCTGACGCATTCTCCTTATGAACGATTTCCCGCATCACGTTTGGCAATGAGCAGGTGAAGGTGTCACTTCCAGGCACCACCACAGCTCACTCAACAGAGCCCAAGCTCCATCCGGAGCCTCCCTAGCAGGAGTGCCAGGGCAGGGCATCTGCAAACAGCTGCCAGGTGGCAGCGCAGACCCCGTCCCACCACACCTCCATCCAACAGGTGCGTGAAGACGAGGGCGTCACCAGAGCTGGGCTGCAGGCAGCTCACCACTAACTCTGGCCCACTCTAAGGTACTGCTTGTTAGTCACCTATAGTGGAATGTATATCAGCAAGCACTCAAAGAAAAAAACTAGGTTACTTACCAGTAACGGATGTTCTTGGAGATGTGTTGCTTGTGTCCATTCCACAGCCCACCCCCGTCCCCGTCACTGGAGTTAGCGGAAAGAAGGGACTGAGGGGGCGTAGGGCCGGCAGCGCCTCATATACCGTGGCATGCGTGCGGGACTCCAGGGCTCTGGAGCCGGCCCTACGGAATCTGCTAAGGGTAAAAAAGTTCCAGTAGCCGTGCACGAAGGCGTGCACACACCTATAGTAGAATGGATGTGAGAAACACATCTCGAAGAACATCAGTTACTGGTAAGTAACCTTGTTTTTTTTATATGCATACATATCTATTCTGGTACAGCCACTGGTAATTTAGGTGATTTTTCACACTACTGATTGTTTTGTGGGATTACATTTGGTCTTTGCATTTTAAAGGGTAGCGGCATCAGGTAGCTGATTTTTGTTCTCAAGAGCATCAAGTGGTACCCAATTTAGTATTAATAGAAATAGAAATGTTTGTGGCCAAAAGAAACAATGTTTCAGTTAAGATACTTTTTCTCTGCATTTAAACATTCCTCCAAGCTGTTTGCAACCCAAAAATGGCAGCATGTGTATCTGTTTCTTGTCTCCATAGTATCAATGCCTTCCACAAGTAAAAATAACAATTGTCTCCCTTCCTTGCTGACAAAAAGCAGATTTATTGGGAGCTGACTTTTTCTGTTTGAATGTACATGCCCATGACTGTGAGAGTAATATTGCTGAAAACCATTGGTGAAGAGATGGGTGAATGTGTGAGAACTAGGAAGTGAAACTAGCTAGTCTGCTTTTCTTACAGAACAGAGTGCAAAAAGCAGAGTAAATAGTGAAAAGTAAACTGGATGTTCAAAATTCTTCAATTGGTGTTAGTTGGAGTTACTGAGGTAGTGAGGATTAAAGTGGTTTTAAGTTCCCTTTGTATTGTACCAGTCCTGGGCTGCTTTGGAGACTGGAGAATATCCTGACACAAACCTAAGGGTCTTTCTAAATTTTCCTGGGCTTCCTTGTAGGATGCAGCACTGTCTGGAATTGCCACAGTACCACATGCTGTGGTCACATCTCAAAAGATACTCTCCAACCTCCAGCATGCCCCCTATGCTTGGGCTTGTGAATGGATCCTCAGAGAGCATCTTACGGCTGTCTTCTGTAGTGTCCGTGCTGGAAAGTAGTGCTTGCCCAGATCTGGAGTTCTTAGAGCCCATTTACGCTGCCCTGGCATGAAGGGGCCAGAGCTGGGGTGAGGCACTTACCCCTGATTTTTAAAAATCAAATTCTTGTATGTCCTGTGAAATAGTTACTTGGGTAACATATTTTCAAAAGTGGATTTTACTCAGTCCAGATGACAAAGGATATTGACCCTATATAATAGGGAATACTTTTATAGGCATTTAAATTTGATTTGAGTTGCTTTTGTCAGGAGTGGTTGTGACCCAAGCTTGCAGAGAGTTAAATGGTTTCTTGAACATCTGATTTATTTCTCTTTAATCATTCATTAACTTGGGGACATTTTACATATTGATAGAAGGCTGTAGACATTATAAAAGGGGAATAGGACGCTGACTGTATGGGTATGTCTACACTGACAGTGGCAAAGTCACCATAGTCAGATCGATCTTTCTGGATTGATTGAGCGGTCAGTGTAGACCTGCTCTATCAATCAGGAAGTCGATGCTGGTGAACCACCTCCTCAAGTGGCGTAGCACTGTGTCCCCATCGGCACAGTGCAGTGAAGACGCCGTGCAGAACAGAAGCACAGCAGTTGACGGGAGTTACGCAAGCTACTCTGCGTAGCTTATGTAACTCCCGTAGACTGCGACCGAATCTCCAGGTAAGTGTAGACCAGACCTATGATCTAGGAAATCCAAGTTCCAGTTCTAAAGTTTTATTTAAATAAGTCAGACCTGAAAGAAGGGTCTTGTTTTCAGAGGCTTAAGCTGTTTAATTAGCATAATTGAAATCAATCTGTGTTGGTATTCAGATGAGTAACCCATTGGGAGCTATCCATAAATTATATAACTCATCAGGGCATGGGGTAGATCCTTAATTTTGCATTGGAGTGTGTTTGAGTGTTGCAAGGAGATGGGTAGATCTTGAAAATCATAAAAAATGTGGTACATAAATTTATGGCCAGCCCTCTGAACACCTCACAAATTCATAGATTTAGTCTCACACCACCCCTGTGAGCTAGGGAAACATTATCCCTACTTTACAGAATGGAGGCATAGAGATTAAGTGATCTGGCAAGAAGTCTAGCAGAGCTAGGAATTGAACCCAGGTTCCTTGGGTCCCAATCTAGTGCTTTAACCACAAGGCCACTCTTGGAAAGAAAAAAAAAATCTTACTGGGTCACCAGGCCACTCATCTGAGAGATGCTTTAAGATTGTTCTCTTACCATGTATTTTCTAGTGTTTGTTCTGCTGCTGTGTCCAGTCTTGATTGAATGACTCTGATTTGCATCATACATTGCAATCTATCCTTGTTTCAGTATGGTAAAAAGTTACAACTTTGACCAGGTTGCATATTTTTTTTCTGGGTTGTGTTGCTATGTGCATTGGCTTTTAGATTTTGTATTAATTTTCCTTTTCTCCTAGGGTTGCCCTTAGCCTGCTTGTGCCATAAGAACAAGAGGCATCACTGCCCCTTAGCCCAAGAGAGGATTAAATACTTAGTTGTGTTTTGTTCAAAGTAGATTGATCAATGAGAAATATCCAGTCTTGCAGTGTCATGGAAAACATTTTCATATGTGTGGTGGTGGTGTCTCATCTCGTCGTTCTGTTCTGCAGTGTGGGATGTTGTCCATAGATGTATTAAAACAGGTGATCTGTAAAATATTACTGCATCGCTGGCTAAAAATGAAAATCAATTGAGAGCTTAAAAAAAAAACTGGGCAGCAGCATTTAAAGGTACAAGGCATTCAGGGTGATGGTTGTGTCTCTGAGAAAACATTGTATCACTGTTTTGCTTTCCAGGAGTTTGATGTGGTGTGATTTTTCTTTTCTTAAGGCCAGATATGGGCTTATATTCGAGCAAGCATTGACTATGAAAAGTACCAACAACTCAGAGTACTTAACCGACTGAACATCATCTCTGTGTGGTGATGTGCCAAAGTGGGCTAATAGTTTTTGAATTAAACGAGGAGAATGTTGAGTAAAGAGGTGACACATGGCATTGATGAGAGTGCTCCTGGAATAGTGTCCAGTTCTGAGTTCCACACCATACAAAAAAATTCTGAAAAATTGGAGATGATTCAAGTAAGCACTACAAAAATGAATGCATGTTTGGGAAAACACCTCGCAAGAAGAGATATAAAGAGCTCAATCTGTTTAGCCTCTCCATCCATTTTATGTAATTCGTTCCTCATTCTTTCTTTAATCAAGATTGAATGTTTCTCTAACATATATGCTTTAATTCTATCATAATTTATTGGGCTGTATGCATGTATTACTGGATGTAATTTCAGCAGTCTGTGGTGTTCAGGAGGCCAGACTAGACAATTACAATGCTCTCCCCTCTGGCCTTTAAAATCTGTTGATCTTTCTTCTCCATAACTTTGATGGAAATGATCTTCCTGAATCTCTCCCATCTCCTATAGCATATTCAAACTTGCCAATTCGAAACTGGAAAAAAAAATGTCAGGTTGTAATTCCACATAGGCTATTTCTGCTGTTAGGAGACCTGTACTGTGTTGTATTTCATATTATTAATACTTTTGTTTAGGGCATTTACACAATGGGAGTTATGCAATGGCAGGCATTGGGTGACTGCAGAGTGAAAAGTCAATGGACTGTCTTTCAGGGTTCAAAAAGCACTTATTTATGTAAATATATACATTATATATGTGTGTTTATTTTGCTAGGGTTTTCAATTCTTTTCTTTGCAGGTTTGAGTTGACGCGGATGTGTTGGCAATACAACCCCAAGATGAGGCCCTCCTTCCTGGAAATAATTGGCAGCATTAACGATGAGCTGGATCCAGCATTCAAAGAGGTCTCCTTCTTCTACAGTGAAGAGAACAAGCCTCCAGACACCGAGGAACTTGATCTGGAGACTGAAAATATGGAGAGCATTCCTTTAGATCCCTCCTCCACACTCCAACCCACTGACAAGCACTCAGGACACAAAGCTGAGAATGGCCCAGGTATGGTGGTCCTGCGAGCCAATTTTGAGGAGAGGCAGCTGTATGCACACATGAATGGGGGACGCAAGAATGAATGGGCCTTATCTTTGCCTCAGTCTTCGGCCTGCTGATCCTTAAACCAGAATTTCACAAACACACACACATTGGGGGAAGAAAGAAAGAAAAAGAAAAAGAAAAAAGAAAATATATTCAAAAGCCTACTGTACCTCAGTGGATCTTCAGAACTGCCATAGCTGCACATGGGAGAATCCTCTTTTCAGTAACATGTTAGTTTTTTCTTTGTTCAATATGCAAGCAGATCTTTATTTCAGTAAAGAACTCCATTCAGTGGGGCACACCGTCAGCCTTTTAAAACTCTAATGTTAACACTTAATAGCAACAGAAAACTTGAGATCTGATGTCTCTCTCTCTCTCTCTCTCTCTCTCTTTCTGTTTCATAATGGGAAACATATCTGTGTGCAAGTTCAACCATACTGCACTTTTATCAGATCAAGGAAATTGCAGGCCAGGTGGCTCCCTGTTAGCCCTTCCAAGCACCTGTAGGTCTTTATGAAAACTGAACTTAAAAAAAGAAAAGACTGGATTTTAAATGTTACTCTGACCTTATTAGGAACACGTAAAAGAATTTTAAAAGGCCCATCATTTGTCCAAGGTTGTTACCATTTTCAATGCTGCCAAATTTTGCCAAAAAAACCCCCAAAATCCACAACTTTGGGGAGTGGAGGGAAGGGCTGTTTGGTTTTTTGTTTTTGTAGGCTTGGAAAGGAGCACAGGATTCAACGGCTCCATTTAAAAGAAATACCGACCAATAAACTCCATTCAGTCATACACTGCTCTTTTAAAAAAATCAGATGGTCTACATCTTTTTTAAACTGGACAAAACATGATTTTTTTCTCATGATGGAGAGGAGAAGGGGGGGATGAGGTTTAGAAACAGTCCTCCCTCTACCTGCCGTCCCCTGCCAAGAATTCTGGACAAAACTGGCAGTGGTGAGCCAAATATCTCTCTCTCACACACATACTCTCATACGCTCTTCTGTGTATGTTGTGCAAAAAATTGACTGCACGCCAAAAAGAGCAAACCAGCCTGAAATGAACCGGAAGGGATCTCCATCATTGCAGCCTGCCCTCCTTCTCAGCCTTGCAGGAAAACATTCACCAAAACAAATATTGGAGAAGACAAAAAGCAGTATTGGATTCAAGCATACGAAGCTTTGTTGACCTTTTAGCTCTGTTATTAAGACTTCTCAAAGGGTCTTGCAGTTCTATGTTAGACCATGGATCATTTGCATACACATTGTCGTTTGTGTCACTTTTATAACTTTTTTACAGTTCAGATACTCATCTATATGTCTGTACAGAAAAAAGCTGCTATTTTTTTGTTCTTTATCTTTGTGGATTTAATCTATGAAAACCTTCAGGTCTGCCCTCCTTCCCTTCCCCCCTCTCCAACAAATTTCTTATGCTTTATACTATAGTGTGTAACTTTTACTTCCTTCTTACCAGTAACTGATCCCTGTAACGTGATATGCCATGAACTGTTTAATGCATTTTTATAAATACATTTCCTCCTTTTTTCCCCATTAGTTGTTTTACAACATCTTGGCTGTATGGGTTACAGGGCTCTTGAGGGGATTCAGGGAAAAGGGGTACACAACCAGTTGCATTTCAGTGGTGCTGTGTGGTGGTGTTTTTAACCCTATCCTCCCTCCCTCTGCCCACCTCTGTCCATGCAGCCCTCGAGTCTGTTACAGTGCAAGGCACGATACACACTCAGGTCAGGGAAAAAAGGTTACATATGGAGTACATTCTTTTTCAGTGTTTATATTCATCATTGTACAAGAGTCAGATCCCCTCCTTCCCTTGCCTCTTGTTTTGGTTGTGACACGCATATATATATATATATTTTTTTTTTTAATTGTTGGGTATAACTGTGGACACCAGGCTTTTGAGTGTCTGTTTTTTAAAATGAATAACCCTTCCATCCCATGAACAACAGCTGTGTTTAGTCTACATTGGTTGAGCTGCCAGTGCAGGCATTTTTATGTTTATGGTCATTAACAGTCTGATCTAGCGGATCCCAGCTACTAGGCTTTCCTCACTAGAAAATGTTCAAAGATCACCTGCGCTGCACCTTGTTCAAGGTCCCCTGATTTGCCAGCGGCCATGACACTGGCATGCTGTTTAGATGAGGCAGGGAGGATCAGAGTGCTCTCAAGTGGGTGGGGGCCACCAGATTTGCTAATAAATAGTTAAATGTGGCAGCTATGGGAACCTGTACAAGTACAAGCTTGTTGCTCAGACCATAGACCAAACTTCAGCACAGAAGAGAAATATTAGCTTGCTTGTTCAGCTGAGGAAGCCTTATGAATGTGGGAGGAGAGAAGGCAGGGTTTAAGGCAGGTGTTGGAGGCCCTGCTGTAAGCCAAAAACAAAGGAGCCATAACAGTTGCTCATCTTAAGTTAGTTAAAGCATGTAACCCCTTGTTTAGCACTTATTTAACCAAATGATGACAGTAAAGAAGTTGTTCTGGGATGGAAAAGTTAAATTTTTTGAGTAAGAACAAAGAATTAAAATATACTGCTAGTTGTGACTGGAGATTTAAAAAAAATGTTGGTAGTGCTTTTTGCTTGTGTAGTTTTAGGTCCCACTATCTTCTCTTGCCTCTGTCCCATGGTTATTTTTTCCCTTTAAAGATTAAAAAAAAAATTAAGAAGGTAATTCTGTGTAGGATTTTTGTATTTATTTTTGTGATATCAGTTTGTCACTGTAGAGATGCCCAATAATAAATTTAAATACTGAGATAAAGGTTTTCAAGTATGACGGGGACAGTTTTTTATTTTTTTTCAAACATTTATCTACCTCACTCTTATTTTTTATATGTGTATATATAAAAACAAATACATCTCACATTTCTCAGCAGCTGATTGAGATGCCGTTGACACTGGTAACCTCTCACTCACTCTACAAACCACATACACTAGGTTTTAGAGAGAAACGGTTGGTACTTTTCTCAAAGGGTCACTTCAGAGGGATGTTCTCATTTTGTAGCAATTTGGCCTTTTTTTGTAGCATTTTTAGATTTATTTTGGGGTGGGGAGGAGACAGACCTGAGAATCATATGATTTAAGACCACCATTCTTTAAGGAGTCTTGGAAGCTGTGAAATGCACTGTCATAGTTTAGCAAAACATTTTATATCCAGCAAATTCATTATGGAAGCCAATTGTTCACAATATTTGAAGATAGAGGGTTGTTAGAATGAAGCAAATGGCCTTTCTTAGGAGTGAGCTAAGCAGTTCTTGATAACTTTTCTCAGATGCCACAATCACCCAAAGGACATTTGACTGAATCAATACCTAAAAATGAATTGGAACATACAACAGTAACGTTGCTTTCCTGACCAAATCAAACAGGTCAAAAATATCACAAGTTACGTGATAACCCTACATTAAGTTTACAACTTGGGATCTTTACATTTGCTGCACCTGTCTGGCGAGAGCACAGATTTCTCAAAACTAAATGTGAATTTTGAATGTGCCAGTAGAAATCTCCAGTCCCTCCCAGCCCCCTCTACACCTAGTAATCCAGGCTATACACCCAACTACACATACCTAGTTCATAACTGAATTCTGATGGGAGGTTGCCCCTCTGTGGCCAGGGATGGTGAGCCCTGAGTGACTGGCCGCTTGGCTGGGTCCCTGTCTCAGTGGGCTTGATCTTTTTTTCCTCTTATGACTCGGGGTGGCCATGGCCCAGAGGTTGGGAACAAAAGCTCCCTTTAGCTGTCGGATTCCCCTTCCCGAATCCTCCATGAGGAGGCAGAGGGAAACAAAATTGGACTTCCAGGGGCCCGATCTTGGCCATCAAATTCTGACTTCCTTCTGACCGTGCTTAACTGGTTTACAAGCATACAGAACTAACGTAACACAAGCCTGCCATTAACATGATGTATAATGTTTCTCTTTTTCTGATTCTGGCAGCTGTTCATGCAGGTGCTAGTTGTGGTATCTGAATAATGTGGTCCTTGGCTATTTTGAGATATACGTGGTCTCTTGAATATACAGTGCTGCGGTTAGGAACTACAGAGTTTGTCTTTGGAGGCAGCATTTCTAACACTAGAAGAAAAAAAAATTTCAGATTTACTGGGTTTCCCTTTGGTTTTTGACCTTTTGACGTAGTGACTGCTCCTCTCTCATGCACATATTGATTTCCACAACTGGAGATCCTCAGATCTTTCAGCTAGCTATGAGGGTTTTGCTGAAACTGTCCAAGTTAATGATTTTTTAAAAATTATGTAGGTGGATGAGAAAATATTAGGAAAAACACTTAACAATATAATGCCCATTGTGATAAACATTTCAAAAGCACTTAAGTGAAAGGCAGTCATGTGACTAAACACAGTATGCACGTGTGATGACAGTCAGCTCTCTTGGACCAAACCACCTTAACAATACCATTGTCTTCTCTGCTCAGAGTTCTAGCCTAATTCCATATCGGTTTCCATAGCATTTTGGTGAGGTTTTATGTGCATTAAATAGCACATAAATAGCTTTATCCACATAGGTTTTTCATGCAGACCTCCCTTGATAGTAAATAACGTTGTTTATGCATATGAACAACTGAGAATTAATTTTGGTTTGATATTGGCATAAAATGGTTTGTAATGCTGCCTTTTCCTGAGACACCACTGACTTGCCTGGTATGCAGAATTTTGAGTTTCAGCTGTGTTTGAATAAAATTGTAGTGATCCCATTTCTGAGCATAACAAAAAACCACCTAACCCACAAATAAGCATTCAGACAGATGGTACAAAGATATCAGAACACAACATGGTAAGAAATTGGCATCATGAAGGGAGCAAGAAACTTTTATTTAAGTTTTCGAGACATTCTTCTCACCTGTCAAGTGTTAAATCTTTCAGAGGTACAAAGGTGGTTTGGCTGCAAAGGAAGGTGACAATTATATAAATACAGAAGCATTATATGCTTGGTACTAAATAAGATATTCTTTTTGTTGGGGTAATAGACTAGATAGAAGCCAAGCATGCAAAACTTGAGGCCAACACATGTTCCACCAAGTCTCTTTCTCAATGTGATGCCTCTTATTTAAGGCTGGTTCTAAGTGATGTATGACTCTAGATTTGTTCGCACTGATGCTCCTGTTGGTGTCAATAAAAAGCCCAGTTTGCCCAGGATGACTGGTAACCAGATGGAACTGCTATTAGATCCTCTGGGAACGGCTGAGGGTTGTTAAATACAATCCAAATCTAAATGAACGACACTCCTTCTGTTGGTATACATAGGTTTTTTTTTTTAAAAAAAACCACCCTTTTCATTCCAATAGTACAAATAACACTTTCTTCTGTTACTCTTATTTTGTTTGTCATCTGGGCTAAGCAACTATAGGGGAAAGTGCAAGAGATTCACTCCTTATTAACCAGTGAAAGCCAGATATTGCAGCTGCACTCTAGGTAGTTGGTGCAAACAAGAATTACAAATAAAGGCTGACATGCAGATTAAGCGTCAATTGCCAGAGGTGCTGAAGATACAGAACGGGGGGTAGTCAGGAGGGGTTCAGCAGTGCCTCAATTGAGAAGACTAGTTATTATCATTAATAGCATTTAAGTTACTTTTTGTGCATTTAAGAAACAACCAGGTCCCTTGGAATTGAGAATGGTAGCATGGAGAGAGGTGAGAACAAAGGATGGAAATACATATTCACAAAGACACAGGGCTTGGCTGAAGTCTGCTGTAGTCTGGAGCTTGATATGTGAGATAGCATCAAGGCTCAGGCATCATAACTAATCATTTGTTACTTGTAAATAAACCTCTTAATGTCTCAACTGCGGAAGTTAATTCATTACCAAGAGGTTTACAGATGTCATTGGTTAATATGAATTGAAGTGCATCAGCTCTCAGGAAATCTGTTTTGCAAGTACCATATGACTATCAATAGTATATGTGCATGAGCACGTGTTCATCTTTTTCGTAAACATTATGTTGATTAGTAATCCATTAGCATTCTCAACAGGTCTTTTAAGTCCGGTAGATCTGGATTGATGAAGATCTGCTTTACAAGAACTAATGAAATGTGTCACTGCATTTTGTAAGTACATAGAATAATGCATAGGATAATTTTATAAAATGTTTGTAGTTTATAAATGCCTATACAATAATTTAAAGGCACTTTCCTGTGTGTGGGTGTGTCTGATATGATCAGAGTTTTTTTGATGGTACCAGTTACAGTTGTAAAGCTAGCTTTACAATATGCCAAAAAGGATCATTAACTTGTTCAACTCATGGTTCACCCCTTCCCCCCCAAGCATTGTGTCCCAGTGTACAGTAAAAGTAAATAAAGAGGTTGGGAAAATGTTCTGTATCTTCAGTATCCTGGTCTTCTAGAACCCTCTGGTTGGGGTGGGATCATCTTAACTAGTCATTTCACTATACTGTGTAGTGCAATTTACTTAATGGATTGAAAGAACCTCATTGGTTATGGAAACAGAATAGGTATTGCTGCTAAGCAATCTTAGTTGTTATGCAGTAGCAATAGTTCTTATTGACAGGTGGGCTGAAGGATATGACTGCATAAGAGACAGCATGAGGAAAGGCAGTTTTCATAGTTAGCATTGAATTAAAGAAAACTATGTTTACAGATTTCTTATCACTTCAAATATGATGGTTTTGTATGCAACCTATATAATTTCTTTAGATATTTAGCACCATTAGAGCTTTGTTGAGATGAACAAGGAAGGGTCCCTATTTATTTTTATTTAAATAAGAATACCGAAGATTTTTTTTCCTCCAAATTAGATTGAACTTTTCCTCTCCCCTACCTTTTGAAGGTTATGGATGGTTTAGATGCCTTTGAGTATCATCTTTGTTTTCTAAAACAGTTGAAAGGATTGGCCAGAGTTTGTTTACCTCTGGGACAAAAACAAAACTAGAAAGCGCTATGGAACTGATGCATTTGTAAATACAACATTTACCAAATTTTCTTGTTTAAAAAAAGTATTTAAAAAAAAATTAAAACAGTAATAACATGGCCAATTTATTACATTAAAAAGGACTTGCTGTGTATAAATTATTCCTAAAGAAATTCCTGTGTTTATATTAAAATGCATCGGTAGATGATGAAAAAATTTCAAAATGGTTTTGTATATTCTGTTGTAAGAATTTATTCCTGTTATTGCGATATACTCTGGATTCTTTACATTATGAAAAAATGAAACTTTGTCTATTTTGAATGGCTGAAGCTAAGACTCCGTTAGTTTCACTTACTCTGCTTCTTTTCTATAGTTACAGTACTACATGATTTAAGTTAAATAAAAGAATTCTGTATGCATTTGTCTATCTTCTGATTTTGTTATTACTAGTCCAAACTTAAGCAAAGAAAGTATCGTCCCAGAAAGCAAAAATTTCCATCTCTCCTCTAGTTGATATCCTTCCCCCTACAGAGTTTCTGTAAAATAACCCTGGGTTTCTGTTAAATAAATAAATGAAATAAAAATAAAAAATCTAATAAAAGTACACCTTTAAGATAGAATAGGTAAGAATCAGTTTTTAAGTATCTTACCTGTTTGGTGTAAACAAAAACAGTGACAGTGACTAAACCTTTCAAAGGTGATCCCTGCTAATACATCCTGAAAGCAAATGCAAGGGTCACCACTGAAAAGCTTTGTGTTTTATTTGAAGAGAGAATGGCAGTTTGGCACATAAAAAGGAAACTTTTCTAAGTTTGGGGGGTGATTTTAAAGGCCCACAAGATGGGAGCACTGCATGGAATTTTTCATCCACAAATATGAGCTTTTTATATGTACATTTTGTATGGCTGATCTTTTCTGCTGGCCTTGGAGGGAGGAGGGGAATTCCCCCTTTTGTGTATATGAAGTTAAAATTTTGTATGGTCAGAAACATGCACATCCATGCAACTTTTATATAAGCTGTACAAAGCCTACCTGTGTATTGGACGCGAGGAACAAACTTTCAAAATGCTTTTTAAAGCAATTTGTATCTTGAGATTTCATTTAGCTCTTTTTTAATAAGGTAAAGTAACCTTTTTAATACCATTTGCTTGAGAATTTTTCTTGTACCCTAAATAAGTAAATTTGTTACCATTAACCAGATAAATCACGAGTCATTTATGTTCCCCTAAAGATTGCTTTCATTTCTTCTTTTTTATTTGTTTTACCTTCAAGTTTTTTATGTAGTGAAAAAATTGCCAGAATAAAGTCACTGTAGGATTTTAGAATATATTTTATATTCCCCCCAAATGCTACATGATTTGGGTTTTTTTTTTTAATTTTAGGGTTGCCTCAGAGGAAGGTAAAACAGTTCTACTGTGTTTTGAGAAACATGAGCATCTTTTGTAAACCATCCATTTATTCTATCTTTTTCCCACACTGCTTTAATATCTCTAAGAGACGAAGGTTTCTAACCATTAGGGGAGTGAAGTTCTGGAATAGCC
>ML675621.1:15080123-15090256 GCA_007922155.1 Mesoclemmys tuberculata
TGGTCCCTTCTGACCTATGAGTCTATGAGTCTATGAGTCTAAGATAATTTGCAGTGCTCTTCCTAGAAAGTCTGCTGTTACCAGTTTGGATAATGAGGCACATGGATAAAAGCTGCTCTTCTATTATGATAATACAGAGAAGTATAATAGGTATAATCATAGATGTAACTACAACATTAAAAAAAAAAGGCTGAATTAAGGAAAGCTAAACTTCGATTTTAATTAAACATAGTTTAAACCAGTTTTTAGCTTATGTGCTTTGTATCAGGAAAAATGGAAATTAAAAAGAACTCAAACCAGTTTGAGAAACAAACATTCCTTGAGTGTTGGCTTGATTTGATGGATACATACTTAATAGATACTGCAAAATAAAAATTATGCAAGCAGTTTTGTGGGCTCATAAACAAATTAGATTGGAAAATTATCCAATTGTCCCTCCCACACACCCACCACCACTACAACCCTACCTCCCACCCACTAACAAAAAAAAAGTAGCACTATTTCAAAACTTTTTGTGTACATGTAACACACTTCACTTTCTGGATAAATTGTTTCCCATTTTTCACATCTCGTTACTCTGAGACCTAAAAACACTGAAAATTAAAAACTAGCTAATTTTGACCTTCAAGAATCCTAGTTTTGTGTTTGTTTTTCAAAGACAGATTAAAGAATCACATTAAAGAAAATCTTTAGCTGCCATAGACACTTTTTCTAAAGAAAAAGTTTTAAAATGAATTTGTTTGCTCTTTTAATGCTGCTTGTTCACTTTTTCTACTCCTCTCGCTCAGTTAGAGCAATGAAAGTGTATTAAAATCAGTCAGCATAACTCATCTGGCATGGTGCTGAAAAATTTGTCATAGGATGTTTTTTTTTAAAAATCGTTTTTCCTGCAATTTACAAATTCAAGGAAACATTTTGATTGGCCTTACTTTTGTTCAAAGCTTCTATGTAAAAAAATTAAATTTCAGTCCAAATTTTCAGTCCCTCTTGTCCTGTACACTCCTGTGACTGTTCGGTTTAAGTAGATATTTGTATTGGTGCAGAGAGCAAGTCGTAATGATTCTTGAAGGTGAAATGAGCTGATTTAATGATCTGTCCCATGTTTACCTTCCTGCATCTCTGGAAAAGACACCATCAATTCCTTCCACTAAAATGTTTTTCCAGAGAGTTTTCATATTAATTGTAGACTCAATCCTTTCTGGGCCTTCTAACAGACAACAGCCGCCTTCTGGAAAAAACCACAAACATCAATCTCTTTGTAGCCTTTGTTCTTCCCACACTATTTAAGGATGATGATTGCTTTGGAGGATGAAGCGAGTCCAATGTGAACAGTAAGCTGTTTTTTCCCCCACCAGAGTGCATAACAGGAAATTAAAACGACAGACCTGTTTTCAAAAACATCTAATGGAACAGTGCCAAGCAGTCTGTGAAATACCCACTCCAAGGTGGAGTGTGTTGCTTATAGCACCTCTACTGAAAACTTAGATACCCTTTGTAATGTAGAACAAAATGGGACTTGAGCTGTTTGTTTTATCTAATCAGTTCAGACTCCAGAATGTGTTTTAGCACAAGGATACATAGAGTTTTCTTTTTGCAATTTATGGAGGATCTTTGCTGTTCTGCATACAGTGTCATTGTTAAAAGCTAAACCATTTCCTCATTAGTGAGTGCATCAAATTGCACTAATGTTCATAATAAATCTTTAGCTGACACTTTAAACTGTACCTACACAATCTTGTCTGACACACAAACTGTGCAACACATTTTGGGACTTTTTAAAGACCACTCCAGATTATACTACCATCAGGACATAGAATCCTTTTCATCAAGCCGTCAAGGTTAGCAGCAGCTGCTTATTCCAAATAAGTGGCTTTCTCAGTTAAGCAAAGGATTTTTTTTTAAAAGCCTCATTTTAAAATGACAAATACTGTGTTAGATGATGTTGCTGGAATAGGAGATACTTGTAATACTTCAGCTTTATTACTGCTTTTAGAGCATAAATCCTGAATTTCTTTGTTCAAATAGTTTGTAAATTTTTCAGGTAAGTTTAGATTCAGGATGTGGGGGGTCGGGAAGGCAGTGATGATTCTTGGGGTTTTTCTTAACCGATAAACTTTTTATTCTATGATAAACAGCTCTACAGTTAACTCTGCAATAAGCAACTCTTCAATAAACAGTGATAGCAAAAGGCAGGGGAACTCCATGCGTGAAAGGACAAAGTACACCACCCAGGACTTTTGTGTTCGTGATCTCTCCGGATCAACGCATGGCTGCCAGCTTGTGACACCAGGGTGCCCTGTTTTGGCATTCCCTGACGGAGTTACAGCACACACAAACAAACAATAATTACTTAATACTTATAAAACCTAGGTAAAAATACACCATGTTGGCCAAATTCAGTTTGCCGTTTGCCTCAATTGCAGCAGACGGGAGAGAGCTGCTCCGAGTGATCAGTTCGCAGCAAAGCGAGCTGGGGACAATGCGTCAGCTCACTGAATCCGACACGCCCAGGGAATTCGTGGCGTGGGGGGGATTCCGATTCCTCTCTGGCTCCTGCTACCTGAGTCTTAAATTTTATAATTTCCCACTGGTAGCGGAAGTCCAGCCCCTATTGGCTGTTCCTTGCTGCATGACCTTTTAAGGTCGTATCTTGGCTTTCAGCCAACCAGATGCTTTTACCTTGCTGGGCAGCTGCTCCTGATGCACCGGCAGAGCGACAGTTACATTCCTTATTAGGCGACAGGTACGTGTGGGTGGTGCGGTTCATGCTGCTGAGGCAACCCTCCCCAGCCTGCTTCTTTATCCGAGTGGGGGGGGGGCTCGTGGCGCTGTGGACGCCACTATGCGATTCCGTCTCCACGTTCTTGAACACCCAAAACTTCATTAAATGGAAGTGTTAGGTGCTCAAGGATTAGAAGATTTGGCCCCAAATCTGTATTTGTCAGTGCTTCTAGGAAAGGACTATTTTATGCATAGTTACGCACCATATATATTTTATACCATGCTCATCACTATATCTAAGTGCCATTTCATCACTTGACCCCAGATAAATCCATTGCTATTATGCAGAAGTTATGTAATTTATGTTCCTAATTCTCATTAGGTTAAACTGGTTCACAGAAACACCCCCCTCTCCCCCCCCCGCAAATATGGTGTTCCTGATTTAAGCATTTGCCTACTGAGAGGAATGTACCTTAGCGTATAAAATACGTGTTTTTAAAAGTGTAAACATTTTTTCCAAGCGGTGAAATGCATGCATCTGATTGAAATTTATTCCACAAGAACACTCTTAGAAAGCCTGACATTCTGTGTGTATCTAGTTTTCTTTTATAAGAGGATTTTTTTTATGGGGATCCAATAAAAACCAAATTGAACAGTTGCCTAAAATGGATCTAAGTTGCATACATTCACCTCTTGAACGACTGCGGTTCCTCTAAACTTCTCAAACATTAGTGTGGGAAATGTCTTACATTGTTACATCATGAATAACGGCTAGCAGTGATCCTGTCCAACAGGACAACACTCAAATTCCATGGTGATGAGCATCATGTTAGAACCTAGCTAGATGATTAGGTACTGTAGGAGATGTAAAGGGCTCTCTTCAGCTGTCATTTGATTGCTGTGAAGGCACCAAAGGAGTTCTGTATTTTTGCACCACTACCACCCTCTCTAAACTAGATACAGGAGAGAAAAATTCCTCCAACACCCATGCTTTCTCAGATGTGCATTCCCATCGCCCCACATATTTTCCACCTTTTTTTTTCTGAGCTGAGTTTAGTTACTGTCATAGAAGCCAACACTGCACCCCTTCTGCTGCTTGCCCAAAGCTAAACTGATGTTCACATATACAGATACCCCTCTTAACAGGCATTGAGTCTATCTGTGGTCTAGCTAAGGTTCGCTTTTGGGTCACAATCTAATTGCTCTCATGCTCTCAATGTCCCTCAAAGACCTGATTGTCCATTTAGCCCCTCTCAGAGGGACAAAATTATATTCCACTGCTCACCATCACTTCAGAAGGTTGAATGATATTACCGTTTGTGTGCTGAAAGGAGGGTGAGGTTCTTAAATCTCAAATAGGGTAGATGAAACCTAGCTCGTGGCACACACTCAGGAGTCCCACTCTACTTTTCTATCCACGCTTTTCCTGATTATATCTAATGAACAAACTGTAGCCACCTGCAGATACTGTATCATTTGGTTCAATTTTAATTAAGCAAAAAAAATTCAACTATGTAATCACTCACTAGTGATTGAAGAGGCTCCCCCATCTTGCAGACCAGTTCCTTTGCTTTTTGGTAAGCCAATGGCAGTTGCATGATGTGGAGATCTATGTTTTCACCAAGGCATAACTTGGATGACATCTGTACGTAGAAAGAAGCAATACAGACTTGTAGAAGCATCAGATTGTCTCAAAGAGTGATGTGAAAATCAGACTTTGGCCCAATTCAGAGAGTACATTACAATGCAACATATCTACCCTACTAGTTCCCAAATGAGGCATAGAGATGACTGGTTCTTCTCCTTTTTCAAGTGTGTACTGAGGAAGGGGCATGGGGGTCAGGTGGAGAGATCATGCCAGTGTCTTTAAGGGAAAACAGACCTGTTTCTCAGTAGGGATGCTTTTGTGAATAGAGCCCAATTCTAAACTGTGTGGACTGGGAAATTTGCCCTTGAACACTTGCGTTCTAAATAAACTCTTCCAATTTTCTTGTTAGCGGAAACATTGATTAGCTGTGCTCAATAAACTATCTGACATGAGCAAGTAAACAATGCCTGTGGGGAAGTAAACACATTTAGAGAACACTGCCAGCCTTTTCCTCTGGGCGCTGACAGTCTTTGAGAGGCCAGTGCATCGTCTTGCTGAAGAATGCAGTGCTATGTGTCTGCTTCCAAAAAAATAAAACCCAAGCCAATTTATGATTAGCATTTTATTTAATGCACATTTAATGAGATGCTTTCTTTTTTACTGCAAGGCCTTGGTAACGTGACTGATTACAATTTCCCTGTAATACGTGGGGACCAAAAATAAATGTTAGAGCTGCTGCTGTCATTCACCTCTTGCATGCTTAGTTGAATTGTAACTGACTAAGTACTGACTGGAACTGTTCCATCTATATCAATGGTGACACAACAAGGGGTGAATTTGACTCATACAGAAGGAATTCAAATCAGCAGCAAAACCCTGAAGACTGTATCAGAGGCAGAAAGGAAAATATAATCTCTGCTAGAGCCAAAATAATTTAAGTGCTGTATTAATTAGGCTGGTCTATGCTACAGATTTACGTTGATGTAAGTCACCTTGTGTCAACCAATCTGTGCATATATCTACACTCTAATTTGTCTCTGACTGACATATAGACCCTGTTATGGCAATGCAGTAAAACTACCTTCGCAAACAGTGAGGAGCCATGGTGAACCTGCTGAAGTCAGTGCGGTGCTAGTATAGACGCTGCATGACCTGTGTCGACTCACAGTTCTCCAGCAGCCATCTCAGAATGCCACATTTGCTGCGACAGTGACCGCTCTGGTCTTAGTTGTAAACGTCATTGTCTAGGGATCACAGAGACTGGAAACTACCCCTTCATGCCTTTCAAACATCCTGCCTGTTTTTAAAATGCCTTTTCCTGATTGCCCAGCTTGGCAAGCAATCCTAGCAGCTCATCCGTCTCCTTCGAGTGATTGCTCATATCCATTCCAGTATAGGTGCGTGCACGCTACCGTGCACGGGTTCCCAGAACTTTTTTCCCCTTACCAGATCCTGTAGGGTTGGCTCAGGCACTCCCTGGAGTACCGTGCTCATACTACAGTACATAAGGCACCGCCAACCCTACAGCCCCTCAGTTCCTTCTTGCCACGCCCACTCTTGCATGCTCACTCCCCCATACCATCGACACCAGTGATGCATCAGCCACGGCCCGTCGAGCTTGCTCCTGTGCCTGCACTGCCATGAAGGGAGTCTCCTCCCGACTCCCAGGAGTGGGGAATCACGCCTTCAGGTGCCATTGACACCAGAGGCTTCCCAGGTGGCAAAGGCCCTGATGGCCTTGCCCATGCCTCCGCACCCTTCCCCGCCCCCTTGGCCAAGGGAGAGGGGGCCGGTGTCCAGGAGCAAACCCGTGATAGGTCCTCCAGGAGGCTGGGTGAGATACCCGCCAAGGGGAGAGTCACCCACTGGACGGTCAGAGCGTGGAAGCTCCCCTCCAAGCTCTGAGTCAGCCTTGTTGAGTGAATCCTCCCTGTGGCACCAAGGTGGGTCCCCGGCCTTGGAGGCATCCCATTTATGGCAGCGTCGCTCGAGGGCTGCATTGTGGCACAGAGAGCTCTAGCTCACAGTCCCTGGCACTGAGCTGTTTCTCTAGGCAGCACCAGGCCTGATCATCGACACGGAGCCCGGCACCGATAGACTTCCTGGCACCATGCTGCAAATCCCAGTCATCAGATTCAGGCTCGGCACTGTGCGGCTCCAGACGGCTCCAGTCCCGCTTCCCCAAGGGTAAACAGCACCAAAAGTCATCGGTACCGAGACGCCGATCGTCATCCATTGCTTCAGAGTGCGCTGCTTCACAGTCGCACCATTTGCATCGGCACCAGCATCCTTCGTCATCCTTGAGTTCATCAAGGGCCTGGTCCCCGACGCAGAACAGCAAAGGCCGGAGACGGGGCCGAGTGGTACTCCAAAGACTCGGGTTCCTCAAAAAGTAGAGAGAATGAGGAGTCCCAATGACGCTGCCAGGAGGTGCACCAGTCGGTACCAATGCCGGCACTGGGGTGGCCCCAGGGTCCCTGGCATGGCCCTATTGGGGCCCAGATGGGACAGGGTACTGTGTCAGTCCCATCATCAGGGGCTCACTCGGTGCCTCCTGTGCCAGACAAGGAGCGTGAGGGCCATTCCTCGGATGAGGAATCGGACCCAGAGGAGGGACCCTCAACGGGGCCCCGTGAGCATGGCGAGAACCCACAGTCGTTGTCCTCTTCCCCTGACGAAGCAATTTCCAGGGACCACAAAGCACCCTTGTGGGACTTCAAGGCGCACCAGGAGCTCCTGAAAAGGGTGGCCTCCAACCTGAACCTGGAGGTCAAGGAGCTTTCAGAGAAGGAGGACCCTCTGTTTGGTGCCTTAGGGTCTCTCGAGTGGCCCTGCCTGGCAAACCCCTGCCTCGGTAGCCCCCACATCCCAGGGCGGCCGAGAAAAAGTACTATGTCCCAGCTGAAGGGTTTGAGTTCCTCTTCACTCACCCAGCCTTGGGAACTCTGGTGGTGGAGGTGGCCAACCAGTGGGACATGCAGGGGTATTAGAGTGCCACTCCCAAGAACAAGGACAATAAAAAAACTAGACTTGTTTGGGAGAAAGGTTTACTCCACAGGGGCCTTACAACTCTGCATTGCCAACCACCAGGCCCTCTTAGGTCGCTATAACCTCGACCTCTGGGGCTCCCTCAGGAGGTTTGCAGAGGCTTTGCCCCAGGATCAGGCGGCAGTACTGGAAGAGGGAATCACTGTGGCAGGGGAGTCATTACAGATGGCTAGTGATGCTGCGGACACTGCAAGCAGGGCTATGGCCTCCGCGATTGCTATGAGGCGGTGTTCATGGCTGAAGTCCCCGGGGCTCTCTCAGGAGGTGCAGCAGTCCATACAGGACCTCCCCTTTGATGAGTCAGCCCTATTCTCGACTGATGAGAAGCTGCATGGCCTCAAGGATTCCCAGGCCATGCTGTGCTCCTTGGGCCTCTCTACACCCCACGGCTCAAGCTGCCATTTTCGGCAGCAGCCACAGCAGCAACCTCAGCCACCACCTAGACCCTATCAGCCCAGCAGGGGCACAGACAGGAGCAGAGGGTTTGGCAGGCGCAATAGGCTTAGCTCATCCTCTGGGCCCCAGCAAGGGTCCCCTAAGTGGTCTGGTAATGAGAGGTAAGTTTTGATGGTGTGCCCGAGGGTGGCACTCCTCCTATGCCTCTGGATCCATCCCAACCCTTCCTGGACAGGCTGCAGCCCTTCTTCACAGAATGAAGGGGAATTACATCAGACCGCTGGGTCTTCAGAATAGTTCTCGAAGGATATGCTCTTCAGTTTGCAGCCTGTCCTCCAAACAACCCTCCCCTCCATCCATCTTCAGGGACCCCTCTCATGAGCAACTCCTCTTACAGGAAGTAAACAGCCTCCTCGACCTGGGGGTGGTGGAATTGGATCCACAGCACGAAATAAGGAGAGGATTTTATTCCAGATACTTCCTCATCCCCAAGGCAAAGAGGGGGCCTGAGGCCCATATTAGACCTAAGTTGTCTAAACAAATTCATAAGATGGCTCAGGTTCCACATGGTCTCCCTAGCTTCCCTTATCTCTGCTCTGGATCCATGGAATTGGTTTGCCACGCTCGATTTGAAGGATGCATACTTCCACGTATCGCTCCTTCCCAGCCACAGGCGCTCTCTCCGTTTTGTGGTAACTGGGTCCCACTACCAATTTACGGCCCTGTGCTTTGACCTGTCTTCCGCCCCAAGTGTGTTCACCAAGTGCATGGCGGTGGTGGTGGCCCACCTGAGATGTCGGGGAGTCCATATTTTCCCCTACCTGGATGACTGGTTAATAAGGGGCAAATCCAGGACCCAACTGCAGGACAGTGTGTCTCTCACCTGTGCCACATACAACAGTCTGGGGCTGCTCATAAATGACCAGAAGTCAACGCTATCCCTGATGCAGCAAATAGAGTTCATAGGGCCACCTTGGACCCTGCACTGGCCAGAGCCTTCCTCCCGCAAGCTCAGTTCAAGGCTATGGCTGTGATCGTTGCCCTGCTGCACTGGTGCCCCATGACAACATCCAGGCACTGCCTACACATGGCAGCCTGCATGTATGTGGTGAGGCTGGCTCTCCTCAAGCTCAGGCAGCTCCAGCATATGTGCCCAGCAGGACCCCCCCCATAGGTCCTGGGTTCCCTGAATTGGTGGAGGAACCCTGGGGCAGTGCTGAAGGGTGTCCCCTTCAGGGACCTGGCCGCGTCAGTCACCCTGAACTCCGACACCTTGGACGTGAGGTGGGGAAACCATATCAGTGCCACCCTGAGCACTCAGAGATTCTGGAAGGAGGAGGAGAGGAGCCTCTATATCAATGTGAAGGAGCTCAGAGCTGTCAGACTGGCATGCAAGATGTTCCTTGGGTTCCTGATGGGCAGAGTGGTACAATACTGCAGCCATGTTTTATATCAACAGACAAGGGGTGGGGGCAGGGGCACAGTCTTTGGCCCTGTGCCGGGAGGCCATTTGACTTTGGGATTTTGCAGTGAGGCATGACTTTCATTTACCTGCCTCTCACCTCCTGGGGGGTCGGGAACGATGAGGCGGACCACCTCAGCAGGTCATTTCTACCCCACCACAACTGGTCACTGCATCCGGAGAGAGCGGCTTTCATCTTCTGCAAATGGGGTGTTCCCCAACTGGACCTCTTCGCGTCATCCTGGAACAAGAAGTGCCTGAAGTTTTGCTTGCTCCAGCATCGTGAGCCGGGCTCCATATCCAACGCGTTCCTCATTGAATGAAAGAGGACCCTTATGTATGCATTTCACCCCATTTCAATCCTGCCCAAGGTCCTCTTGAAAATCAAGAGGGATGGAGCGGACATGATACTAATTGCTCTGGCCTGGCCAAGGCAGCACTTGTACAGAATGCTCCTGGATTTCTTGATTACTACTGCAGTAGAGCTCCTAAGACAGCATGACCTGCTTTCCCAGGACCACAATCGCCTGCTGTATCTGGACCTGGACTTCCTGCACCCAATGGCCTGGAAACTGTGGATGACACAGGGAGAAAGAGCCTGTTCGGCACAGATCCAACAAAATATGCTGGGCAGCAGAAAACCTTCAACACAGATCGTGTACCAAGCCAAGTGGAGGTGGTTTTCCTGCTGGGCGCAGTCCCGGGGTATCCTGCCGAGCCTCTCCCCTATTCAGGTCATCCTGGAGAACCTGCTCCAGCTGAAACTCCGAGATCTGGCCCTAGCATCCCTGAAGGTCCACATGGTAGCTATCTCAGCCTTCCATCAGCTGCTAGAGGAGAGATCCCTGTTCTCTCACCCCATGTCAGTCAGGTTCCTCATAGACTCATAGGTCAGAAGGGACCAATATGATCATCTAG
>ML675622.1:0-23726 GCA_007922155.1 Mesoclemmys tuberculata
CCAATTACAGGTGAGTAGTTTTAATTTCTTCAAGTGACCTCTGCACAGTCCAACACTTGGGAGTTTGACAAGTAGTACTCCTGCCTGAAGAGGTCTAGTTAAATACAGATTGCTATACTGCCTAAAACTGTGCATCTTCTCTAGATGGCATATCAAACTAGTATTTTTGATGAAAATATAAAGAGAGCCTTAAGTGGCAGCTCTACAGATTGTTAATATGGGAATATGCCAAGAGACTGTTTCAATGGCCTGAATTAATCAAGTCCACTCTGAACACTTTTGGGTGAAGAACAGGTATATTCATAATCTTCAATACAGCAGTACTCCTTTTAAGAATTTATGAAACTGTAGTGTATCTTCTGGAAGGAAGGAAGTATGATGCATTCACATTGCTATCTTGCGAAGTCTGAATGTTCAGCTCCATAAAGGAAGGATAGTCCAGTGGTCAGATCACTAGCCTAGGACTTGGGAGACTTATGTTCAATTCCTTGCTCTGCTAAAGACTTACTATGTAACATTGGGCAAGCCGCTTAGCCCTTCTGTATCTCAGATGGTTGTGTCAGAATGACAAAGATTGTGAACTCAAATACTACAGTGATGGGGGCCATATTAAAAAAAGAGGGAGATAACATCTACATCCAGCCAGCTGACAAGTAAAGGAGACTGTTCCCTCAATAATGGACACTGGTAACTGATCTAGGTCAGATGCAGGGCATTTCCCGTGAACCATTTTGGGAGGAAGTTCCCTTTTTAGCTGCCTTTCTTCAGCACTTTTAAATACAGGGTGGTATCTTAGAGAAGGCTAATCTGACCTCATGCCTAGTTAGAATCATAGAAAATTAGGGTTAAAAGGGACCTCAGAAGGTCATCTAGTCCAACCCCATTCCCAAAGCAGGACCAACGCCAACTAAATCATCCCTAGCCAGAGCTTTGTCAAGCCACATCTTAAAAACCTCCAAAGATGGATATTCCACCACCTCTACAGGTAACCCATTCCAGTGCTTTGCCACCATTCTAATGAAAAACTTTTTCCTAATATCCAAACTGGACCCCCTCTCCCACTGTAACTTGATACAATTGCTCATTCCTTCATCTGCCACCACTGAGAACAGCCTAGCTCCATCCTTCCTGGAACCCGCTTTCAGGTAGTTAAAGGCTGCTATCAAATCCCCCGTCATTCTTCTCTTCTGCAAACTAAACAAGCCCAGTTCCCTCAGCCTCTCCTCATAAGTCATGTTCTCCAGCCCCTAACCATTTTTGTTCCCCTTCGCTTGACCTATTGCAATTTGTCCATATCCTTTCTGCAATGAGGGAGCCAAAACTGGACACACTACTCCAAATGTGGCCTCTCCAAGGAGGGAAGGTAGCCCTGCAGTCTGAAATGTTGGGATAGAGTGTTCATTACGCTCTCTAGCTTCCCTGATCCAAGATGTCACAAGTGCTTTAATTCTGTACAAGTGTGGATTTGAGGAGTTTTCCACAAGTGATAATAAGGGCTTGATTATATGAAAAGCCAAAATTCATAGTCTATCCTCTTACATACCAGACCACAAAATTTCCCCCAAAATAATTCCTTTTGAACTACAGCATATCTTTAAAAAAAATCCTATCTTGATTTAAAAGTTGATGGAGAATCCACCACAACCCTTGGTAAAATGTTCCACTGGATAAATTACGCTTACAGTTAACAATTTTCACCTCATTTTCTAATCTGAATTTGTCCATCTTCAACTGCCAGCCATTGGAGCTTGTTATATACCTTTGTCAGTTTGACTGAAGAATCCATTATCAAATATTTGTTTCCCACATAGCCACTAAAAGACTGATCATGTTTGCCCTTCAATTTCTTTGTTGATGTAAACAGATTGAGCTCCTTGTGTCTTACATTATAAAAGGCGTGTTTCCTAAACTGTAGTCATTCTCATGGCTCCACTCTGAACCCTCTCCAATTCATCAATATCCACAATTCAAGGAGGATATCAGGACTGGATGCAGCATTCCAGTAGTTGTCAGACCAGTGCCAAATACAGATGTAAAATAACCTCTCTTTCTACTCATTTTTATGCATCCAAGGATCACATTAGCCTTTTTTGGCAAGTGTTGCACAGATGTTCAGCTGATTATCCACCTAACCCTCCCTCCAACCTTTTTCAGTCACTGCTTCCTGGGATAGAGTTCCTCATCCTGTAAGCATAGCCTAAACTGTGTTCCTAGACATATACATATAGCCATATTAAAATACATTTTCTTGCACCCAGTTTGCCAAGCAATCCAAATCACTGTGTACTAGTGATCCAGCCTCTTTGTTATTTATCAGTCCCCCACCATTTTTGTCATCAGTTATGATTTTATGTTCTCTTCCAGCTCATTGATAAAAGTTTTAAACAGCATAGGTCCAAGAACTGATCCCTGAAGGACCACACTAGAAAAGCTGCTGCTTGATGATTCCCCATTTATAATTACAGATTAAGACCCATTTGTTAACTAGCTTTTAATCCATTTAATGTGTGACGTTCACTTTGTATTGTTCTAAATTCTTAACCAAAATGTCATGGAGTTCCAAGTCAAATGCCTTACAGAAGTCTATTATATCAAAATATTTATCAAGATAATTAAATAAAAAATGATAGTTCTAAAGGATTTATTTTCCATAAACCCATGTTGATTGGCATTAATTATATTGCCCTCCTTTAATTCTTGATTAATGAAGTCCCATATCAGACATTTCCTTTTTAAATATTAGCATACCCTTGGCTTCTTCCAGTCTTCTAGAATTTCCCTAGTCGTTCCAACACTTTTTGGAAAAACAAAAAACAACATTATGGTCAAGTAAGCTCCCAAGCCAGCTCTTTTAAAACTCTTGAATGCAAGTTATCCAGACCAGCTGATTTTAAAGCATGTTTGGTTGAATCTAATCTTTACAGACTGACAGTGACTGCAACCTTAGGTTTTGCACCAAGCAAGAAGGCCAATACCTGCATTACTGGACTTTTTAACCCCATCAGGGATCTAGGCTGAGGCTGTTCTTCAAGTAATGACTTATCACTGTCTTGGAGCCAGACGGTTTAGCCACTAGTGCTTCCTGCAAATGACATTTCTTGGAGAGGATTCTGATGCTCCTTTCTAGCCCAGAGGGAGAAGGTGCTACATGTGGAACAATGAGAAGGCAAATAACGATCCATTTCTGCAAATGCGGGTTCCAGGACCCAGGTAGGTTGCTGTTTCCTGCTATGTCTGTTTAGCAAGGTTAGAAGGAACTGAGGTGGACAGCATGCCACTACCCCTTTTATAACACCACTCCTCAAAACGTTTTGTTCCTTCTCTTATGGCTTTGAAGACAAGAACATGTTCCATTAGCCATTGCTATAAGAAAGTTTCATCAGTACAAGCTGCACTACCAGCATATCCCAAGTGTGAGAATGTGCAGAGGCCACATGATTACAAATTTTCAATACACTATCTTGCAATCTCCTGTAGTTTCCCTGGTTTCTGATCTTGTATCTTTTTAGATAGTAAATTTCTTGGGGCAAGGACTGTATATACACACTTGTCTTATATGGCCACAAACACTTAAAACAAGTGGCTTTAAAAGGACACTGTCACATACAGTGAAGACGTGCTAAAGGGCTATAAACAAAGAGTCAAGAAAATTGCATATTAAGGTGAGGTGGTTCATCTGGCAGGGTGCTTCAATTAATTACATCCCAGTCATGTCACATCTTTAATCATTTGGAAGGCTGAACGTTAAAATCCACACAATGGTAATTCAAAAGTGCTCTAAAGGCAAATATAATGGAACCGAGAGACTTTAGAAACATGGGCAGAAAAACACTGCATCTGAAAAAATACAAACTAAGACAGCTGTATGGTAATGCCTAAAACGGTTTAAGTTGGAAGATTGACAGAGTAATTGGCTATGAGCTTGCAATGTGATGCAATGAGCTTGCAATGTGCAAGAAAAAGAACTAATGCAATTTAGGGCTACATATAGAGAAATTTCAGCTATACAGCACTGGCATGATCGGACCCACAAATCTGCATTCTCTTCTGTCCCCTTTTTCAAAACGGAAACAGATCGCTAACATGAAGAAAATTCAGAGAAGACTAAATCAAAGATCAAGGGATTAATTTGTTATGAGAAAAAATTAAAACAAAATATGGTTTCTAGATAGAAGAGAAATTATAAAGGACTAAAGAGGGAGAAGAAAAACTGTTTTCTGAAATTAAGCTTAAAATTTCATTGAAGTAGATGATTTAGCTAAACTAAATGATGGCTAAAGCATACATTCCTCTTCACGGAGTAAGTCTGGCTCCTTTCTTCATAACCATCAATATCTCATAACAAAATATTAGCAGGAAAAAAATAGTGTCCTGTTTTGCCTCACCTGTGTAGTTGCTAGTCCATTGCTAATGTTGAATCCATTGATAGTTATCTGAATTTGTCCACGATTAATCATCTCAATCACAGCTTCTGCAATTGTATTCATAGGAATGACTGGCATACTGAGGGCAGCGTTGCTGTCTGCATTGTCTCCACTATCAGGACACTTCATCTAAGAAATCATGCAAGATTCGTCAGTGAAAAATGCTGTGTTCATTCTACTAGGGCAGATTGCACTGAAGCGGAATTCTCACCTTAACAATTTTGACATCAGGGAGGCTGTCAAGGAACGCCTTCAAGTCAATGCCATTCAACACAATCCTGTTATCGTAAATATGGCCATTGGACTTGAAATCAATAACTGCTTTTTTCTGTGGAGAAAGAAAAACAAGCTTCAATTTACAGCAGCCCACTGCCAAATTACTGTATTGAATACAAGTTCCCAGAGAAGTGTAAGTCCTCACAAAACAATCATTACTATCAGCTTTCCTTTCTATCACCATCTCCTACATACCTTCAGGTGTGGAAACATATTAGCATGGTCTCCAATAAAGAAAGTGTTTGGCATGTAAGCCAGTTTCTCAGAATATTGCTCAGCCACCTCTACTGGGGAAGTTTCTTGATCTGTGATGATGTAATCCATGAACAGTGCCCCACTGGTTCCAGGATATCCCAGCCACATAGCCTATAAAAAACCAAAAAGCAACAGACTGTAAATCATAAGTGTGGACAAACCATATGTGGAACTGTATAACCTGCTCTGATTCAGCATCTCTACACCAAGGTTTTCACAAGATTCTCAAATGGCTGAAGTCCAACTAACTGCAAGAATTGTCTTCAGGTTCCTATCAGACAAAGGATAATTTTTTAAAGAACAGTAACAACTATGGACAGAAATCTATCAAGCACATACAGCCATCTATACACAATTATGAAGTTGGGTATTAGACATCAGTCACCTCAGTTTCTTTGAACTGTTTGGAGACTGCTGTGGTCTAGAATTAGACTGTTCTCAGGTTTTTCTGTCCCTTGTGGAGATGTAAGGTAATTTAAGGTAAAACCGAGCAGCTTTGCTCCTCTTGGTTCAGCCCTGGAGCATACAAGCTGTCAGACATAGAGAGGCCAGGTCCAGGTGAAGCAGGCGGTCCTGATCCTGGGACAAGAGATCTGGTTACGATGGGTGTGTCCATGGGTGAGTCACCAATAGCTCAAGGAGCATGCCGAACCAGTGTTGCTGGGGTCACCAGGATGACTTGTGTTCTGTCCCTCTTCACTTTTGTGAGGACTTTGTGGATCACCAGTGTTGGTGAGAAGGCATACATAAGATTCCCTGACTAGGGGAGGAAAAAGGTACCTGTTAGTTAGCTGTTGCTGAGCCCTTGCTGAGAGCAAAACTGACTGCATTTCTTGTTCTCTTTGGTGGCGAAGAGATCACTCGGGGATTGCCTCATCTCTGGACGATGTGCTTGGCCACCTCCAAGTACAGGGACTACTCATGGTGAGAACAAAAGGATCTGCTGAGGTGGTCCGCTGAAGTGTTGTTGACCCCTGGAAGATGCATCACCTCCAGATAGATGCTGTGACCCACACAGAAGTCCCATAAGAGTATGGCTCCTGACAGTGCTGGGGACTGGGCCCCCCTCCTGCCTATTGCTATAGTATACCGAGGCCAAGTTGTCTGTGAGTACCTGCACTACCGTGTTTGAGAGTTGTGGCGGGAACACCACATAGGCCAGATGAATTGCCAAGTTCCCGGATGTTGATGTGCAATACCAGGTTCTTTGCAATCCAGGTGCCCTTATTTCTGAGGGGGCCAAGGAGTGCTCCTTATCCTAGGTCAGAGGCATTGGAGACTAGCAATTACACCAGTTGAGGGGCCTCGAAGGGTACTCCTGAGAGCACTTCTTGGGGTCTTGTCCACCATGCCAGGTAGGTAAGTATCCTCAGAGGATACATGAGCAACCTGTCCAGGTGATGCCTGGCTGGGGAATACACTGTTGCCAGCCGCATTTGGAGGGGCCTGAACTGTAGTCTGACATGTTGCACCACATAAATACCGCCTGAAAAGGGGTTCCAGGGAGGACAGAGCTAGGCTGTTTTCAGTGGTGGCAGATGACAGAATAAGGAGCAATGGTCTCAAGTTGCAGTGGGGGAGGTCTAGGTTGGACATTAGGAAAAAGTTTTTCCCTAGGAGGGTGGTGAAGCATTGGAAGGGGTTATCCAGGGATGTGGTGGCATCTCCATCTTCAGAGGTTTTTAAGCTGCGACTTGACAAAACCCTCGCTGGTATTATTTAGCTGAGGTTAGTCCTGCTTTGAGCAGGGGGTTGGGCTAGACTTCCTGAGGTCCCTTCCAACTCTAATATTCTATGATTTTGTGATGGTGGTGGCTTGAACGTGGGGCCGGGGGCGGCACCAGCAGATGACAAGTGGCCCTGGCACCTCTTATAACGTCCATTCCTTTTTCTGTAGGACTCACTATGGCGTTGATCTGCAAACTGCTGCCGCTGTTGGGCCTGAAATGCCTCCTGGTTGATGATTGGGTGCACAGGCCAAGGAATGGCAGAGTCTTCCTCGAGTCCTTCATGCCATGCAGACTGGAGTCTATCTGCTCAACAAAGAGTGCCGTGCCAAAAGGAAGGTCCTGGATAGATTTAAGGACCTCCAACGGAAGGCCCAATGACTGCAACCAGCAAGCCCTTCTCAACGATATTGCTGACGCCATGATCCTGGCTGCAGTCTGCTGCATCAGACTGCCTGCAGGTATGTCCGGGCTACTGTCCTCCCTCCTGCAGGATGGCCTCAAATTCCTGCCTGGAAGGCTGTGATAGGGAGTCCACGAACTTCTCCAGCGACTGTCAGATATTAAAATGGTATCTACCCAACAGCGTTTGTTGGTTAGATACGTGCAGTTGTAGACTCGCAGTAGAATAAACTTTGCGCCCAAGTAAGTCCAGCTTTTTTGCCTTTTTTTTCTGCATGCAGCTCATGTGGCCCTGCCTGTCCCTCTCATTGGCAGCTGTGACCACCAGTGATCCCAGGAAGGATTAGTGTACAAGTATTCAAACCCTTTAGCCAGTACGTAATACTTCATTTCCATCCTTTTTGACATGGGGGTCAAGGAGGCCAGGATTTGCCATAGCACCTTGGCAAGTTTCACCACCCTTTCATGTGCAGGAAGGGCCACTCTGGAGGTGGCTGCTGATGTCAGAATCCCAAAGAGTTCATCTGCAGGCTCATTTAGCTCCTCTATCTTGAGTCCCAGGTTGGATGCCACTCTTTTTAACAGATCTTGATGGAACGTGAAATCATCCAATGGGGCTGCTGCTACTGCCTTGTCTGGTGATGAAGACGACGAGACTGATAGCTGCAGTGGAACAGGGTCCTCTTCCCTGGTCAGAGTAGTGCCTCCTGGGCTTGAGGTGGGTGACCACTTTTGGTCCGACTCCACATCCAAATGCAGTACTGTGCTCTGAGGGACAGAGGATCTCGGTACCAAGGTAACTGCCACCGAATAGGCCTGTAGGACTCCCAGGAGATGATGGGGAGAGAAACTCCCACAGGTTCCAGTGTTGCCACCGCCCAGGCCACTGTCCTTGAGGCCATGCCCCCATTGGTGGCATTGTAAGGAAGCTGCGTGCCAGGGTCGAGGTCTGTCCTGACTGATAGATTATGTCCTCACTCTCCAAGGTTGAGGAGCTGCTGTCCAAAGACCAGGGAGGTGCCAACTCCGAGACTCTCTTGGCACCATAGGGTGTGTGCCAGTGTTCCGGCACCAGGGATCAGTGCGGAGAGCCTAAGAGTTGGGCATCCCGGGACCAACTCTTGGTCCTTGGTTTTCTAATAAGGACTAGAACAGCGGGGACGAGGTTCCTGGTACCCAGCCCTGGAGACTGGTGGCCTTCCAGGGGCCGGTGCTATTCTGCAGACCTGTGCCAGTGGGAGCCCAGCCTCCTACTGTGCCACTCTGGAGAGTGGGGCCTTGTGTCAGGAAACTGTCTACACGCTGGTGAACGGTGCCTGGGAGTTGGGGACTGCCATGCAGTTCTCAGTTCAGGTTTACCCCTCAATAAGCTGCCCACCAGCATTGGTGTTGACTGCCAGTGTGGTCTGCCCTCCTGCCATGTCAATGGTAAGCACATTGCCAGGAGGTTTTTCATGGCCCTTTACCACTACCTGGAGCTGGGGGTGGGCCTGGTATGGAGGTCAAAGCTTGAATCAGTGAGGGACCCTTTGGGGGTTCTGGGGATTGGTGGCCCGATGACTGTCTTGCCTGGTCTCCCATGCTCTTTTTCTTCTCAGCATGCAACTTTTTCAGCCTCTTCTTCTGCACCAGAGATGGTGACCACTACTGGGAATAAGGTGGTGTCAGAGGAGCACTGTGTGCCCAGGCTGCCAGGGTCAGCACCAAGTTCTATCGGCTGGGCTCCAATGCCAGTGAGAGTATCGACTACTTTAGAATGGCCTTGAGCAGAATGTCATGGTCCTTTTTAGTCCATGGGCAAAGACTTAAAATTTTTCTCTCTCTCACGGATGTGAGCCTCCCCGAGGCAATTCAGGCAGCTCTGATAAGGGTCACTCTGTGGCACAGGCTTCCTACATGAAGCAGGGGGTTTAAACCCTGGGGAACAGGGCATGCCCCATCCCTGGGTCACTATCTGTCAAACTCTATAACTAACGCTAACAATCAACTATACACACTAACAACAAAGAAAAAACCCCACTAGGTTTGAAAAGACCTGCAGGAACAAGAGATGTTCCAGCACTGTCACTGGCAGTATAAAGGAACAGAAAGGGAGGGGGCCTGGTGGTGCCCTATGTATGGATGCATATGTATACCACTGCAAAGGGCGCTAGAACCGGCTCTATGGGTACCAGTAGGGGAAAAGTTTCCAGCACTGGTGCATGTAGCGCATGAACGCCCCCTCCCCCAAATGGACATGAGCAAGCACTCAAAGCACTCTGCTTTTTCCAGAGGGGAGGGGAATCGAGAAGTAGATTGCCCCAAGCAAAGAAGAGGAGCTAGGGAAATAGGGTTTCCTTAACATGCAAGAGGAATGCAGTTCCAAAGGAACTCCTCAAAGAAGAAAGAGTTCACAACCACTACTAGCTAAATGGGGGTGAGGGATAAGAGTGAACAAGCCCAAAATTAAATGGGGGAAGCCCATAAATCATTTTACCATTGATGATAATTTTCACACATTTGTAGGTCTTCTTTGGGCCTGTTGGCTATTTTGAAAAACCGTTGTCAAATGGGGCTGCATCAACAGAGCAGTGCAAGACCTGCAAGTCCAAAACATCTAGTAGACCAGCATTTGCACTGCTTTAAGAACCTCACAGAAGGACTTTGTTGATTCAGAGCTGCTTTGTAGGATACAAGGCTGTTTAGTGCCAGACACACCAAAGTCAGCATCTAGTAAATAAGACTACTCCCATCATTTTACAGAAGCATTGCTACCTGTACCCTTACACACATTCAGGCTCATAAGAGAAAAAACACCTAATTCTTTCTTCCCTAGTGGCAAGAGGCAGAGATCGTTGTTCTTACTCTTGGGAGGTGTACTGATACCATGGTGATGGGCATTAATCTATCCCACTTCGCAAAGCTCTGAAATGAATAAGTAAGGAGGGACAGCTCTCTCTTTTGCACATCAATCTATATCAAAAGGTCAGAAAAGACATTAGAACCACAGGACTTGATAGTGCATCAGAGCAGGCCATGACTGAGGTGACTGACCACAATAATCCCTTGGTATGGCATTCCACAACATGTTCCTGATTTGCCATGCCCCTTTGCTAACAGCGTATTTTAAACTATCTACTTCTATTTTAACCTACAGAAAGTTAAATGAAACCCTGATTTAAAATTCTGAGGAAACCTCAAGATTAGGTCATCACCTACAAGTAGGCTCACTAGCTATGGCTTCTAACATGAGCAATCAGAAGTAGCTGCTCATCTACCTGTAGCAAAAAACAGAAGACGTGAAAACACTAATGATCAGTACCTTTCATGTTGCAAAGCAAGTATTTATTACATGTTGATATGTGCACATGCTGCAACAGTCCAAGACTATTCAACTTAGGGAGTTCACCAGTCTCACATTGGCGGCAGGGACCCAGGAGTGAGAATTTAGTGTCTACGGAACCTTTAAAGAATTAAGAGAGTCTACAGGCCAAATTACAGCTTCAAGAATACTTGTGCTCTGAGGAATCTGGTCTCATCTATACTACGAGAACTCTAGCACACCTAAGGCACAATAAAATAAAACATGATAGCAGTCTCTTGATACTTCCATTTTTCCAGAAAAGCTTTGGAAATTGCAGTTCTGTGTTGGCCACAGAAAGTCTCCATGTGCAGAATGAGTTCAAATAACTAGATCAATCCAGTGTGCGTTTTAAGCCAAGGACACTATTTATCCAACAATACAGCAGCAGTAAAGGATGGAACAATGGTATAGCGCATAGGCCACTGGACTGACACTCGAGACGTCAGTTCAATTTCAAGTCTGCCACAACACCCTGATTTGCCCTGCCCTGTTTCTCCATTCCCTGCCTGAAAAATAAAATATCTCTGCCTACCAGGAGTGTTGTGAGGATAAAATCCATTAACGATGTGAGGCATCAAGATATTACAATAATGCAGCCCGTATAAGTATCTAGATATTGATAATAGTAAGAGTTGTTCTGACATGTTTTAGAAAGTATCAGATATGGCAGACTGAAATAAATTTGCTTTATAAAATTTTATAACATGGCTTGACACCCCTAAGTAACCTAAATAACAGATTAAAAGGTGCCTCTAAAAGTTCCAGCTCTCCTATATATTTAAACTTCACTACTCTGGGGATTATCAGCCAGGGTTTCCTTTTAGCAGCATTAATCTTCCACTGTGTGTTGGCACCGAGTTATTTTAATTTGAACATAGCATGTTTACATATATGCATTGTAAGAACTCACTGCTCTCAGTATACTGCAGCATGTTCAAACCGCACCTCATTCAGAACAGTGTTTACAGCATTATCTGATGCTGTGGTACTACAAATTATTGTGCTTATGCAATCATGAAATTATATTTATTCACGGAAATAAATTTCCCAGAGGTAGCTCTGGTTTCTCCTGGTCATATCATTCCTGCAAGGATTCCAAACTGAGGCCTCCTACTTGTCAGCATGTAGGAGTCATGGATGACTGACAACATTTGTTTAAAATGTCTAATCTCTGCTCTCACTAAAATGAGAAACAGTGTTCAGGAACCATGAAGCTATGTTTAATTTCTTTCTTTTGGAACATTATTCAAGATATAAATATTAGAAAAAGGGAGCTAATTGTATATAAAGCAAACTATTATTCTATTTGTAGACATAGTCCCTATAGACAATATTTACTTCTTTTCAGTCCCCTATGGCTCAACATGCCATTTTCAAGCACTCCGAACTTACAGCACAGGGGAGAGAAGTCAGCCTGTTCTGTGACAAGGTTGGGCATTGGTCTTACTTCAGACAGAGCTCTTCAAACACCGTTTAATTCCTTTACCTGAATAGGTGCTGGTCTGAGCGCAAACAATTCATTACGGGCTCCCTTAGTGTAGCCATTCATGTTAATGAGGATGTGTATCCCATCTTGGTGGATGCGATCTGCTGCCTTTCCATTACATGGTATCTAAAGAACAAGAATCAAGAACAAACATTACTAATTATTCTTTTATCACTGAAAGGTCAAAAGTGAGTTTAGAAGTCTGCGTACCAACACATTTGAAATATAGAAAATTTTAAACAATGCTATCTGAATCAGATGAAATTTATAGCTAGCTCAAATTTCCCATAACCCCTCTCCCAAATAAAGATGTTATGAGTGACAAAAGTCACTCACTTAATTCTGAAAAAAATATCTAAAGAGGGAAAGCATGTCCAAGGTCACCCAGACCTTTGGTAGGATAGCAGGACCAGAGTTAGAGGTGTCACTTATAGAAATTTTATCAATTATAGGAGAGAATTCTGTTAGAGAGAAGTTTTCATAGACGCTCAAACTTTAAGGTCACAAAGGACCATCATGATCATCTAGTCTGACTTCATGCACATTGCAGGCCACAAAACCTCACACGCACACATCCCACTCCTGTAATAGGCCCCTAACCTCTGGTTGAGTTACTGAAGCTCTCAGATCATGGTTTAAAGACTTCAAGTTACAGAGAATCCACCATTTACACTAGTTTAAAACTGCAAGTGACCCATGCCCCTTTCTGCAGAGGAAGGTGAAAAATGCCGAGAATCAATGCCAATCTGACTTGAAAGAAAATTCCTTCCCAACCCCAAATATGGCAATCAGGCCCTGACCATGGGGGCAAGACCCCACCAGCCAGCTATCTGGGAAAGACTTCTGTGTAGTAACTCTCAGCCCTCCCCATTTCGTGTTGGACATATTTGCTACTAACGCTCACAGATCGGCCAGCAGTTGTAGATCAGCCATTGTAGGAAGTCTCACTGTACTATCTGCTCCGTAAATTTAGAAGCTCAGTCTTGAAGCCAGTTAGGACTTTTGCCCCCACTGCTCCTCTTGGAAGCTGTTCCAGGACTTCACTCTTCTGTTAGTTAGAAACTTTGACCTAATTTCAAGCCCAAATTTGTTGGTCAGTTTATATCCATTTGTTCTTGAGTCCACATTGGCACTTAACTCTTCACACACACTGGTATTTATCCATTTGATGTATTTATAGAGAGCAATCATATTTCTCATCAGGCTTCTTTTGGTAAGGCTAAACAAGCCAAGCCCTTTAAGTCACTTCTCATAAAGTAGGTTTTCCATTTCTCAGAGCTTCCTGGTCACCCTTCTCTGCACCTGTTCCAGTCTGAATTCATCTTTCTTAAACATGGGAGACCAGAACTGCATATAGTATTCCAGATGAAGTCTCACCAGAGCCTTGTATAATGGCATTAACATTTCCCTGTCTCTACTGGAAATACCTTGCCTGATGCATCCTAGGACTGCATTAGCCTTCTTCACGTTGGTGGCTCATAGGAATCCTCTGATCAACCAATACACCCAGGACTTTCTCCTCCATCACTTCCACCTGATACACGCCCATCTTACAGCAAAAATTCTTGTTAGTCTTTAAATGCCTGACACTGATCTTTACTATTAAATTTCATCCTATTTCTATTACTCCCAGTTTACAAGGTCATCCAGATCATCTTGTATGATACTTCAGTTCTCCTCTGTATTGGCAATATTACCCAATTTTGTGTCATGTGCAAATTTTATTAGAATACTCCCATTTGTGCTAAGGTCAGTAATAAAAATGATAAATAAGATTGGTCCCAAGACCAATCCCTGAGGAACTTTACTAGTAACCTCACTCCAGCCTGACAGTTCACCATTCAGTATGACCCACTGTAGTCTCTCCTTTAGCCAGTTCTTTATCCACCTTCCAATTTTCATATTTAAACCCCATCTTTTCCAATTTAACTAATTCCCCATGTGGAACCATATCAAATGCCTTACTGAAATCTAGGTATATTAGATCCACTGCATTTCCCTTTGACTAAAAAAAAATCTGTTATCTTCTCAAAGGAGGAAAATCAGACTGGTCTGGCATATTTTCTCACTAACAGAAAGTGGTCCAATAGAAGATTTTTACCTCACCCACCTTGTCCCTTTAATATATTGGGACTAACACGGCTACAAACACTGCATACATCAAGTATGGCTTTTTGAGAATGTTGCCTCTACATAGCCACACTTGTGGATGAACCCCCTGCATGACATATTTGTGAACCTTGTGAAAACTGTGCCTGGGAGACCACATGAAAAACTTCTTACAGCACTGAATGTTTGGAGCAGTGCTTCAGTTCTTTCCACTGAAGAGTCATAGGAAAGTAGAACTCGTATGAAGTTAGTGTGAATGGCAAGAGCCACACTTGAAGGACAGTCCATCTACCTTGTGTTGTGAGGTCCTGGAAGTGAGCTCCTTCTGAGATGGGATGCATGAACTAGGACCCCCCCAAAGTACCTTGTAGTATCATTTCACCCACAGCGAGTTGAGACTCTTCTGCAGAATAGGTATCTTCTTGGTCAAGCTGTATTTGCTGGGTGTACAGACTGTCGAGTCAGGCCTGGAGGAACCTTAATTATAGCCTGACAGGTGCAATGAATATGCAGGCTGCCATGTGGCCTAGTAGCTGCAGGTAGGCCTATGCCATGGTTTGAGGTCTCCTCCAAAGGACAGATGAGGATGGTCATAGCAGCAAGTCTGTCCATGCACAAGACAGCTCTGGCAGCTGTGGAATCCAGGATGGTCCATATGATTTTGATGTGCTGGATGGGCAATAAAGAACACTTTTTTGTGCTAAGTCACAGTCCCAGGGAGCAGAAGAGGGCCAGCCAAGGCCTTGCTGGCCGCAGACTGTACTTCAGAAAGGGACTGGCTCTTGAGGAGCCAGTGATCAAGACAGGAAGAGACCATTATCCCCAATTGTTGCAGCTAGACACTATGACTGAAAGTACTTTAGTAAAAGACTCTTGAGGAGCTGAGAGGCCAAAGGGAAGCACTCAGTATTGATCGCCATCATTGCAAACTGAACTATAAAAACGTCTATCAGAAGAGTGCAGCGCTACATGGAAATAGACATCCTGAAGGTTGAGGGTCACAAACCAGTCTCTTGGATCTAGAGATGGTATTTCTGCTGCTATGGTTACTATCCTGAACCTTTGGATCTGGATGAAAGCTTCTGAGGTCTTGGGTACCAGGAAGCATCTGGGGTAGAACCCCTTCCTGATGAAGGAAAGGAGAACTGATTCAATCATCCCAAGGAGTAGGAGGGATTGAGTTTCCTGCTTTAATAGACCCTCCTGTAAAAGATTCTCAAAAGGAGATGGGGGTGAGATGGAACAATGGAACTGAAATTAAAGTGTAACCTGATGTAATGACTTTAGCATCCATTTGTCTGATGTGATCTGCTTCCCACGATGGTCTGAAATGGGAAAGAATCCCCACAGGGTGGAAGGGGAAAAAAGTGATTCAGTGACAGGTCCAGATGGTGGAGAGTGTCATATCCAACATATCAGAAATGTAGTTTGCTGGAAGCTGTTGGCTGGGTGGTGATACAAAATGAGAAATTTTTCCTCTGAAACTGAGGCTACTTCCTGGGTGGTTCTATCATCCTCTAATATGTATGGTACTGTGCTGGACAAGACCTTTGGACTGTGTGTGGTTCATTCCTTTTGGTCACAGTAGTGTAGATGCCTGATGATCAAAAGGCTGCTCCTGAATCCTTTACTGAGTGGAGGGACTTGTCTGCAGCACTGATGAAGAGCTTGGGGTCTTGAAAAGAGATCTTCAAATGTGTCCTGGACCTCTCTGGGAAACCTGGAGGATTGCTGACATGAATCACTAGCAGGTCTCAAGGAACACTCAGTGAGGAGTAACTTCAGCTTGTCTTCCTGCAGTTTCCTAGGTCTGCTCTTGAAACCAGTGCAGACCTTACATGCAGACAAGATATGGGCCTCCCTGAGGCAGCTGGAATGTCCATCACTGAGGGGAAGAGGTCTGTTCCATACATGGCAAGGATTAAAAACGTAGTTACTTACCAGTAACTGTTGTTCTTCGAGATGTGTTGCTCAGATCCATTCCACACCCACCCTCCGTCCCCGCTGTCGGAGTCGGCAGAAAGAAGGGACTGAGGAGGGGAGGGGCCGGTCCCGCTATATGTACCGCCACATAAGGGCGGGACTCCAGGGGGCGCTGAGACCGGCCCCTGCAGGGGCTGCTAGGAAAAGTTCTCCGGAGGGCTGTGCACGAGGGCGCGCACACACCTAAGTGGAATGGATCTGAGCAACACATCTCGAAGAACAACAGTTACTGGTAAGTAACTACGTTTTCTCCTTCGAGTGGTTGCTCAGATGCATTCCACTTAGGTGATTCCCGAGCCATACCTTGGAGGTGGGTAGGAGTCAGCGACGAGCTGCCCTCAGCACGGCTCTGCCGACTCGCGCGTCGTCCCTTGACTGCTGGACGACAGCGTAGTGCGCAGCAAAGGTGTGCACCGAAGACCAGGTGGCAGCCCTGCAGATGTCATCCAGGGGGACCCTTTCCAGGAAGGCCGCCGACGCGGCCTGGGCCCTCGTCGAGTGGGCCGTCACCACTCCTGGGAGCTGGACGCCTGCACGCTCGTAGCAGAGCCGGATGCAGGCGGTGATCCACCTGGCGATGCACTGGGAGGTGACCGGGGAGCCTCTCATCCTCTCTGCCACCGCGACGAAGAGCTGCGTGGTCTTTCGGAGCGGTCTCGTCCTGTCCAGGTAGAACGCCAACGCCCTCCTCACATCGAGGGTGTGCAGTCTCCTCTCGTCCTCGGACCCGTGCGGTTTAGGAAAAAACACGGGGAGGAAAATATCTTGGTTACAATGGAACCGGGAGACTACCTTAGGCAGGAACGCCGGGTGAGGCCTAAGCTGAACCTTGTCCTTATAGAACACGGTATAGGGGGGCTCCGAGGTTAAGGCCCTTAGCTCAGAGACCCTCCTGGCCGAGGTAATGGCCACGAGAAAAGCCACCTTCCAGGAAAGGATCATCATTGGACAGGTGGCTAAGGGCTCAAAGGGGGGACCCGTTAGCCTATCTAAGACCAGGTTCAAATCCCAGGGAGGCACCGGGTCACGGACCTGCGGGTAAAGCCTCTCTACACCCCTGAGGAACCTCACCGACATGGGGTGGGAGAACAGGGAACGTCCCCCCACCGGCTGGTGGAACGCCGATATGGCCGCCAGGTGTACTCTGAGGGAGGCCAACGCTAACCCCTGTAGCCTAAGCTGCAGCAGGTAGTCCAGGACCGCCTGCACGGGGGACGTACCGGGGTTTTCGCCCCGCGACTCCGACCAGCAGGTGAACCTCCTCCACTTGGCCCTGTAGGCGAGCTGCGTGGAGGGCCTCCTGCTTCCCAACAGCACGCGTTGGACCTGCTCCGAGCAGGTTCTCTCCTCCTCTGTCAGCCAGAGAGCCTCCAGGCCATCAGGTGCAGGGAGTCCAGGTTGGGATGCAGTAGCCGGCCGTGGTCCTGGGAGAGCAGGTCCGGTCTCCTCGGGAGCTCGATCGGGGGAGCGACAGACAGGTCCAGGAGCAGGCAAAACCAGTACTGCCTCGGCCACGCCGGGGCGATCAGAATCACATCCGCTCTGTCCCTCTTGATTTTCAAGAGGACCCTGGGCAAGAGCGGGAAGGGGGGAAACGCATACAGGAGGGCCCCCGTCCATTCGAGGAGGAATGCGTCCGAAAGAGAGCCCGGCTCGCGACCCCTGAGCGAGCAGAACCTCGGGCACTTCGCGTTCTGCGCTGACGCGAAGAGGTCCAGATGGGGAACACCCCACACGCGGAAAATCCTGTCCACCACCTCTGGGTGGAGAGACCATTCGTATTGTGGTAGGAATGACCTGCTGAGGCGGTCCGCCTCGTCGTTCCTGACCCCAGGCAGGTGAGAGGCGGTTAAACAGAAATTGCATCTCACCGCCAAGTCCCAGAGTCGGAGCGCCTCCTGACACAACACCGAGGAGCGCGCCCCCCCTTGCTTGTTGATGTAATACATTGCAGTGGTATTGTCTGTTAACACCTGCACCATTCTCCCCAATAAAGAGTGGCGAAACACCTCGCATGCCAGTCTGACCGCCCTCAATTCTTTTACATTGATATGGAGGGCCAATTCCCCCCGGGACCAGCGACCCTGCGTGGTCAGACCACCGGTGATATGGGCTCCCCACCCCCGGTCCGATGCGTCCGTGATCAGGGTGACCGAGGGGGTGGAGGCCCTGAAGGGAATCCCTTCCAACACAGTCCTGGGGTCCAGCCACCAAGTCAGTGACCCCAACACCCAAGGGGGCACCGTTACCACCTTGCTCAAAGCATGCCTGCTGGGCATGTAAACCCTGGACAGCCAACCTTGGAGGGGCCTGAGCCTGAGGCGGGCCAACCTCACCACATAGGTGCACGAGGCCATGTGGCCTAACAGCTGCAGGCAGTGCCTGGCTGTAGTCGTGGGGCACCTCTGAAGCTGCGATATTATCGCTGTCATGGCTTCGAACCTCGAACGTGGGAGGGAGGCTTTCGCCTGCACCGAGTCCAGGTGGGCCCCTATGAAGTCTATGCGTTGCACCGGACACAGCGTCGACTTCTGCTCGTTTATGAGCAGCCCCAGAGCATGGCAGGTGGACTGGACGAGAGAGACCGCCTCGCACACCTGCGACCTGGTCTTGCCCCTGATTAACCAGTCGTCCAGGTAGGGGAATATCTGGATCCCCCTGCGCCGCAGGAAGGCCGCCACCACCGCCATACACTTGGTGAACACTCTGGGGGAGGAAGACAGGCCAAAGGGCAAGGCCGTGAACTGGTAGTGGCCAGCAGCTACCACAAACCTTAAGTACCGCCTGTGGGCGGGAAGGATGGAGACGTGAAAGTACGCATCCTTCAGGTCGAGGGCGGCAAACCAGTCCCCTGGGTTTAGAACGGGAATGATGGACGCTAGGGATACCATGCGGAACTTCAGCTTTCTTATGAACCTGTTGAGCCTGCGCAGGTCCAATATAGGCCTGAGGCCTCCGTTGGCCTTGGGAACGAGGAAGTACCTCGAATAGAATCCCCTCCCCACCTCGAGTGGTGGAACCACTTCTATTGCTCCTTTGACTAGGAGGGATTGAACCTCCTGAAGGAGTAATTGCTCGTGAGATGGGTCCCTGAAGAGGGACGGGGGGGGAGGGGAGTGGGGAGGGGAGGCCAGGAGCTGAAGGGCATATCCCCAGCGCACGATGCTGAGGACCCACTGGTCCGATGTTACCTCCTGCCACAGGCCGAGATACGGCTTGAGCCTGTCCAGGAAAGGCGGGGAACCCAGGGAACATGAGATGGTGCCACCCTCGGAGAGACAGTCAAAATTGTCTCTTCCCCTTAGGCCCCTGAGAGGGTCCTTTAAAGGAAGAGGAGGACGGCGGCGGGCGATCGCGCCGTCCAGAGCCCTTGGTCCTATCCCTGCCCCTTGCGGTGGGGAAGGGCCTAGGCTGCGGCCTAGACTGCTGCCGCTGACGTTGCGGCGGTTGCTGCGGCTGCTGGCGACTCTGCAGTCTAGCCGCCTGGGGCGTGTACAGGCCCAAGGAGCGCAGCGTTGCCCTCGAGTCCTTGAGAGCGTGCAGCTTCTCGTCCGTCCTCTCCGAAAAGAGGGCGGCTCCATCGAAAGGTAGGTCCTGGATGGACTGCTGCACCTCCAACGACAAGTCTGTGGACTGCAGCCACGCTGCCCGCCTCATTGCAACGGCGGAGGCCATAGCCCTGCTGGCTGTGTCTGCGGCGTCCGACGCAGACTGCAGGGCCGCACTTGCCACAGACAACCCTTCCTCCAGCACCAAACCAAAGTCCACTGCCTGGTCTGGAGGGAGAGACTCCGAAAACCTCCTTAAGGAGTCCCACAGGTTCAAATTGTACCTGCCGAGGAGGGCCTGATGATTGGCCACCCTCAGCTGAAGCGCCCCAGTAGAATAGACCTTTCTACCGTAAAGGTCCAGCCTCCTGCCTTCCTTATTTTTAGGGGAGGCAGTCTGAGCACCCTGCCTGTCTTTTTGGTTGGCGGCATCCACCACCAAAGTACCCGCGGCAGGGTGCGCATACAAGTACTCGTGCCCCTCGGCTGGCACGTAATACTTCTTCTCGGCGCCCTTAGAGGTCGGGGCAACCGAGGCAGGGGTCTGCCAGACTGACTTAGCCAGGCGCAGGACCCTCTCATGTACGGGAAGGGCCACCCTCGTTGGTCCCTGGGCCCCCACACGGCCGAAGAGGGGGTCCACCTCTTCCTCTAACACCTTGACCTCAAGGCCAAGGTTCAAAGCCACCCGCTTTAGAAGCTCCTGGTGGGCTTTAAAATCAATGAGCGGGGCTCCTTGGTCTCTTACCGCCGCCTCATCCGGCGATGAGGAGTAAGATGGGCGGCGGGGCCCAGTGGAGGGGCCCTCCCCAGGGTCCTCCTCCACCTCCTCTTCCCCAGAGGAGCGGTCACCCTCCTGCACCGAAGGTGCTTGCTGAGTTTGGGTGACGGAGGCAGGGGCCGACATAGTTCCCTGCCCCATCTGAGCCGCCCACTGGGCCCATAACGGCCACTGCCAGGGTCCCTGTGGCCAGCTCAAAGGCGGCACCGGTGCCGAGGGCAAAACCGGTGCCGCAACAGTCGGTGCCGACGACCATATACGTTCCTGACGTCGGGTCCGGGACCCCGAGTCAGGAGAACGCAGGCGGTGATGACGCCGGGAAGGAGCGCTCCGAGACCCGCCACGCGACGATCTCGAGGAGCGACTCCGACTTCGGTGCCGACGAGGCGACGCCGAAGAAGGCGACCGGTACCGGGAAGTCTTTCGCCGCTTTGATGCTGGGGAGCGGTGCCGAGAACGCCGTCTCGGTGCCGAGTCAGAACTCGACGACGAGGAGAGGTGCCGCGACGAAGAGCGACGTCCGGAGCGGTGCCGGGACCTGGAACGGTGCCGGGAGCGGTGCCGGGACCTGGAGCGGTGCCGGGAACGGTGCCGCGACGCGTCGTCCGAGGACGAAGATGGAGAGGAGCTTCCGAGCTCGACTCTCCTGCGTCGGGTGGTGGGCGGCCTGTCCACCGGTGCCGGGGCCGCCCACCCTTCGGGGCCCCCCATCGCGGGTTTGCCCCGGGAAACGGGCCCTGGCTCTCTCCGGTGAGAGAGTGCCGGAGGCGTAGGCAGCTCCAACAAAGCCTGAGCCGCCTCGATAGCCTCCGGCGTCGAAGGGTCCCGTATAGGGGGTCCCCCACTACCAGGAGTCGGGGGAGCCTCCCTAGTAAGTGTCGGTGCCGGGGCCGGTGCCGGAGCAGGGGCCGGTGCCGGAGCAGATGCCGGCGGCACGTCCATGAGGAGGAGCACCTCCGAACTCGACCCCGGCCGCTCCTGCGGTGCGGGGGAGCGCTGCAAGCGTGGATGGCGCTTCTTCCTCTTCGGCACCGAGACCCCCGGTGCCGGAGGCGCACTCCGCACCGAAGACACACTCGGTGCCGGAGTAGTCCGCGATGGCTCGGACGCCGGGCTTAAAGCGGACTCCATCAGAAAAGCCCTAAGCCTCACTTCACGCTCCCTCTGAGTCCAAGGCTTAAAGGACTTACAGATACTGCACCGATCTCTACGGTGCAGTTCCCCCAAACACCGCAAACAACGGTCATGGGGGTCGCTAGCTGGGAAGGCCTTGCCGCAGCTAGCACATGGCTTGAAGCCCGGCGAACCCGGCATAGCCGGGACGCCTTGAGCCCGAAGGCTCCCTAACTAACTAAAAACCCTCACTAACTAAAAACTAACTTAGTTCAGGGCGAACTGATAAACTATCTACTCACTTTTTTTAAGGAGAAACACAAACTGTTGAAGAGCAGGGGTAGTTCTCAACTGGCCGTCACGGGCGGAAAGAAGGAACTGAGGAGGGGAGGGGCCGGTCCCGCTATATGTACCGCCACATAAGGGCGGGACTCCAGGGGGCGCTGAGACCGGCCCCTGCAGGGGCTGCTAGGAAAAGTTCTCCGGAGGGCTGTGCACGAGGGCGCGCACACACCTAAGTGGAATGCATCTGAGCAACCACTCGAAGGAGAACCAGGGGTCCCCAAACTTTTCCTCTTGCACCTCCCCATAACAGTAATAGAACGTGTCCACACCACCTGGGTTGGGAGCAGAGTCGCAGGGGCAAGGATAGGGCCAGGGGCCAAACCACAACCAGGAGCACAGCCAGGTTCAGGATCAGGGGCCAGGGACACAGCTGGGATCAGAGCAGGACTGGGCGGCACTCTTTTCCCAGCCCTCATGTGGGCTTCCCCATGCTCTGCTGTACTCCCCAGATGATCCTCTGCACCTCCCAGAGGGACCCACCCCACAGTTTGGGGACCACTGGTTTAAACCTTGGGGTTGAACATACCCCAAGCTAAAAAAGAAACCAAATGAGTGAACCAAGGCAGACAGGGAGGCCACAACCTGAAGCTAGGGGAAAGGGAATGTTGCCTCAAGACAGGCAGAATATGCAAGAAAATGAGCTAAAAACAACTACACTGAAATAAAAAAAAATACAAGTAGGGTAAGAACAATGATGCATTAGTAAAACTAACCAACAGACACCAGAAGGTTCCAGCTCAGGCTGCAGGTGGTTAAGAAGGAACTAGGCCAGCAGTGATTCTACCCTTCTCTTTACGTGCCCACAAGTCACAGAAGGACATGTAGAGCACAGGCATGGATGCTGAAATGAAAATTTCCAATTAAAGGCACACAGGTATGAATGTGCTCCTGAAGCAGAGTGCGCCCATAAGGACAACTATTCAAAAAAAGTCACCTGTTACTATGGTAAGGAACTATTCTTCAAGACAGCTTCTGTCTATTCTTTACCTATGGGAGTCCAGTGAGCAACGTAACCCCAAGGAAGGTGGGCTGAGGCACTGTAATTACAAGAGGAACTGCAGAGCGGCCCTCCCAAAGTGGGCAACAGATTTAGGTGCCAAGCTGGGAAAGCAGTACTGTGTATGTCTGCATACAGAACTCCAGGTAGCTGACCTGCAGATTTCTGAGATGAAACTTTAAAAAAGCATGCCACGATTGCTACCTTGGCGGCTCCTTTTAACAGAGGTTAATTCTTGAGATATTAGCACCTTACATAAATAGTGTTGTACTGACAGATTATACTAATCCACTTAGACAAATGCTCAATGAAAATGTCATTGTTACATTGATATCCAAAAACTACGAGAAGTGGAGGCCACTTCGAGGCCTAAATCCTACCCAAATAAAAATCTTAGTCCTCCTGACACACAGGATAAGATGCCTAACTTCCCTTGGGCAAAAGAAGTGACTTGAAGAAAACTGGGGCATTAGCAATCCCATTCATGTGCAACTCAGATACCACCTTTGCCAGGATGAGTGTGCAGGACAGCTTTGTCATGATGGATTATGATAATGGATGATCAGCCACTGAAGCCTGAAACTCATTCATCTTGCAGAGGCAAGAAATTAAAATTGTTTGCTTCAGTGACAAGTAGAGGGGGGAAAATGGTTAGTAATCTTCTGTACTGTTGTTCTTTGAGATGTGCTGCTCATGTCCATTCCATATAGGAGTGTGCGTGCTGCATGCACGATCGCTGGAAGGTTTTCCCCCTAGTGGTATCTGTAGGGTTAGCTCTGGAGCCCCCTAGAGTCCTGCCTTCATGACCCCATATATAGGGCCCTGCCAACCCGTCACCTCTTCAGTTCCGTCTTGCTGGCTGGCTTCAACAGACAGGTAGGCGGGTGGGTCTTGGAATGGACATAAGCAACACATCTTGAAGCACAACAGTTACATA
>ML675622.1:23736-66318 GCA_007922155.1 Mesoclemmys tuberculata
TGCCTGATTTTAACATTGAGAGGGAGGAAAATGAATAAGTTTAAAGCAGTGGGTAGGAGAATGAACATTAAAAGGAAAGGTGGTGTATATAGAAGTTTAATAGGTGATAGTGGTAGAATGACTATGCTGAATCATGTAACGAATGTGAGCGAAGCCAAACAGCAAAAATGAAGATGTTTGTACACCAATGCGAAGAGCCTGGGTAACAAAATGGAGGAACCAGAGATACTGCTGCAGTAAGTGAAACCAGATATTATAGGGATAACAGAAACATGGTGGAATAGTAGTTATGACTGGAATACAGGTATTGAAGGCTATGTGCTGTTTAGGAAACACAGAAATAAAAGCAAAGGTGGTGCAGTAGCATTGTATGTCAATGATGAGATAGACTATAAAGAAATTAGAAGTGATGCAATGGGTAAGAGATGCTGTCTGGGCAAAATTCACATTGGGGAAGAAAGCTACTACAGCTTCCCCTGGGATAGTGCTTAGAGTGTGCTACAGACCACCGGGATCCAATTTGGATATGGATAAAGATCTCCTTAATGTTTTTAATGAAGTAAATACTACGGGGAACTGTGTGATTATGGAAGACAACTTCCCAGATATAGACTTTAAGACTAGTACTAGTAATAATAATAGTACCCAGATATTCCTGGATGTGATAGCTGACAGATTCCTTCACCAAACTGTTGCTGAACCAACAACAGGGGATGCCACTTTAGATTTGGTATTGGTAAGTAGTGAGGAACTCATAGAAGAGCTGGTTGTAGGAGACAACCTTGGTTTGAGTGACCATGAGCTAATTCAGTTCAAACTAAATGGAAGGATAAACAAAAATAGATCTGTGACCAGGGTCTTTGACTTGAAGTAATTCCAAGCCTCCTCCACCTTTAGATCCATGAGATCTTCAGTCCAGTTAACTAATTATTTTTTTTTTTTTTTAAGTTGGCCCTTTTGAAATCAAAGTTCCAGGAACTAGCTGAAGCCAGCATCCCAAGGGGGAGCGGGGGATTCATAGGCAGGAGTTGGAGACCAAGCTGGATGAGCAAGCACCTCAGACAGGTAATTAAGAGAAAGCAGAAAGCGTACAAGGACTAGAAGATGGGTGGGATCAGCAAGGAAAGCTTTCTCTTGGAGGTCAGCACATGCAGAGATAAAGTGAGAAATACCAAAAGCCAAGTAGAGTTGGACCTTGCAACGGGAATTAAAACCAACAATAAAAAGGTTCTATAGTCATATAAGCATAAAGAAAAGAAAGAAGTGGTACCGCTAAGCACTGATGATGGGGTGGAGGTTAAGGATAATCTAGTCATGGCCCAATATCTAAAATACTTTGCCTCCGTTTTTAAATGAGGCTAATGAAGGGTTTAAGGATAGTGGCAAAAGGGCTAATGGGATTGAGGATATGGAGGTAAAAATTACCAGAGTTGAGGTAGAAACCAAACTTGAATTGCTTAATGGGACTAAAATCGAGGGACCCGGATAATCTCCATCCAAGAATACTAAAGGAACTGGCACATGAAACTGCAAGCCCATTAGCAAGGATTTTTAATGAATCTGTAAACTCAAGGGTAGTACCACATGACTGGAGAATTGCTAACATAGTTCCTATTTTTAAAAAAGGGAAAACAAGTGATCCAGGTAATTACAGGCCTGTTAGTTTGACCTCAGTAGTATGCTAGGTCTTGGAAAAAAAAATTAAAAAGACTGTAGTTATGGTCATTGAGTTTAACGGTAATTGGGAAAAAATACAACATGGTTTTACAAAAGTAAATCATGCCAGACCAACCTAATCTTTAAGATGATACTTTTTTTTTTTTTAGACAAAGGGAATGCAGTGGATCTAGTTTACCTAGATTTCAGTAAGGCAGTTGAAATGGGTCCACATGGGAATTAGTTAAATTGGAAAAGATGGGGATGAATATGAAAATTGGAAGGTGGATAAGGAACTGTTTAAAGGGGACACTACAACAGGTCATACTGAAAGGTGAACTGTTAGGCTGGGGCAAGGTTACTAGTGGAGTTCTTCAGGGATCTGTCCTGGGACTAATCTTATTTAATCTTTTTATTAATGACCTTGGCACAAAAAGTTTGCAGATGACAAAGTAGGGAGGTATTGCTAATACAAACACTGGGATATCATACAACAAAGTCTAGATGACCTTGTAACCTGGAATTAATAGAAATAGGATGAAATTTAATAGTGGAAAGTGCAAGGTCATGCACTTCGGGACTAGTAACAAGAACTTTTGCTATAAGCTAGTGACGCATCAGTTGGAGGTGACAGAAGAAGAGAAGGAACTGAGCGTATTGGTTGATCACAGGATGACTGTGAGCTGCCAATGTGATGTGGCTGTGAAAAAAGCTAATGCAGGCCTTGGAGGCATCAGGCAAGGTATTTCAGTAGAGATAGGGAGATCGGGAGACGTTAGTACCGTTATACAAGGTGTTGGTCAGACCTTATCTAGAATACTGTGTGCAGTTCTGATCTCCCATGTTTAAGAAAGATGAATTCAAACTGGAACAGGCGCAAAGAAGGGCTAGTAGGATGATCCGCAGAATGGAAAACCTGTCTTATGAGAAGAGACTCCAAGAGATTGTGGGAAAAGACTGGGAGAAAGATGTCCTGGTTTATATGACACTGGGATACCACCTTCAGGAGGAAAGCCGGAGGAGGGCATAACTGGACCTTGTTTTTATGCTCCAGAAGTCAGAGCTTTCAGCTCAGAGTCTGTCCTAGCTGAGGTTGCCACCACCAGGAACGCCACCTTCCATGAGAGAGAGAGAGGAGGGAACATATTGCTAGAGGCTCAAAGGGAGGTCCCATCAGCTTAGATAGCACTAAGTTGAGTTTCCAGACCAGTACTAGGTGACAGACCTGAGTAATCCTCTCCATGCCCTTAAGAAAATGTCTCACCATTGGGCTGGAAAAGACTGAGCAGTCGTGTGATCCTGGATGGAATGCAGAGATTGCTGTTAGATGCACTTTCAGTGACAAGACTGGCAGCCCTAGCTTCTCTATGTGCAGGAAAATAGTCCAAAATGGAGGGTACTGATGCCTGTGACAGGAAGGGGAAAGACAGGTCCTGTCCCAATCAGAGCAAGCATCTCTTTCACTTGGCCACGTATGAAGTCCTTCGGGATGGCTTCCAGCTACCAAGGACCTCTCTGGCGGGCTCTGAACATACTGATTCTATAGCGTTTAACCATGATGCTGATCTTATGATGTTTAACCACCTGTGAGGTGGATAGATGCTAGACTGGGATCCTGTAGTGACCATGGTACTGAGTAATCAGGTCTGGCGTCAATGGACCGGTGATTGGCACAGCCACAGGCATCTCTAGGAGCACTGGGTACCAACATTGCCAATGCCAGGCTGGAGCTATGAGGATAATGGCTGCTCCCTCCCTCTTGATCTTAACCTTGATCAGGACCTTTCAGATGAGTAGGAAGTGTGGAAACACGTAGAGGAAAAGTCCCTCCCAACTCAGGAGGAAAGCATCTGTGATCAAGCCCGGACTGTGGTTCGGGAACAAGCAAAACTGCTGATACTTCCTGTTGATCCTGGTCACAAACAAGTCTACTTCAGAAATTCCTCACCTTTGGAAAACAGTATTCATAACACTCACTCAGAGGGATCACTTGTGATTGTAGAATCACCTGCCGAACTGGTCCGCCAGACTATTCTGCACCCGACTGTCCTGAGCTCCCTGACGTTGATGGGGAGGGAGAGCTCAGACTGGAACCAGAGCCCTTGAGTCCTGAGAATACCTAGATGGGGGCTCCCCAACCCAGTTCTAGGTGTCTGTGACCAGTGTCACCAAAAGTTGGGGCCTGTAAAAGCGTACTCCCATGCAGACTGCACTTGGATTGAGCCACCAGTGGAGGGACTCAAAAATCCTAGGCAGGAGTGTGACTACTCTGTCTCTGTTTGGGTGACACATTGACACCAACCAATCTTGGAGAAGTCTGAGTTGAAGCTTGGTGTGTTGAACCACATAGGTGCAACCAGGTCATATGGCCGAGCAACTTTAGGAACTTTTGTGCCATCCTGGTAGGGAAGCACCTGAGGTTGTCTATGATGAAGCACATATTGTGAAATTGAGACGCTGGTAACAATATCCCAAGGGAATGCTCAAGCCTTTGAGTGGGAGATACAGTTCACTTGGGTGTATTCAGCAGTAGCCCCAGCTTCCTGAATGTTGCCAGAATCAGAGATACATGGACCTCTATCTGGGCCTTGGAGTGCCCCCAACCAACCAGTCATCCGGGCATGCGAACAAATGAACCTGTTGTCTGAGGAATGCAGTGATCACTGCTATGAATTTTGTCAATACCCTGGGGGCAGTAGACAACATGAAGGGGCCCCACGAATGATAGAACTGGGACAGATGATTCAAAAAATGGGGGCAGGGAGCCGGGAACTGGTCTGGTAAGTCGCCCTTGGTTGGACCCTCAAAACGATTGCTTAGGACTGGAGGGCTGTCTTGTTGAACTCTGGCCTTGGTGGGAGGGTTGGTTGGGGTTTTCCGTTGTTTCTGCCCCGCCTGGAATTCTCCTATCTGGACTGAGTGCAGTTAGGCCTTGAAGTAATTCTGCTGTGAGCCTGGATTATGTAAGCCCAGTGATTTTAATGTCACCCTGGGGTCTTTGAGGCTGTGAAGGAGTCCAAAAATAGCCCGACGCTTCAAAGGGCAAGTTCTGGACCAGTGGTTCCTAATCTGCAGTCCAGGGGCCAAAAGTGGCCCACAGCTTCCCTCCTGCTGGGTGCAGAAGGGAGCCCTGCTTAAGGACCCAGGTGATGCACATTTCTGCAGGGATAAAAGACTGGGGAAGTGAGATCAGCACTCCCTCCCCTTTTCTGTAGCAGGGAGCATAGCAAAGCGCACTGCATAGATCTATAGGCACTGGGGTTCCTGCTCAAGCCAGAGGGAGGGGAGCACTGATCTTCCGTCCCCGTGGCTGCAGAAGGGAGCCATTGCCTAGGGACCAGGTGGAGTGCACAGGGCTACAGGATGCGTGCAGTTTCCCTGCTGCAGCCAGGGAGATCAGTGAGGAGGCTACAATATCCCTTCTCACAAAGTTGCCATGCCCTCCTTAAGGAAGAGCAGAAGTCTGTCCAGTGAAATCGCGAACAACCTGCCCAAATTTTTTACCACAAGAAAGACTGTGGCTTATGCATTTCCGGTTCTGGTCATAGGGCCCCGGACACCGAAATTCTGGAAGCGACTGGGCCCAAACACGGCAAAACGACCCGGATGTGGGGTCGCAGCAAGCCTGCTGAGAACCAGCCAAAAAGAAAACGCAAACCACACCCTCATCTGACAAGTGCCTGGGTTGCAAAGAAGCCCAAATCGCCTTATAATGAGCTGATTTGCCCCCAGAGTCAGGTGAGAATGTCCTAACATGTACTCATCTACGTCTTGAGTCAGTGAGCATTACCTTCTCATGGCTCCAAACTGACCAAATGAAGGGAAGTGACTCACTCGAGAGTACAACTGATCCTCCATTGATGCACAGGCCATTCCTTTGCTCCTGGAAGGCTGAGCTGGGTTTGTCCGATACACACCTTGATGAGGTGTGAACTGCCCTTCTGCTCCTAGAGAGTTTTGCCTGGACATGTTTTAAGCCATGAGGACACATCTTCGGGAATATTACATAGTGCAGCCTCATAAGTATACACACAAAATTCCAACCAACATACTGCTATAACAGTAATGACCAATACATCATGAGCACTCCAAAGACATCTAACATGACACACTTTGCATTAGATAATACACAATTATATTATGAGGGCGGACATAGAATCATGGAATATTAGAGTTGGAAGGGACTTCAGGAGGTCATCTAAATCCAACACCCTTCTCAAAGCAGGACTAACCTCAACTAAATCATCCGAGCCAGGGCTTTGTCAAGCTGCACCTTAAAAACCTCTAAAGATGGAGATTTCACCATCTCCTTAGGTAACCTATTCCAGTGCTTCACCACCCTCCCAGGGAAAATGTTTTCCCTAATATCCAATCTAGACCTCCATCACTGCAACTTGAGATCATTACTCCTTGTTCTGTCATCTACCATCATTAACAGCCTGCCTTCATCCTTCCAGGATGTCTACCACTCCCCTTAGCTTAGTGTCATCTGCTAACTTGCTGAAGGTGCAATCCAGCCCATCCTCCAGATCATTAATGAAGATGTTGAACAAAACCAACCCCAGAACGGACCCCTGGGGCACTCTGCTTGTGACTGGCTGCCAGCTAGACATGGAGCAATTGATCACTACCTGTTGAGCCCGATGATCTAGTCAGCTCTCTATCCATTTTATAGTCCATTCATCCAACCCATACTACTTTAACTTGCTGATAAGAATACTGTGGGAGACCATATCAAAAGGAACATATCAAGGTATAACCGGTCCACCGCTTTCCTCACATCCACAGAGCCTCTTCATAGAAGGCAAACAGGTTGGTCAGGCATGACTTGCCCTTGGTGAATCCATGTTTACTGCTCCTGATCACCTTCCTCTCTTTTAAGTGCCTTAAAATGGATTCCTGGTGGACCTGCTCCATGACTTTTCCAGGGATTAAGGTGAGGCTGACTGGTCTATAGTTCCATGGATCCTCTTTCTTCCCTTTCTAGAAGATAGGCACTATATTTGCCTTTTTCCAATCATCAGGGACCTCTCTCCCCCCCAGTTGCCACAAGCTTTCAAAGATAATAGCCAATGGCTCTGAAATCACATCAGCCAACTCCCTCGGCACCCTTGGTGCACTGCCCCATGGACTTGCATATGTCCAATCTTTCTAAATAGTCCTGAACCTGTTCCTTCAGTGCTGAGGGATGTTCACATGGGGGAGTACATGGTGTCAGTCACAACTGGTGCCTGTGTTTGACACAGTGCTAACCTGTTCCCTTACTGAAGGTGGTGCACTCTGCACTAACGACCTAGGATCTGTCTGGCCCGCTGGCTGGAGCCGGAGAGCCGCCTCTATGAGGGGCCTTACTGTCCTCTCTTTTTTCGTCCTAGGTTTAAAGTCTCTGCAGATTTTTGCACTAGTCAATCCAGTGTGATTCTCTGAGGCACTTTAAACAGGAGTTTTATGGGTTGCCCTTGGGCATAGGTTTACGGCAGGATCCACACTGCTTAAATCCCAGAGATCAAGGTATGACCTGGCTGCCCAGGGAAGGGTAGGGATAAAATAGTGGGAGGACCCCCAAAATAAAGTTTAGTTACTAATTAAACTATTTTAACTACTTACAGATGACTGATAAGGAACTCTAGGGGATCACTTGCCAAAGAAAGAGAAAGAAATTCCATCAACCATCGTGTGTGGTAAGAAGGAACTAAAAAGGCAGCAGGTTGGTAGGGCCCTATGCATGGCGCCATGGCAGCACGACTGCAGGGTGCGCCTGGTTCAACCCAACTGGTACTGCTAAGGGAAAAACATTCCAGTGACTATGCAGTTGGCACGCAAACACCTACCTGAAATTGACATGAGCAAGCACTTGAAGTTCAAAGTCTTTGGAGAAAGATGAAAGGGGTAAAATAGGGTGATGCCATGGTAGAGGGTCTACTATGGACTACCAAATCATTAAGAGGAAGTGAATAAGGCTTTTACAGAAAAGAAATATCCAGAACACAAGAGCTAGTAGTAGTGGCAGACTAGCTACCCAGACATCTATTCGAAAAGTGATACGGCAAAACAATTTCCAGTAACTTCTTGGAATGTGTTGGGACTTTTTATTTCAGAAAGTAGAGGAAGTAACCAGGGGGACAATCACTCTAGATTTGCTTCTGACCTACAAAGAGGAATTGGTTGAGAACCTGAATTCAGAAGGCAATTCGGTAAAAGTGATCATGAAAAGATCATTTCATGATTCAAAGGAAAGGAAGAAGAGAGCAGCAGAATAAGGACATAAAAAAAAGCAAAAACAGAAGTCCTGTAGCACTTTAAAGACTAAAATTTCATTTCTGCAGGCATAGGTTTTCATAGGCTGTAACCCACTTCAAAAGAAATCTGATGATGTTCAACATGGACAAGTGCACAGTCCTGCACTTAGGAAGGAAGAATCCCATGCACAGCTAGACTTGGGACCAACGAGCTAGGCAGCAGTTCTGCAGAAAATGATCTGGGTGTTACAGTGGATAAGGAACTGGATATGAGTCAGCAGTGTGCCCTGGTTGCCAAGAAGGCTAATGGCATATTGGGCTGCATTAGTAAGAGCATTGCCAGCAGATGGCGGGAAGTGATTATTTCCCTTCTATTTGGCATTGGTGAGGCTGCATTTGGAGTAGTGTGTCCAGTTTTGGGCCCCCCACTACAAAAAGGATGTGGACAAGTTGGAGAGAGTCCAGTGGAGGGCAACAAAAATGACTAGGGGGCTGGAGCACAAGACTTATGAGGAGAGGCTAAAAGAACTAGGCCTGTTTAGTCTGCAAAAGAGAAGAATGAGGGGGACTTTGATAGCAGCTTTTAACTACCTAAAAGGGGGTTCCAGGGAGGATGGAGCTAGGCTGTTTTCAGTGGTGGCAGATGACAGAATAAGGAGCAACGGTCTCAAGTTGCAGTGGGGGAGGTCTAGGTTGGACATTAGGTCAAAGTTTTTCCCTAGGAGGGTGCTGAAGCATTGGAATGGGTTACCTAGGGAGGTGGTGGCATCTCCATCTTTAGAGGTTTTTAAGCTGCGGCTTGACAAAACCCTCGCTAGGATGATTTAGCTGAGGATAGTCCTGCTTTGAGCAGGGGGTTGGACTTGACCTCCTGAGGTCCCTGACAATTCTAATATTCTATGATTCATCAGGTGCATCTGATGTCCTGCTTCTGATGAAGTGGGTTATAGCCCACAAAAGCTTATGCCTGCAGAAATTAAATTTGTTCGCCTTTTAAGTGCTACAGGACTCTCGTTTTTGCTGTATACAGACTAACACGGCTACCCTTCTGGAACTTTTCACCATAAAAAAAGCAGACTTTAAACTCAAAACTGGTAGGTGATGTCCCGTGGGAAGAAATTCTAAGGGAAAAAGGCATTTAGGAGAGCTGGCAGTTGCTCAACAAGATAATATTAAAGGCACAACTTCAAGATATGCCGATGAAAAGAAAAGATAAGAACAGTAAAAAGTCAATATGGCTCCATCAGGAGCTCTTTAATTACCCCAAAATCAAAAAAGAATCCTAAAAAAACTAGAAACATGGACAAATTGTTAGATGTACAAAAGAACAACACCAGCATGAAAGGACAAAATCAGAAAGACTAAGGCATAAAATGAGTTACACGTAACAAGAGACAAAGGGCAATAAAAAGAGGTTCTTTAAATATATTTGGAGCAAGAGAAAGACAAAGGAAATTAAGCCCGCTACTTAGCAGGAAATGAAAGCTAATAACGGATGATATCAAAAAGGCGAAGGTGTTCAATGCCTATTTTACTTCGGTCTTCAATAAAAAGTGAAATGGTGACCAGATACTCAAAAACACAATATTAACAAGGGGGAAGGAACTCAAGCCAAAACAGAGAAAGAACAGGTTTAAGAATATTTAGACAGATAGATACAAGTTGGCAGGGCCTGATAAAATTCATCATAGAGTACTTAAGTAACTAGATGAAGCAGTCTCAGAACTGATAGCAATTATCTTTGAGAACTCATGGAGGACAGTTGAGGTCCCAGAGGACTGGCGAAGGGCAACACAGTACCTACCTTTAAAATGGTGCACAAAGAGAACCCAGAGAATTATAGATCAGTTAGCCTAACTTTGATACCTGGAAAAACACTGGAACAAAATTATTGAACAATCAATCTGTAAGCACGTAAAGGATAATAAGGTTATAAGCAATAAGCAGCACGGATCTGTCAAGAATACTTCATGCCAAGCCAAGTGAATTTCCTTCTTTGAGAGAATTACTGGTCTGGCAGATAAAGAAGGAGCAGACATGATATACTTTGATTTTCATAAGACAGTTCTAAATGACATTCTCAAGCAAACTAGGGAAATGTGGGCTAGATGAAGATACTATAAGGTAGGGTCACAAGTGGTTGAAAGACTACTCAAAGAGTAGTTATCAGTGTCAAACTGAGGGCATATCTAGTAAGGTCCTGCAGGGGTCAGTTTTGTCCTACTCAATATTTCTCATTAATGATTTGGTCATGGAATGGAAAATATGCTTATGAAATCTGCAAATGACATGAAGATTGGAGGGGTTGGAAGCACTCTGGAGGACAGGATTAGAATTCCAACTGACTGACAAATTAGGGAACTGGTCTGAAATCAATGAAGTGCAAAGTACTGCACTTAGCAAGGAAAACATCAAATGCACAACTACGAAGTGGAGTACTGCTGAAGACACTGGGGTTACACCAGATCAGAAGTTGAATGAGTCCACAATGTGATGCAGTTATGAAAAAGGCTAATATTCTGGGACATATTAACACGAGTACTGTATTTAAGACAGGATGTAACTCTCCCACCCTGTTCGACACTGGTCAGGTCTTACTTAGCTGGAGAACTGTCAATTCTGGACACTTTAGGAAAGATATAGACACAGTGGAGCAAATTCAGAAGAGAGCAACAAGTGATAAAAGGTTTAGAAAACTTGACCTATGAGAAAAGGTTGAAAAAACATGAGCATGTTTAATTTTGAAAAAAGGAAACTGAGTAGGAACTTAAGTTTTCAAAATATTTTAAGCATTGTTAGAAAGATGACATAAATTCATGTCTACCGGAGGCAGGACAAAGAGTAAAGGGTATAATTTTCAACAAGGGAGATTTAGGTTAGATATTAGGAAAAGTTTAACTAGAAGGGTAATTCATGATCTTGAGTTCCCTTTCAGCCCTACACATTTATGATTCTGTGTTAAACAACAGGTACACATCTTTTCCTGACTGGTTAAACTCTTCAATGCCTAAGCCTCTGGCATATGTCCTAGCAACTCCTGTAACAGACAGAAAAAATTATGAGGCAGCACAGACAAGTCCTTCTTACAGGCCACAAGAGGATTCTTGCAAATTGCCTACACAGTCTGCCTCCTCTGAACCAAACAGGTGGTCAGGAATATTGACCAATGGCAGGCCCTCTGCAGCAACTATTGGTATCAGTCTAGGAAGGAGAAAATACTGTAGCTGCCTTGGGGGGAGGAGGAGGAAGAGAGCAGCCTCAGGTTTTTGGGGGTTATTTTGTTTTTTTTCCTCCAATGCCCAGATGCGAAATCGTGAGAAGGACCCTGCTACAAGGCCACATAGCTCATGTGTGGAAGATGTTAACACTCAGATTCCAAGACCAGAAGGCAGCACTGTAATCATTTAGTTTGATTCCCTGTACAACACATTTCATTGAACTTCCCCAAAGTATGTCCTAGAGCATAGCTTTTAGAAAACATCCAATACTGATTTAAACATTGCCACAGATGCAGAATCTATCATGACCCCTCAATAAGCTGTTCCAATGGTTAATCTTGCAATGAAAAAATTTACCTGATTTTCAGTCTGCATTTGTCTAGAGCTTCATCTTCCAGCCACTGGATCATGTTAACTTTCTCTGTTAGACTGAAGAGTCCATTATTAAATATTTGTTCCCCATGTCGATATTTATAGACTAATCAAGTCATTCCATAACCTTCTCTTTGTGAAGTTTAATAATGATTGACTCAAGCAGCTCAACGTATCATGCCGTGTTTTCCATCTCCATCAATTTTCATGGCTCCTCTGACCCGGCTCCAATTTATCACATCCATTTTGGATTGTGGGCACCAGAACTGGACAAACGATTTCAGCAATGGTTACCCAGTGCTAGATACAGAGGTAAAACATCTGCTCTTACTCAAGATTCCCCTTTTATGCACTGAAGGATTGTAGTAGCTCTTTTGGTCACAGCATCTCACTGGGAGGTCATGTTCAGTGGATTATCCACCACAACCGCCAAATTTTTTTTCAGAGTCATTGCTTCCCAGAATATAGTCTCCATCCATCCTTGAAGTATGGCCTGCATTCTTTATCCTTTGATGTACACATTTACATTGTCATATTAAAACAGGTAGTTTGCTTGTGCCCAGCTCTTCAAGCAATCCAGATTGCTCTGTATCAGTGACCTGTCTTCATTATTTACTACTCCCCCAAAGTGTGTAATCTACAAACTATCAGTGATGATTGATATGTCCTGAATGTTAAACAGCACAGGGCCAAACGGATCCCTGTGGGACCTCACTTGAAACACATCCGCTTGTTTTATTATTCCCTGTTTACAATTACATTTTGAGACTTATCAGTTAGCCAGCTTTTAATCCATTTAATGTGTGCCATGTAAGCGTCAGATTGTTCTAGTTTGTAAAGCAAAATGTCTTGCATTACCAAGTCAAATACCTCACGGAAGTCAAATTATATGACATCAACACTATTCTCTTTATTAACCAATCTGTAATCTCATCAAATAGAGATTCTGGTGAACTATTTTCCATACATCCACACTGATTGCCATTGATTGTTTTACCCTCCTTTAATTCTTTATCAATTGAGTCCCATATCAGACACTTCATTATCTTGCCCAGGGTCAATGTCAGATTAACAGGCCCCTATATTTACCCATGACCAGAAGGAAAAAAGGCTCTAGAGGTCTGGTTTAGTCTATTTTTTGCCACGGTCCAGACTCCAAAGAAAAAAAAGTAAATAAAAAGATTTCAAGGTCCATTCAAAAGCATTTGCTGATTTCATAATTGGGGCTTGTCCTGCTTTGAGCAGGGGATTGGACTAAATGACCTCCTGAGGTCCCTTCCAACCCTAATCTTCTACCCCTGCTCTAGTCTACATTAAAAGCTAACTCAGCAATGGCAAAACTACACAACATTAGCTATGTGAGAGCTCAGAGTAAGAGTAGCTAAGAAAGCCAGCACAATCCTTAGATGTATATGCAGACTGTGAATACGAGTAGGTAGGAGGAATTAGCACTGCATATGGAATTATGAGAGACCATTATTGGAAAAGCATGTCTTGTTCTGGTGTCCATATTTAAAAAAACCTTCATGAATTGAAAAGGCTAGAAGAAGTGCTTCAAGAATTAGAGATTTCAAAAACCTGCCTTAGTGAAAGACTAATAAAACTCAATCTGTTTATCTAACAAAAGTTATTTTATCTAACAAAACTGGTTATTTGATTTTATCTACAAGTACCTATAAGGGGAGAAGATTTCTGACAAAGGGCTCTTTCATCTTGTGGACAAGATCATCATCCAGTGGCTGGAAATTGAAAAGCTAGACAAATTCAGACAAAAATAAGGAACTTTATTTATTTTTACGGTTAGGATGAATAGCCACTGGAACAACTCTGCGTAGCTTGCATAACTCCCATTGACTGCCGCCAAATTTTAAGGTAATTGTAGACCAGGCCTAAGTATTGCACAGTCTGAGAGGATGGCTTTCAGTTATCCCGATCCTGGAGTTATCCAGCTGGCAGGCCAGTCCCACCCCCAACGTAAGCTAGCAGATCAGTGGGACTAGTCTACTTTATGCCAGCCAGCCATGGCACCCAGCTGCTGTTTCTGCAGCTGAGGATCATTTAGGATGTAGTAAAACCTTTGCCACATCCCTTGAGTCCAAAAGGTGATGGAGGTAGAAGCTTCTCCAGTGATTAAATCTTCTAGTTATTCCACTATGCATATGGAATCTTTCACCAATAAGTTAAGCCATGGTTGCTTTATATTGTTTGAGTAGCATACAGAAGTCTTCATGTACACAAGAATCAAGTTCAAGATGTTCAGCCACTGTTACAAATCTATTTGACCAATTTAGGCTATTTGCAGGACTATCATTTTAATCAACCAGCCACCCACATTAATGACATTCCAGCAGTGTCACAATGCCCTCCAGAGCTATGAAACTACTGACATACACCACCACAAAGAATTCAAGAATTCCTGAAGATCACTTTTACCACTACCTGGGAGCATAATTTGTGCTCCAAGAAATTCACTGTGGTCAGGATACTTAACCAAAGGTTGAGATCTTTATTTCTGAAAAAACACGCTGCAAATTCAAAGAATGAAAAGCTCACCTGAGAGAGGTCAATGAAATGATTTGCTTCAGCCATCACCTTTACACGGAAGTTTGTGCCATCATCAGGACTGAGGGCATAACAGAACACCTAGGATATACAGCAACCAAGGTAGCATAAGTACTTGAAATTCAGCCTACTGACTAAAATTTCATAAATGTTACAGTCACTCTACATGTTATTCTCATTCAAAAGAGGAAATTGTTTGGGACACATACAAAATAACTTGATAATGTTTAAGTACTTCCAACATGAAAAGTCCTAAATAAGGGTAATGAAAATTGCATATAAGTAGTTTAACAGTTTGTTACAAGTGTGACAATTTCACGACCAGTCTCACTTTTGGATTGATAGTACAGTCAGCCCATTTTTCTCTATTGAGTCTCCGGCCAAACAGTAGACAGGTTCTGGAGGAAGCAGCATGCAACTCTCCACTTAGAAGTGTGAAATAGATCCAGTGATGAAAGCAAAGAGTGACAAGGTATATAAACACTTATCAATCAGTAAATCTAATATTTACTGGCCACTTATTCAAACAGTCAACTTGCCTGAATATGATTATTTTAGAGGGCAAGGTGCTGACTTTAGCATGAAATGGTGGATTCATGTTCTGTTTGGGGTTTCTCTTTTCCCTGGTAGATAATGAAACATCCTCACTCCAGAACAAGTTAGGATGTCTTCCTGCCCCATTTTGCTTAGAAGCCTACATAGGTATTTACTGATATCCTGCTACCAATATTAAAGTTTGTATCAGATTTTTTTTTAAAGTTAATTTCTTAAAATTCCCAAATGTAGTTCTTTAAGCAGCACTGTCATGAAGATGACAGGGTGTCAGTCTTCAGATAGTTTGCTATTCTTTCATCTCTGGCTAACCTGAAAGCAGTAGTACCTTTTGTGTTTCATCAGGAAGATAACGTATCTAAGTGTTACAATGGTCACCAAAAGAGATGCAAAGAGAAAGAGCTGGGGAACAAGTTTGTGCCAAAACAGTGGTGGTGGTGGTGTACACACCGCAATCCCACCCCCACCCAGCCAACACAATTCTCCTCATTTTGCAACAAAATAAAAACCATCTCGACGAGAAGCATACAGCTTTTTATACCAAACTTTTAGCAACAAAGGGTTAGTGCAGACACCGTGCTTGGTTATCTCATGGTAACTAGCCTCCAGGAAGCTTCCCACAATGCCCATCCTAACCATTCTGGCCATCAGTTTGAACTCTGCTGCCCTGCAGTCACAGGAAGGAAAACAAGGAGTGACTGATAGCACTTCACGAGCGCATGATAAAAGCCATGGAGAAGTAAGTGGAGCTGCTAAAGTCACTCGTAACACAGCAAAATGCACGCTCACCCCCCCCTTGCAGCCACTCCAGAAATGCTTTCCATGCCCTCCCTATACTCCACCCACACATTCCTACCAAATTCCCAGCTTTTCTTGATACCCTGTACACTCTACCCCTTCAGACAGCTTCCAGAATGATAGCTGAACTTACACCCAGTGGTCATAACTCACACTGCCCCCCACTGCTTTCTCCTCTCCAGCCCAGCTTTTCCTGTGTTGTGAATAATTATTTAATAAAGACATCCTCTGAAGAATAAGCAATCTTTGTGTCTCACACACAGTGGTTACACTTCACATTGATACACCGTGCAAGCAGGATAGCAGTCATAGCATGGTACAGTGCTGTTTACCAAGACACCTTGGTCAAAACTTTCCTCAAAGACTCCCTGATTCAAATGGTCTCCTGTTGTGCCCCTCTAATAGCCTTGACATCTGGTTTTTCATATTCAGCCTGAAGGCAATCTGCCTCTGCGCTCCACCCAGAGGGAAACTTATCCTTAGCTTCACAAGTATTATGGGGCACACAGCAGGCTGCTATAACCATGGGAATATTGTCCTCATTTAGGTCTAACCTACCACAAAGGCATCACCAGCAAGCTTTTAATCTGTCAAACACACATTCAATCGTCATTCGGAACCTACTCAACCTGTAATTAAAGAACTCTTGCTGCTATCCAGTTTGTCCATATAAGGCTTCATGAGCCACAGCACAAAGGGGTAGGCTGGGTTTCCCAGGATCACTATCGGCATTTCAACATCCCACATTGGAATCTTTTGGTCTGGAAAGAAAGTCCTTGCTTGTAGCTTTCTGTACAGGCCAGTATTCCCAAAGACACATGCGTCATGCACCTTCCCTGACAAACCTGTGTTGATGTCAGTGAAACACCATGGTGATCCACAAGCACCTGCAGTACCATAGAAAAGTACCACTTTCTATTTATGTACTCCAGCGCAAGGTGGTCTGGGGCCAAACTTGGGATGTGTACGCCATCTATCACCCCACCACAGTTAGGGAATCGCATCGCTGTGCAGCCACCCACAATTTCACGCATGTTTCCAAGACTCACAGTCCCCTTTGTAGCAGAATGAGATTAATGGCCCTGCACACTTCTGATAACACAGCTCCAAGAGTGGACTTCCAGACTCCAAATTGATTAGTGACAAAAATCGGTAACAGTCTGGATTCGCCAGCTTCCACACATCAATCGCCATGCGCTTCACCATCGAGGTCGCAGCTCTCATATGGGTGTCCTTGCACAACAGGGCAGGGGAGAGCTCTGCACAGAGTTCAATGAAGGTGGCTTTGCGCATTTGAAAATTCTGCAGCCACTGCTCATCATCCCAGACATAACGATGTGATCTCACCACTCATTGCTTGTTTCACACGCCCAAAAGCAGCAGTGCACCGTGTGCAGATGCTCTGTGAATGTAGACAGCAATTGGGCACTCTTTGTTTGCATGGCACACAGCAGGATCTGAGTTCTGATTGGGAACTGATGATACACTGCATGACCAGCTGCAGTGTGTTCAGAACAGACAGACAGAAGAGCAGGATCCATCCTTTCAGATAAGAGATAGTGGGAACGCAGGAAACAGGGGCTGTTGAAAAATACTGAGAAGCATAATCTGAAACCCATGGAATGACGGGATGAAATTTACTGCACCATAGGACATTGAATCCACACCCATGATGCACTGCAATCCTCTTTGCCTTCCCACAACTCCTAGCGGCACCAGATGGCAAGCTGCACAGTGGGATAGCTGTCCACAGTGCACTGCTCTCACTGTTGATGCTAGAGTACCAACTATGGACCGCTTCGGTAATTACAGTATTTTTTTTTTTTTTAATCACTGCTGTAATCTTTGTTGACAAAACTTTCTAATGTAGACACAGCCTAACTAAATTGTCAGTGATTTGAACTTAAGGGGATGTTGTGATCTGGGGAAGTGGCAGTCAGTTCTGACTGATCTAGTAAATAAAGCATCTTTGGGAAACTAAAAGTAGCAAGATTAAGTTAAATTCTCAGTCCCACACTGAACTCAGGTTTGAGCCCCACTCCATGTCAGACACTCAGTGGTACTGCTTCCTTCATTCTAGTCTAGTTTACTCTTAACTAGAATGTAAGAAAGGGAGGTTACTTACCTATAACTGGAGGTTCTTCAAGATATGTGGTCTATCTATATTCCACATGAGTATGCATGGGCACCATGCACCTGAGTCTGGAGAGTTTTAGTAAGCCATGTCCATTGGCCCACATACGTGCAGTTCTTCTCATGCTCCAAAATGAGGTTATAAAGCAAGGCTCCCCAAACTTTCAGCTGTCAGGGCCACATAACTCAGTCTTGCTCTTACAGTGAGCTGGAGCAGCTCCTCCTGCCCAGGGAATGGGGCCCACATCACATGGGAGAGAGGTGGGGAATGAAGACTTGGCACACCACTTGTGAAAGGTTACCGACCCCGCGTTCTGTTATGAAGGGCCACACATAATTGTAATACCACTGGACTCAGTGGACCGGTCAAAACGTGTCGGCAGGCTGGATGCGCCCCATGGGCCGTAGTTTGGGGACCCGTTACAAAGTGTGGTGCGGACTCTCATCTCTCTAGTTCCTTCTCTTACTGCAGATCCAGATATAACCAAAAGCAGAGAAGTTGGAAAGTGGGTAGAGTGGTCCTTAACTGCATTCCACATCTCAAAGAATCAACAGTTATAATTAAGTAACGTCCATTATTTCTTAGTGATGGTCCCTATGTATATTTCACATGTGCAAGATTAACTGGCAGTACTCAAACAAGAGGTGAGTGAGAGAATGTGAAAGCAACAGCTGACTAATACTGTTGCCTCCATAGCTGTATCTACAGAAGACTGGACCAAAGCACAATGTTTCATGAAAGTGTGAAAGGAGCTCCTGGTAGCTGCCCTACATGTCCAGTAGCAGTACGCCTCTCAGATGCAGCAGAAGTTGCCTGCATTCTGTTGGAGTAAGCCCTCACTCCCTCCAAAGGAATGATGTGGTCTAGTTGATAGCAAAGGATAATCCAGCCAAGATCCATTAAGCAAGTCGCTACACAAATATAGCTTGACCTTTTGATTGACAAAGCCCCTTCAAAAGTCTAGTTGTCACAGGATACGTGAAGGTAATGCAATCTTCAGCAAGGGAATAAAAAGAACTGATTACTGCCAAACAACTCTAAAGGTAACTAAGAGACATCCAATGTCTTAACAGTAAGTAGGTATTCCAGAACAGCAAGAATCTACAGAATCTGCTGGAATAACTGATGTCTTTGAGCCCAAGAGGAAAAATGCTTCCATCTATCTGATCATCTATTCCTGCTTTGATTGAGAATGGACTACACCACTCTGGAACATGAACACTCTACATCCAATGTCCTTCCAAATACTAGACCCCATGTTGCAGTAGTTCCAGGACAGGGTATCTGAAGTTGACTTCGGGTTGTGTTAGAAGGCCTGGAAACAGGCAGATGCTTATGGGTGGAGTAAGTAGGAGCTTCAGTAGATCCATGAACCAAAATATCTTGGCCAGTGGGGTGCAACAGGGATGACTCAAGCTCTCTCGTGATGAATTTACCATAGAACCTGTTCTATTAATGGGACTGGAGGGAAGACATACCTGAGGTGATCCCTCCATGGTGGCTGAAGGGCATCTCCATTTGAGCCCTTGCCTTCAGCAGTTCTAAAGCAACAGAGGAAGTTTCCTGTTCATCTGGGAGGCAAAGAGGTCCCAACACGATGTTCCCCACTGAGGGAAGACCTTGTCCAGGACTGAATTGTGAACCTCCCATTTGTGGTCTGTGGAAAAATGCCTGCCAAGATGGTCTCCTAAGGAGTTCTGCACAACTGTTAAATGTACTGCTGAAAGGGTTATATGATGGCTGATGTACCAATTCCAAAATTTGACTGACTAACACAAAAGGAGGGATCTCATTCCACTCAAGATTGGTTTATATAGCAGCCAGTTATAATGTCCTGTTGTCACCTGGTTATGACAGGATCAGATGAGTGGGAGCAAGGCATTACAGGTACAACAGACTGCTCTCAGTTCAGTAAATTGGGAGTCCCAAGGGGTACTGATGCCTTGTCAAGTATGATCATTCATATAAGCTCCCCAACTTAAAAGGGAGGCATCAGTAACAAGGGTTACCTCTGGTGTTGGTGTGAGGAAAACCCACTCAAACTTTCTCTGGCTTTGTCCATCAGACAAGAGTCCAGAACCTTGAATAGAACTGTCACTTTGGCATTGATGCAGTCCCTCCCTGGGATGCACAGAAAGAAAGAGGCACAGAAACCAGGTTTGCAGACAATGGAGATGGAGCCTGGCAAATGGCATCACGCGTCCATGAGGCAGGACAGGCACAATCTGACTCAAGCCCAGGGTCTGTGGGTGACTTGGTTTATGACAGCACCCATTGTGACACTATCTGAAAGCAACACTCCAGAAACCCCATATTAATCACAATATGTTCTGGGCAAAGTATCATTTTAAAAGCCTTAACCTGCTAAATATTAATATACAGGTGGATTGTATGTGCTACCAATTCATGTGAAGTTAGGAAATACTGCTGCATATGTTACTAGAACATCCTGTGAGATGATATACTCCCAACCCAGTCAGGCACAACAATGGAGTAGCCATATGTGCTGATGGACCATTAAGTGGAGTCCGCTCTCCCAACCGCCATGCCTAGAGACTTCACTGAGGGCGCATGTGTCCAAAGGGATACTGTTTGTACAACAGAGTTGACATCACATGCATGGACCTTTCCAGCAAGCTAGAGGAAGCTATAAAAGAGGGAGTGACATCATTCAGCTTCCCATCCCTCCCTCCTCCCCCCCCACAACCAGTGAAGGAACACTTGGAAGACAAAGGACTTTTGAGGGGCGAAAGGATAGCCCCAGACATCAAAGGCAGTACCAGCCTGCATTTAAGGAACTGTTTGTACCGGCTAACAAGGGTGAGACATTACTAATTCAAATTCTGTTCAGTATTATAGAGTTAGACTGCAAAATTATTTTTCTCTCTTTGGTAACTCTCTCTGGTCTCTTTACCCTTATCACTTAACATTTATTATTCTGTAGTTAATACATTTATTTTATAATTTTACCTATAACAGTGAGTCTTTGATTAAAGATACTGGGCTGAGATTTTCCAAGTAACAAAAGCGGTGGCATATTCTCTCCACATTGGGGGGAGGGTAAGGTGGGGACTAATTAATGAGCTTGCACTGTAGAGCTGTGGGAACTGGCTGGTGCCTGTATCCATGGTTGGTTTGGGTGTCACTCAGGGACAGCATTCCTATAACCTAGCTGGCTGTGTCCCTGCCTCTAAATGTCTGTAAGCACACTACCTGTTGAGGTCTGTGGCTTTACATCAGCATTACAGGGTAAAAGGGAACCTGGGCTGCCCAGCTGTACCCCAGTCCCAACCTGCATGGGTGGGAGGAAGGGGCGGGGAGAGGAAGAGACTCATCACACATTGACATGGCATCTCTAGATAAGCAGATTGATTCAACCACATCATATTTATGGACTTTGGGGTGGGGGCAATGATGATGATCAATAGGGACTTCCAGTTGTTGACACTAAGTTCTAGAGAAGGAAGCAGGTGAAACAGGGAACAGGTTGCCAAGTGGATTTCCTATATGATGTACCAATTAGGAGCTGGTCATCAAGCTATGGGAGGAGGGTGAATGCATTTTTTCCCCCATCAAGCTGCCACCACTGAAAAAGCTTTTGTGAAGACCCTGGGCATTGTGGCTAACCCAGATGGAAGGGCCCTGAATTGTTAATGGTCTTGACTGAAGAGGAACCTGAGGAGCCTCCTGTGAGAGATGAATGTGTTTGTGAAAGAGCCTTTCATACTAAAAGCTGCAAATCATGTGCCCTCTTCTATAGAAGAATTACTGATGCCAATGTAACCATGCAGAATTGAAGTTTTCAGATGAATATACTCAGTCAGCATAGGTCAAGAATGGACCTTCCTCCAACTCTCATTCTTTTGGAAAACTACATATGGGGAGCAGAATGCTTCCTCCTGATGTTGAGATGGAACTTTTTTATGGCTTCATGGTGAAGAAAGGAGTTCCCTTCTTGACTGAAAATTTCTTCTCAGTTCTGAGAAAGAGGAACCAGGAAAGGAGTTTGTGGAAACTTGATTAGACAGCTGCAATAAATAGTTTTCAGTACTTATCTGTTGGTTACTAGCGGCCTCGAGTTGCAGGCAAATTGGGTAAGGTGGCCTCCAAAAAAATGCAGGGCAGGAGAAGAGATGTGGCATCAACAAAGGGATGTGGGTCTCAATCTAATCAACAGCAATTTTTTGATTGAGGGTTAAAGTGAGGTGTGGCAGTGGATGTTGCTGGAGCCGCCTGTGCACATTCTGTCATTCATCTGATGGATCCTGGTAGCACTGGCAATAAAAGAGCTGAGGTGGTGGCCTTACTCTGTATCCCTGCCTGTGATGTTCTCTCTCAGAGGCACGGATGTAGATGCCCAGGGAGCAAAGAGTTGTACTTGAGGAAGTGGAGAGACTCATCCATCTTCTCAGTGATAGAGTTAATTTCTTCTAAGGGTAGATCCTGAATGGTATTCTGGCATTAATTTAGGGAAACTTAAGGATTATAACCAGGAATTTATCTTCATAATGGCCAGAGCCATTCTTCTGGACACAGTCTCTGAAGCATCTACTGCAGCTTAGAAAGAAGTCTTGGCCACCAATTTGCCCTCATCAGTTGACGACTGGAAGTGGGCTCTATCTTCCTTTGGAAGTTTGTCTTTAAAATCTAAAACACTTCATATATCTGGTGAAATCTTATTTAGCTAGAAGTCAGGTAATTTGAAATCCTGAATTGACAAGAGGTGGGGAAGACTTTTCTTCCCAAGAAATAGAGCTCTGATGCGGGTAGACCAGGTGCCAGCTTTTGCTAACGCTGTAAGCATCAGCTGAGCATTGACAAGTTCATAGCTAGAAACCAGACCAGCTCACCTGTATGTTAGTATTGTTCGAGGTGTTAGACTTGTATGTGTTTATTTTTTAGATTCTAGAAAATATTTGTAAGTTGCTGCATGCATTAATCTTTGTAGTAATGTCTGTATCCCGTGCTATAAAGTTTTGCTTTATAAACTGTAAAAATGCTTGCTCTGGACTTGTGAACCCAGGCAGGAGGAGTGGTTCTCCCACCAATCAAGTAGGACTATCAAAAACAAAGTAGGCCATCATGAAACATCAAGAGATGCAATGATTGGGTTGATGGTCCTCTTACACCCATAAAGGTGCTATGTGTGAGAAAGCTCATCCCATCAGCTTGAATTCTGGAAGAAGGAAATTAAAATAGCTGACATGAAAATTTTTCACCTCTGTTTGGATTCTCACAGGGTTGGAGCTAGGAAGCAAAAGAAACGATCCTAGGGTAAACCTGGGTTAGACTAGACATTCAGTACTGCCAGATTACAACATCTGTCCCCTTTTGAAACCATAAACTCACTCATTTGGGTATATATGTTGCCTGCTTTAACCTGTAAATAACTCTTTCCTGCTTAATAAATCCTTAGTTTAGTATAGGATTGGCTGCAAGCATCATCTTTGGTGTGAGATCTATGGCATAAATTGACCTGGGGTAAGTGACTGGTCTCTTAAGGATAGGATCAACTTGAATATTGTGTGATCTTTGGTGTAAGTAGCCATTTATCACACAGGGTGGGTCAATACTGACAGATGCAAATTTGCCGCCGTCAGTTCGATGTCTCTGGAACGACTGAGCAGTCTGTGTAGACTCGCTCAGTTGATCCAGAAATTGATGTAGGTAAACCACCCCGGTAAGTGGCGTAGCTCTGTGTCAATAGGAACACTGTTCCCGCTGGCGCAGCACAGTGTGGACGGCGTGCAGAACAGAGACAGTGAAGTCGACAGGAGATACACAAGTGTTTTACGTCACTTGCGTATCTCCCATCGACTGCCGCCAAATCCCCAAGTTAAGTGTAGAACAGGCCTAAGACCAGCTTGTCTAGGTGGCAAGATAGACTGGAATGCCCAAGGGAACTGTCTGTGACACCATGGTAAGACTGCTATAGTACTTCAGGAGTTCACATTTGTTACTGGGGTTGGGGAAATCTTATTACAGAACATACCACCAGTTTGGGGTGTCTGCCCTGATTTTTTGACAGTCTACCCCTGAGGTTGGCACTTGCAGTCATGAACCACTCCAGGCAGTATGACAAGCCATTTGGCACCCTTGCAGCAGTTTTTGGATGCTGCAGCCTGGATCCCTCAGTGGACACTTATCACTGAAGAGGTAGGTGCAAGAATAGAACTGTCCTCCCCTGGTTGGGGCAAAGCAGCACTTGTCCCTTTTTGAGGTGGGAGTGTGCCACATCATTTTTGCTGGATCCATGATGATCAGGAGTGGCTGCCTGACTGGGCCCAGAGGGCTGCAAGATGCCCAGCAATCTAAACTGGTGTCCTGAACTACTTCAAGGTGTATCTGCAGCTTAGATGTTTCCTTTTGAAGGAGTTCCTGCAACTGCCTGAAATCAAACAGAAGACTGAAGATGGTGTAAACCACCTTACCTGGGAAAAATGATGAAATTGCTTCTGGAATTGTCAGATCTGGGTCAGCTTTGAATTACAGAGTGACTGGGAGATAGTAAATAAAGTTCATATACCAGTCCCCAGTGCCTAGGGTAGGGATCCCAAGAGTCCCAGTAGTGCCAGTACAAAGGATCAACTGGAGGGGGAATATCTCATGGCACTGGGTACCACCTATCTCTAGGCAAGTCTTGTCTGCCCAGAGGATGGAACCTTGATTTCTTACTGGGGGCAGAAGCCCTATCTGGTAAGGTAGAGAAAGTTGTCCTGTGGAGCTTCTGACTCAAGGAAAAAAAAAAAAACAAAACACCACCACAAGTCCCAGACTATCAGCGGGATACTTAAGCTTGCAGGTGGGACAGGAGAATAGCTCTGCATCCTCAGACTAGCTTCTTCCTCCACGGTAACTGTCTCTGAATAAAGATGGAACCATGAGAAATGAACGAGGACAGGGGAGAGCAAAAATGTCCTCCGGGGAGACATAAGTCTGACTTCCCTGAGGGTGAGCTCATTGGTGGAGCATCAGATCTGGTGCTCCCCTGGTCACAGCAGACGTCGAAACCCTCTGGGGCCATGATGGGTATTGACACCAAGTTCAATCTGGACATCGAATGGAGCACTGGCAAAAGTTTGTCCTGTGTTTTAGATGTCAGAACCAATGCTGGAACAGATGGATCCATACCCCTTTGCACCACTTTCTCTTGCAGAGTTTTACTTGGGCTGAAATCTTTAGCACCCATACATGAGAGCTTTCCTGACTTTGAAGGTGTCAGGGAGGACACTTCTCTTCAGAAGAGGCTCAAATGAAGGAGGTTTGTCTCTACATTTGTGTATGCCCCTTGGTTTCTCATGAGAAACCTTCTCCTTAAACTTAGAAGTCTTAGCCTCAACTTTTGAGCTAGTGCTCAGAGGGGGCACTAGCCTACTGGAGGAGGCCAATGGCCTGGATCAAACTGGGATCTCATGGTCTACTCCAAATATATATATATATTTTTTTTATAAGTCTTAGCTCCAGACTCTCAAGTTTAGGGGGAGAAGGAGCAGAAAATGCTGCACTTGAGTAAGATGTGAGCCTAGTCTAGGCTGTAAAGATAGAATTAGAATTTGTTGCTCAGATGACCACTACACATAACCTTCCTGGGTTAGGTCTTGAAAATGAGTCATAAGAATCAAATGGGTAGCCGTGTTAGTCTGTATACAGAAAAAACAATGGGAATCCTATAGCACCTTAAAGACTAACTAATTTCTGCGGGCAGAAATCTGTATCATCTGACAAAGTGGGTTGCAGCCAACAAAAGCTTATGCCCGCAGAAATTAGTTGGTCTTTAAGGTGCTACAGGACTCTCATTAATGCACATCTTATGAATAAAATCAGATATTAAGCAGCTTTATTTGGAGTAGTGTGTCCAGTTTTGGGCCCCCCACTACAGGAAAGACAAACTGGAGTGAGTCCAGCAGAGGGCAACAAAAATGATTAGGGAGCTGGAGTACATGACTTATGAGGAGAGGCTGAGGGAACTAGGCTTGTTTAGTCTGCAGAACAGAAGAGTGAAGGGGGGAGGGAGAGATAGATTTGATAGTGGCCTTCAACTACCCAAAGGGAAGTTCCAGGGAAGATGGAGCTAGACTGTTCTTGGTGGTGGCAGATGACAGAACTAAGAGCAATGGTCTCAAGTTGCAGTGGAGAAGGTCTTGGTTGGATATTAGGAAGAACTTTTTCACTAGGAGGTGAAGTACTGGAATGGGTTACCTAGGGAGGTGTTGGAATCTCCATCCTTAGAAGTCTTTAAGGCCTGTTTTGATAAAGCCCTGGCTAGGATGATTTAGTTCGGGTTAGCCCTGCTTTGGGCAGAGGGTTGGACTGGATGATTTCCAGATGTCCCTTCCAGCCCTAATATTCTAGGATTCTGTAAGTGTGGCCCGGTCTACACTTACCTTTGCGATTCAGCGGCAGTCGACGGGAGATGTGCAAGTGACGTAAATCACTGCGTATCTCCAATCGACTTTGCAGCATGTCCTCCGCGCGGCATCCATACTGTGCTGCATCGAAGGGAACAGCGCTCCCTTCGACGCACTGCTACTCCACTTACCAGGGTGGTTTTCCTGCGTCGCTTCTTCGATCGACTGAGCGGTCTCTATAGACTGCTCAGTCAATCCAGAACAATCGATGTGATGGCGGCGAATTTGCCACTGTCAGTGTAGACCCAGCCTGTGACTGGGGCAGGCAGCAGAAATTCAGACAGATGTGTAGCTACCATTCAGTAGCATTACTAAGCATCCTGATCCTGTTGAAACAGCTTTTCCAGACAAATGAGAAAGCATGAACAGATGTGAATTATTAAATGAGGAAAACTGTGCTAGAAGATATCTTGGGATATACAACACGTCAGCCACTTTCCTTCCACTGCCTTGGATACTCCCTATGATTAACAGTCCTTCCCCTAGGTGTCTCTTGCTGAGCACGGGATGAGTCTCTATGTACAGCCTTTCCCTGCCACTTCATAAATGGCAAGAGGAGCTGCTACTGGAGTATCTCCTCCACCAAATGCTGATACACCAACTGCCTTGAAAGAGGAAGTTACCGCAGACCTTCTACATAACCATGCACTTTACATCCCCTAGATTACCCAGGGAGCCTTTATTAGCTGTACTTAAAAGTTCAGAATGCTATTTGTGTTTTCTTACCTCAAATTTGTCAGGGTTATGCATTCCTGGGATCGACTGCATTAGGTGGGAGGTTGGATGATTTCCAAAATCGGAGCTCACATAGCCAACACGAAGCCGGCCTTCACTAACTTTTAAGTCCTTTGGATGCTCATATGGTGGCTTGTGAAGGACATTGATCTGGCAATCAAATTTACAAGATTTTGAAATGTTAAACAAAATCTGAAGTACCAAGAGCAAGGAAATTAAATAGGCTAGATCTTCAGATGTACATGTAGAGTTATTTCCCCCCATATTTCAGAGTATGTGTACACTGACGGCTCCACAGCGATTGATGCAGCAGGATCAATTGAGGAGGTTGTGTGACCCACGCAATTGATCCCAGATAGCCTCTCCAGTCAACACTAGTAATCCACCTCACCTCCTTGAAAGGAGTAAGGCTGTAAGGAGTAAGCGCCATGAAGACACTGCAGTACGCTAACGTAATTACATCCACGGAAGAGACACAAGCTGGATTCTGTAGCTTGCATATCTCCTACCAAAAGCAGTGCAGACCAGGCTTAAGATTCTGTGCAATTGCAACATTACCATTTCAATTTCAAATAATAAATGTAATGGAAAATGGGCAAATACCCACAAGCCACACTGCAAGAGGTCAATCACAATTGGTCAAGTAAAAGGGGCCCTAGATTCAGCTCAATGACGTTTCTGTTTATCACCCAAAAATGGCAGGATATGGTTTTCAAACAATTCCCAAATTTCAGGTAGACGGTAGCATACTTTGTTGATCATACAGGCTCAGGTGTGTCTCATCCAAATTTCTGAGTCCAAACGGAAGCCTGGCTGAGTGTACAGCTTGGTCTACACCCTCTAGTTAAAGGAAAAAGCTGTGTGTCAAAAGATTAATGACTGACCCTCTTGCTCCCTTAGTACACCAAAGTGGCACATACAGGCTTTATAAACATTGAGTGCCCTGAACTGGCAACATTATTAGGCAATGAAGGGAACAAATCATGTTAGTCTAAGCAAAAAGCTTAGTTCATGGGATATGAGTCCCATCCAATGGCTCATAGTAAGGGTAGGTCAGTGTGGAGATGGGGCAAGATTAGATACTAAGGGAACATAGAAGGATTCTAGAAAGTCAAGGTGGGTGAGGTAGTATCTTTTATTGGACCAACTTTTATTGGTGAGAGAAAACCTATCCTGGGACATACACAGCTACACCACCACTGAGCACACAGAAAAATTCTGTCAGATGGTGGTGGGAAGGAATAGTCAGAATAAGAGGTTTTGGCACTCATTGTCACGAATGGCTGTTAAATGTAACTGATCTCTTCCTGGTTTTGTGCATTTTGGTATTCCCTGGGATTTTGAAGAGATTTATTCAATCTCAACAGGGTGGTAAAAATCTGAAGCCTACAAAAAGACTGTTACTTACCTTGTAACTCTTGTTCTTTGAGATGTGTTGCTCATGTTCATTCCCAATTAGCTGTGTGCTTACCACATGCCCCAGTGCCAGAATGTTTTCCCCTGATGGTATCTATAGGGCCAGCCCTAGCACCCGTGCAGATATGCACCCGCATATAGGCGCGGTCAGCCACCCTCCCTTTCAGTTCCTTCTCGCCGGAACTCCAACTCAGGGGATGATGGGTGGGTGTTGAATGGACATGAGCAACACATTTCGAAGAACAGTTACAAGGTAAGTAAGCGTTCTTTCAAGTGCTTGCTAATGTCCATTCCCAATTAGGTGACTCAGCAGCAGTATCCCCAGAGGCAGATAGTAATTCATGGATGTGACGCTTGTAGTATTGCTCTGCTGAATCCAGTATCGTTCCGAGTTTGCTATGTATGACATAGTAGTACACGAAGGTGTGTATGGATTACCAGGTAGCAGGTTTGCAGATGTCTTGTATTGGGACAAGTGCCTGGAAGGCCACTGAGGACGCTGAGGCCCTTGTTGAGTGGGCCATTAAGAATGTTGGAGGCGTGAAGCCCGCCTGCTTGTAACAAGATCAAATACAGGCTATGATCCACTTCATGATTTGCTGCAAGGACACCAGCAGCCCTGTCCTCTGGTCAGCAATCGCTACGAATAGCTGCGTAGAACGATGGAAGGGTTTGGTACTCTTGATGTAAAAAGCTAGGGCACTCCTAACATTGAGGGTATGCAGATGCCTCTCCTCACTGGAATTGTAAGGCTTTGGACAGAAGATGGGGAGGAAGATGTCCTGATTGAGATGAAAGCGTGAGATCACCTTTCGTAAAAAGGCTGGAAGTGGGCACAGTTGGGCCTTGTCCTTACAGAAGATAGTATAGGTTGATTTGGAGGTCAACACTTTAATCTCCGAGACTCACCTTGCTGATGGTAACGGCCACCAGGAATGCAACCTTCTAGTGCAACCACTAGATGCATGACGGAACACAAGACCAAGGGCTCAATGGAGACCCAATAAGCCTGGAGATGATCAGATTGAGGTTCTATTGGGGAGTCAGGTCCATGTCAGTGGAAAGAGCCTTTCCAAGCCCTTGAGAAATCTGGCTGTCATGTTGTGCAAGAAAATTATTTTACCATCAACAGGAGAGTGAAACGCTGATACGGATTGTAGATGGACCTTAATAGATGAGATAGCCAATCCCTCCTGCTCCATCTGAATTAGGGAGGCACCATGATCAGTCACCCAACAGGTAAAGCATCTCCACTAGGCCCGCTAAGAGGGTCTGGTGGATGGCTTTCTAGTAGAATCTGCTGGACTTGGGCTGAGCAGACTTGCTCCTTCCAGCACAGCCATGGAGCAGCCAAGCTGTCAGATGCATGGAGGCCAAGGCTGCATGAAGCAGATCAGCGTTTCTCAACCTTTTAAGTAGCAAATACTCCCAAACTTCTGAAAACTTTAATAAGTACCCCAGCACTCAATTTTCCACTCTGAGAAATAGAATCTTTCCCCCCCTTTACTGCTGGACAACTTTATTTTTCATAAGGCACGAGAGTTCTGCAATGCTGTGTGGCTATGGCAGATCACAAAACCCGTTTCTCCCCTCCTTCCTCCACACAGGAGCAAAGGTCAGCGCCAGCCAATCACCATGGCCTGACTGGGGGGTGGGTGGGGTCACGTGGTGTTCTCCTCACACAGGTGGGAACTTGTGAGGTATGAGCAGGCACAAGTGGCCCACCAGAGTGGATAGCAGCACTCCCTATGGCCATCCTGGGGGGATGCAGGCCTTAGGCAAATCACACACGGGCCGCCTGCTTCCCAGCTGGGAGCTGCGACTGGGCCGGAAGCAGACGGCTGCCACTTGACTTCCCCAGAAGTTGGCGGCTGCTGCTCACGTCCCTTCACTGGGTATTTCGCCACGTACCCCTGCCTGTGTCTCGCGTATCCTGTACCACAGGTTGAGAAACTATGAAGCAGATGACCCTGATCCTGGGACAAGAGATCTAGCCACAACAGGAGCATCCACGGGTGGGCTACCAATAGCTAAAGCAGCATCACAAACCAACATTGCCAGAGCCACGCTAGGGCCAACAGGATGACCCATGCTTTGTCCCCCTTCACCTTTATGAGGACCTTGTAGATCGTCAGTATCCCTATTTGTGCACCCACTCACTGCTAAAGACCCCTCCCTAGCCTAGAGGAGAGGAGTCACTGGACCCAGGACTCAACTGATTTTGGGGTGGCTCATTGGTATTGGCGGGAAAGCGTACAGGAGATTCCCTGACCAGGGTAGGAAAAAGGCATCGGTCAGCGATCCATTGCCAAGCCCTTGTCAAGAGCAGAACTGACTGCATTTCTTGTTTTCTCTGGCAGCGAAGAGATCCACTAGGGGATTGCCCCACCTCTGGAAGATGTGATCGGCCACCTCCAGATGCAGGGACCACTCTTGGGGAGAGCAAAAGGATCTGCTAAGGCAATCCACTAAAAATGTTGCTGACCCCGGGGAGATGAGCCGCCTCCAAGTGGATGTTGTGATTCACGCTGTGTAGACCTGCTCAGTTGATCCAGAAATCGACTTAGGAAAACCACCCCCGTAAGTGGTGCAGCGCACTGTGGATGATTCCCAGAACAGAGGCAGCGAAGTTGATGGGAGATACGCAAGTGATTTCCATCACTTGCATATCTTCTATCGACTGCTGCTGAATCCGGAAGGTAAGTGTGGACTAGGCCTCACACAGGAGTCCCATAGATGTACGGCCTCCTGACACAGGTCTGGGGACCGACTCCCATCCTGCCTGTTGATATAGTATACCAAGGCCGTGCTGTCCATGCATACCTGCACTACCTTGTTTGAGAGTTGCAGTATGAACGCTATGCAGGCCAGACAAATTGCCCTGAGTTCACGGACAATGTTCAATGCAAGTTCCTTTGCAGTCCAGATGCCCTGATTCGCGAGGGGGCCAAGGTGAGCTCCCAATCCCAGGTCCGAGGCATCAGACTAGCAATAATGTCAGTCGTGGGGCCTCAAAGAGTATTCTTGAAAGCACTTATTGCAATCTTGTCCACCATGCCAGGGAAGTAAGTATACGTGGAGGGACCATGAGTACTCTGTCCAGGTGATGCCTGGCTGGGGAATGCACCGATTCCAGCCACATTTGGAGGAGCCTGAAGTGTAGTCTGGCATGTTGCACCACAAGAGCAGGCCACCATGTGGCCCAGAAGGCTGAGGCATACTTTTGCCATGGTGAGAGGATGGGCTGAAATTTGGATTATAATTTCTGATGATGCCAAGATCCTTCCCTCTGGTAGAAGCACCCTGGTCTTGGTAGAGTCCAGAACTGTCCCCAATAAATTCTCTTTTGGACTGGGATGAACATTGATTTCTGCTCATTTATCAGCAGACCTAATGCTTGGCAGGTGATTCAGATGATCATGATGCTGCTCTGAATTTGAGATTTCAACCTGCCCTTTATGAGTCAATTGTCCAGACAAGGAAAGATATGCACTCTTCTGCATTGGAGGTGGCCTGCAACTGTCGCAATGCACTTGGTAAATACTCATAGTGAAGTTGAAAAGCCAAAGGGGAGCACTGTGAACTGATAGTAGTGTGTTCCTACAATGAACCATAGGAACTTCCTGTGTCCTGGGGAAGATCAAGATGTGAAAATAGACATCTTTTAAGTTGAGGATGGCATACCAGTTGCTTGGACCCAGCAAAGAAATAATGGTAGCTAAGGAAACCATCTGGAACTTCAACCTGTTGAGGCCTCTGAAGTCTAGGATAGGCCTCAGCCCTCCCTTTGCTTTCAGAATTAGAAAGCAGTGGGAGTAAAATCCTCTTCCCTCTCCTCGGTCCTTTGGGAACCTCTTGCCCCATACCCATTTGGAAGAATGTGTGCACCTCCTTGACAAGATGTTGCTAGTGAAAGAGATACCTGAAGAGGGACAGGGAAGAGGGGTGGGAGTGAGGAGAACTGGAGGGTGTTTCCAGCGGCTACTGCGCTGAGTACCCAACGGTCCGAGGTTATGGTAGCCCAGACGGGGAGGAAATGGGCTAGGTGAGAAGAAAGTAACAAGGGAAGCTGGATCCTGGGTTAAAAACTGCTAGGACACCCTCAGGCACACCTCCAAAATATCTGTTTTCCATCTTGATGGTGGCAGCTTGAGCTCAGCTAGGAGCCAGTGGAAGACGAGTGGCCCTGGTGCCTCTTATAACAACTATTCCTTTTCCTGTAGGGCTCATTACAGGGTTGACCTCCAAGCCACTGAGGCCATAGTCCGGGCTGCAGAATCTGCTGCATTGGAGGCTTCTTGAAGGGATGCCTGGTCTACTGTCCTCCCGTCCTCCCCAGTGGCCCCAAATTCCTGTCTGGAGGGCTGCATTACAAAGTTCAAACTTTTCCAGCAACTGCCAGATATTTAAAATGGTATCCTACCCAACAGCGCTTGTTGGTTAAAAACGTGCAGTTGTAGGCTCGCAGTTGAATTTTGTGCCCAAACAAGACCAACATTTTTGCATCTTTATTTTTTGGCATGGAGCTCACATGGCCCTGTCTGTCCCGCATTGGTGGGTCACAGTGGCCAACGAGATCCCGGGGAGGGTGGATGTACAAGTATTCAAAACCTTTAGCCTGTACATAATACTTCCTTTCTGCCCTTTTTGACGTGGAGGACAAGGAGGCTGGAGTTTGCTGCTTTGCCATGGCGAGTTTCACCACCCCTTCATAGAATATTAGGAGTTGGTCATCTAGTCCAACACCCTGCTAAAAGCAGGACTAACCTCAGCTAAATAATACCAGCGAGGGTTTTGTCAAGCCGCAGCTTTAAAACTTCTAAAGATGAAGATGCCGCCACCTCCCTAGGTAACCCATTCCAATGCTTCACCACCCTCCTAGGGAAAAACTTTTTCCTAATGTCCAACCTAAACTCTCCTCCCCCCCCCCCCCCCGCAACTTGAGACCATTGCTCCTTGTTCTGTCATCTGCCACCACTGAAAACAGCCTAGCTCCATCCTCCCTGGAACCCCCTTTTAGGTAGTTAAAGGCTGCTATCAAATCCTCCCTCATTCTTCTCTTCTGCAGACTAAACAGGCCTAGTTCCTTCAGCCTCTCCTCATAAGTCTTGTGCTCCAGCCCCCTTATGTTTGCTGACCTCCACTGGACTCTCTCCAACTTGTCCACATCCTTTTTGTAGTGGGGGGGTTCAAAAATGGACACAGTACTTCAAATGAGGCCTCACCAATGCCGAATAGAGGGGAATAATCACTTCCCGTGATCTGCTGGCAATGCTCCTACTAATGTAGCCCAACATGCCATTAGTCTTCTTGGCAACCAGGGCACACTGCTGACTCATATCCAGCTTCTTATCCACTGTAGCCCCCAGGTCCTTTTCTGCAGAACTGCTGCCTAGCTCGTCGGTCCCCAGTCTGTAGCTGTGCATGGGATTCTTCTGTCCTAAATGCAGGACTGTGCACTTGTCCTTGTTGAACCTCATCAGATTTCTTTTGGCCCAATCCTCCAATTTGTTTAGGTCCTTCTGTATTCTATCCCTACCTTCCAGGGTATCTACCACTCCCTCTAGCTAAGTGTTATCTGCAAACTTGCTGAGGGTGCAATCCAGCCCATCCTCCAGATCATTAATGAAGATGTTGAACAAAACCGGCCCCAGGACCGACCACTGGGGCACTCTGCTTGTGACCGGCTACCAGCTAGACATGGTGCCACTGATCACTACTCATCGAGCCCTATGCTCTAGCCAGTTCTCTATCCATTTCATAATCCATTCATCCAACCCATACTACTTTAACTTGCTGATAAGAATACTGTGGGAGACCGTATCAAAAGCTTTGCTAAAGTCAAGGTATATCACGTCCACCACTTTCCCCACATCCATTCATAAACAGGAAGGGCCACACTGGAGGGAGCTGCTGATGCCAGGATCCCAAATAGCTTATCTGCAGACTCATTCAATTCCTCTATTTTGAAGCTCAGGTTGGACACTACTCTTAGCAGGTCCTGATGGGATTTGAAATTATCCAGCGGGGCTGCTGTGGAGGTGCCTGCTACTACCTCTTCTCATGACAATGAGGAAGAGGCTGGTAGCTACAGTGGACTAGGGTCCCCTTCCCTAGTTGGGATAGCTCCTCCTAGGCTTGAGGCAGGCGACCTCTCCTCGTCCGTCTCCACACCTAAATACAGTGCAGAGCTCTGTGGCACAGAAGATCTTGATACGGAGGTTCCTGCCACTGAATAGGCCTGTGGGACTCCTGAGGGTGGAAGGGGGAACCCCACAGTATTGCCACTGTCCCTGAAGCCATACCCCCATCGGTGGCATCACAGGGACGCTGGGTGCCAGGGCCAACAACTGTCCCGCGTGTCAGACTATGTCCTCGCGCTTTGAGGTCGAGGAGCTGCTGTCTGAAGAAGAGGGTGGTGCCAACTCTGAATATCTCTCAGCACAATAGTGAGTGTGCCAGTGTGCTGGCACTGGGGATCGGTTCAGAGAGCCTGAGCATCAGGCTTCCTGAGACCAGTTCATCTTTAGGTTTTTTATAAGGAGTAGGAGAGCGAGGCTGAGGTTCAGGTTCCTGGGACCTGCACTGGTTGTCTAGAGACCAAACAGCATTCTGGGGGCCAATACCATTGCATTGCCAACCAGTGCCAGGCATCTGGAGACCGATGGTGGGAGCCCGACCTCTTCCTATGCCACTCTAAGAGCAGGGCCTCATGTCAGGGGATAACTACACACTGAGGATTGACATGCAGGTCTCAGTGTGGGTTTGCCCCTCAACAGACTGCCCGCTGTTGTTGGTGTTGAGTCCTGGTGTGGAGGTCTGCCCTCCTTAAGAGTCTGTGGTACAGGCATTGTCAGGAGGTCATACATTGCTTGAAAGATATCCAGAGCCGACTGCACTGTCAGGTGGCATAGTGCTTTACCGCTACCTGGAGTCTGTGGTGGGCCAGGTACAGGGCTTGAAGCTCACAACTTTCGGGAGTCGCGGGGATTGTCAGCCGGACAAGCGTCTCAGCTGGCATCCTACATGCTTCTTTTCAGCCAGCGAGCACGCTTGCTCAGTTCGCATCCTTTTTGGCTTCTTAAGCAACGAAGATGATGATTGGTGCTGTGAAGGCAGTGGTGCTGGAGGAGCAGTGTGTGCCAAGGCTGCGGTGATGAGTGCCGAATCTGAGCGGCCAGGCTCCAACGCCAGTCTGAGTGCTGACTTCATTAGAATGGCCTTGAGCTGAATGTCACAGTCCTTTTTTGTCAGTGGGCTGAAGTTTTCGCAAATTTGACACCTCTCACAGATGTGAACCTTTCCGAGGCACTTCAGGCAACTCTGATGTGGGTCGCTCTTAGGCATAGGCTTCCTACACGACGCACAGGGTTTAAACCCCAGCAAACAGGGCATGCCCTGACCCTGGATCGCTACCTACAGTAAACTCTTCAACTAACAGTAACAAACTACATACACTTTTAACAAAGAAAAAACCCACTAGTTTGAAAAGACTTGCAAGAGCAAGAGACGTTCCAGCACCATCATTGGCAGTAAGAAGGAACTGAGAGGGAGGGAGGCCCAGCAGTACCTATATGCAGGCGCATATGGGCGCTGCTGCAGGGGGCATGAAAGCTGGCTCTACTGATACCACTAGGGGAAAAATTTCCAGCACTGGTGCACATGGCGCACACACACCTAATTGGAAATGGTCATGAGCAAGCACTTGAAGAACCACTGTTTTAAAACCAGCATTATATATCTGAACAATAATTCACCCATGCACCAATCAATTTTTCCTTGGGTATAACGAAGTACATGGGAAGTCTTCAAAGCTCCTACCTTATCTAAACAGAGATTTCCATGTCTCTCAGCAATAGCCTTCCTGAAGCTGTGAGAAAGGGGGTACAGCATACTGTGATGAGGGTGTACAGAAGGCAGTCTATTCTTCTCCAGTTGATCAGCTACAATGCTGACCAGCTTTTTCATTCTTTCATCATAATCTGTCCAATCACAGACAATCTAAAAGGAGAAACAGAAGAACCAGGAGTTGCCTATTAATTTCATTAGACAGCATGTTTAAAATCAACAAAAGGAAGTTTTTTCACACAATGCAGTCAACTTATGGAACTCCCTGCCAGTGGATGTTGTGAAGGCCAAAACTACAACTTGGTTCAAAAATGAAAGACACATTCATGGAGAACAGGTTCATCAATGGCTAATTAAGCAAGAAGGTCAAGGATGCAATTCCATGGCTTTGTCAGAAGCAAGTATACTGGGCTAGATGGGCCACTGGGTCTGACCCAGCATGGCCATTCTTATGGAAAAGAAAACCACTGGTTACAATACTTTAAACAACTCCACTTGACCCAGGTCAGAGCTCTGGGAAGTTCTGTTTACATGGGACTGTGATCAACATTTCTTTCATTTTAAGAGATATACTAATCAAGTACCTTTTTAAAAACCATTACAGCTAACTTGTATTTCAAATCACTGATGACCCAAGCACTATTCTTTAAGAGAAAATAGCTCCCAAATTCTTATTTTCTAATTTAATTAAGACTTATTTCTGCTCCTTTTAAAATATAAACACTGGATGCATAGCATGTGATCAGTCCTGGATATTTACATTAGTGTAATCTCCAAGAGAATTACAGTCATTACCCTCTCTCCTCACCTGCAAGCAGTGGGCCAAGTTGCAATAAGCATCTGGAAAATCAGGTTTCAGTTTCAGAGCAGTGCGATATGAAGCAATGGCTTCTGGTATGTTCCCTGAATCCTGTAAAAGCAGAGAATAAATCAGCAAGCAAAAGCACATTCAGAAACAAGTTTGCCAAATGCGGCCCCGTTATAAAAAAAGAGCCATGGACATGGCTATACCTTGTGAATAGAGGCCAGATTACTGTGGGCATCAGCAAAAGCAGGATTTATCTGGATGGCACGGGTGTAACATTGTAAAGCTCCCTGAACATCCTGCATCTCCTTTAAAGTATTCCCCATATTTGAATAAGCATCTGCAAATGTGGGACTGATTCTAAAATTGGGGGGAGGGGTCGGGAGGGAAGAGAAACAAGAACACCATACGTTATCCACAGTACAAGCTGTCCCTCCTCTAGAAATGCCCATCCAGATTCCTATTCAGTTATAGGTTTGCATAATAGCTGTAAGCCATCTTCTAAACGTCTGTAGAATTCCCATGACCAGCCTTTGCAAAATTTAGAAACCAATACATCTTACCTAATAGCCTCTTTGTAATGCATTAGAGCTTCCTGTAGCTTTCCTTGCTGCTGCAGAACACTTGCTAAATTTGAATGGGCAGCAGCAAACTCTGGAAAGACCTGTAGGAAACAAAGGAAAGAGTTAGTCTGCTCAATGGCAAATCACTCAAATTTTTAAAACAGATAAAGTACCACCACTTCTATCTACTTTTTTATCAAGTAGAATGGGCCACAACTTGTATGTTCCCAGCTTTTTTGTCCACATCCTGCCCTCCCCATCTCAGATCCAAATGTACCTCAAGAGCTTTTCGGTAAAGGCGAACAGCCTCCTCAATGTTTCCCTGTTCCCGCTTGATGTTCGCCAAGTTATTAAGAGAGTCTGCATGTGTGGGACACAGACGAAGAGCTGTATTGTAACATTCTTCTGCTTCAGCAACCTTAGAAACAAATGTAACTGTGTTCAAGAAGTACTGAACAAAATAAACAAGCAAGGGAATTGCTGTTAGACACACTTTGTGACAACACTGCTTAATGAAAAAGTCAAAGTTTTGAGTTAGAGAATTTCCACTATTATTTCTCCCACAAGTTTACAAGCAAAGCAATGCAATACTAAAAGCTATCTCCCACCTTAAAGAACTTGATCATCATTCAAGGACTTGAAATAAGTATCTGTGGAACCTCTTAAATATAGCAAACTGCAAGAAAACAGAAAAGCTCCTTACGCTGCCTTTCTCCTTTAGAGCATTGGCCAGATTACAATAGGCATCAGGAAAGTGTGGCTGCAGCTCAATGGCACGTCTGTAGGTGTCTATTGCCAGATCTATTAGTCCTTGCTCATAATACACACAGGCCAGGTTGCCATGAACAACTGCATGATTAGGACTCAGACTCAGGGCTCGTAGGTAGGCAGCTACAGCTCTGAAACAAGAGAGATGTGGTTAATGTGCATATGGCCTATGTAAGGCGACAGCAGAAAGTTATTTTACATTTACATTATTCATAAAGGTAACCTACACAGAAATAGGATTTATGCCTTTTGCTGCTTTGAGGTCAAGGCATGAAAATCTACTCTACCCTGTAGGAGTAAGGACAACTCAAGAACAGGTTTATGACATTACAGAAACTAAAAGTGAGACCCAAATGAGACAAGTGATTTATTTCAGACTGTTTAAAAAGCTTTGCTTGCTTTTTTTATTACTTCTATTTAATTAACACACTTGGGAGAATTACACTCTTTGCTCCCATCAGTTAAGAGAGCTTCCAATCCATGCTGCAGTAATGAACAAATCCACACCCCTCCCAAAAAAGAAAGACTTGTAATTCACAATATTTCTGAGGTAGGCAAGAAAATTAAAACAACTCTCAGTTCTCCCTTGTGTATAAAAGTAAAGAAGGATCGACTCCCCCACCCCCACCTTTGTAAGTCACCTTTAAAGAAAAAAATATAAATTTAAATATATTTTACTAGGTTAAGAGAAATCAGGTTGTTTATGTAAGGGTCTCTAAAAGAAAAGTATTTTATATACAGAGACATTTAATTCCTGAAAAAAAGATTTCTGTGGCCAACTTAATATCATCTCTACAGAGCTAGTGTAAAAAGAAAGGAACAAGATGGTTAGTGAACAAATTAAGTAGACCACTTCTAGAAGTGGTCTAAGAATGCCTTTCCAGGCCACTTCCATGAAACCAAGGTGAGTGTCCTTTATATAGAAGGCCCACATATTAATTATTGTTCCATAATACGTTCTTGCCTAAGTAGCCTGGTATTCTTCTGGTTCTCATCCTTGTTCCTTCTCTCAAACCCAATCTCTACCGTTTTGTTATTTTCCCCTTTGTTAAACAGGTAAAGTCAAAACTAGATGGTTTTTCAGGACAGAAATCTTGTGATTAGTCTACAGTAGTCAGCTCCTAATATATTTAGCTGCTACCTAATATTGTATTTCTTTCCTTAACTAGTCCCTGATCCTAGAGTTTCTTCTCTTTTTCACACCAGTACATTTAACCTCCTAAGGGCTATGTTTTACTTTTGCAGCAACACTACCTTGGCAGGTTTTTGACATAACATAGCCAAGCTCAGCTCTCCTCATCAGAACCTCTTCACATTATTTGCTTTATCTTAAATTTATTTACATTGTATTTGAATAATCTAAGTCCATTTGGGATGAAATAATAAAGTTCTTTTTTGCTTGTGGTTACTCTTACTTTAGCAGCTATGAGGAGCAGGAGATCTTACATTCTAACCTGACTTCTACACCAAATTTATTCCATCAAAATGTATCAATTTAACACAACAAAGTGAGTATATGGCAAAGCATTCAAACCCTTATTGTAGCTTCTTTCGTTATTCTGGCCCTCTTATCTCCAACCCATTTGTAATTCCTTGCTGTTATGTCTAATTTAGATTGTAAACACATTAAAAATCTACCTTTTTTACTTGTATGAAGATCATACTCACATGTGCTTCTATATAAATAAGTATTTTATGTGGCTAAGAATCATGATGCCTAGAAAATACATTAATGTAATAACCAGTGGATCAAATCACCAAAAGGTAATCACCAAATCGGATGTCTTTAAGACATGGTCTATTTAACCACAGGTTATTGAGCTAGACATAGGAATTACTAAGTCAAACTCTATGATCTGCCTTGTGCAAGTGGTCAAAATAGAACATAATGGGCCTTTCAGGCCATCTATGAAATTCAAGAGCTAAAAATCTATTAATTCAGAAACTGCAAGTCAGTAGAAATAACCCTATTTATTAATTCAGATACAGTATGGTACATAACATCAAGACAGCACAGGCTGGTTCTTTTCTGAGGAAAAAAATTATGGACTAAAATTTGAGATTTATGGGTTCAGATTAATATGACCTCACAAAACTAAAACGAGATCTAAGGCAAAACAATGAAGACATCCATGCAACGTGTTGCAGTAGTCAAAATTACCATAATGCATATGCTAGAGAATATAAAAAAATATAGGTAAAAAAAACTCAGCTGAAATACAGTGCTCCAAATGGAAAAGTGTGCAGAGAACAGCAGTATCATTAGGAGGATTAGAAGGTCTGGAATTAAGTTGCTATAAAAAGCATATCAGATAAAATGGTGCAGAAGACCAAGCGGACCATTTATCCTTTCCCATAAACCAAAGGCATTCATAAAACAAGGTGGCTAAAACCTAAAAAAGAAAAAGCTGATAGCTATATAGGGTTAAAGACGACCCTTCCTTCTAAACCCAAAATGATATGAAAGTGAAAATATTTTATGAGTAGCTGGTGAAGCATCAGGTACAAGCATTCTGAACTAGATGGGCCAATGTTTTTGTGGTGGTGGTGGGGGTGGGGTGACATGGTAATCACAAAGCTACCATTGTATGTGCTCTTCCCTAGTCTTACAACTCACAAATTTTAACCAGTGTAGTCAGAATTGGAAGACCCAGCCATCCTGAATGCATCACCATAATGCAGAAACCACCTTCCCAGTAATATTTAACTTGCAAATTCCTACCTAGTTTGGGCTTTCACAAATAAACAACTCTGGCTTGAAGTAAACAAATAACTGCTTATGGTATTTATTGCCCCCCACCACTCTAGTATGAGATCATCACAATCTTTATTGTATTTATCCTCCCAACACCCTCTGTGATACAGGGCAGTGCTATTTTCCCCATTTTACAAATGGGAACCTGAGGTACAGTGATTTTCTCAAGGTCACAGACGGAGCCTCTGGATGGAAGAAAGAGCTGAACTTGGGTCTCTTGAGTTCTAGGCTAGGCCCTAACCATGGAAAGGGCAAATTCAAGGAAGACCCAAAACGTTCTGCATAAAACATCAGCTCACATCTGTGTTATTACCCTGAAATGGTTAAAACTGGAGAAGAACAGTTAGGAGCACAGAAGCCAATAAAAATCAGCGGTCTGTCTTGTCCAGTATTCTGAGACACAGAAGTCTGTACTAGATTCTTTACAGAAAAGTTACAAGAAACACTTCAGTAGCAGTTATGGAATAAACAGTCCTTACACAAAGTTCCTTTCTAGCCCCCATAAGAGGTTGCCTTATGCCTTGAAATATGTGCGTTTATATGTTTAAAAACAGCAGCAAATCCGCTCCTCACAAACTGAAGTCCTTACTTTTGTAACTCTTAACGTTCATTACTCACATCAATTTTCGAACCCATTTAAAATTCTACAGTCTTGGAGTCAATAGTATCCAGCAGCAGTGTTGATAACTGTGCAATGCACATAAAAGTATTTCCTTTTAACAGTTTTAAGTCTGCTGGTTAAGATTTATTGAATTTAAGTCTGCTGGTTAAAGTTTATTGAATTTCCTTGTTATTAGAACAAACAGTGTCTACTAGACCATATTATTTTGAGTACATTTATCACATCATCTCTTGTAACTAAGCAGTCCCAATCTTTTTAGTTTTCATATAAAAGGCTTAGAGAAACTTCTAATTATCTATCACCAGCTTCTGAACACCCTCTATCTTTATCATATTTTTGAAATAGGGAGTCCACAACAATGCAGTATTCCAGATGCAGGCACACATTTGAACTTTATGAAGTATCTTCAGAATTATCCTAACAGCATTTTCTTTTTTGATAACCACTGCAAATCTAGCTGTCCACAAAGATCGACAAGTCAGTTTTTTCAAGTTTTTACATTAGAGCCCAATAAAGTATGAACATGAATAGTTCAAATTCTCTCTCTTAAAGTGCATTACCTTTCACTGTCAGCAAATTTCATCTGCCATCACATTGCCCACTCATTAATCCACATTAATTTCTCAATCTTCTCTGGTCTTGATTAACCTAAATAATGTGTCCTCAAAAGTTATCTACCATTTCAACTCTGACTCTTCAAGATGACCACTTCTATGGATCCACACACTAGGAAAAATGTTAACCCTCAGCAGCTGAACTAGGAAGTTTCCAGATAAGCACCTTGCCTATCTGTTCACACGTACAATCTGAGGATATACGGTGCAGAAAAACGTAGTTACTTACCAGTAACTGTTGTTCTTCGAGATGTGTTGCTCAGATCCATTCCACTTAGGTGTGTGCGCGCCCTCGTGCACGGCTCTCCGGAGAACTTTTTCCCTAGCAGCCCCCTGTAGGGGCCGGCTCCAGCGCCCCCTGGAGTCCCGCCCTCATGCGGCGGTACATAGGGCGCTGCCGGCCCCTCCCCTCCTCAGTCCCTTCTTTCTGCTGACTCCGACAGCGGGGACGGAGGGTGGGTGTGGAATGGATCTGAGCAACACATCTCGAAGAACAACAGTTACTGGTAAGTAACTA
>ML675622.1:66718-90725 GCA_007922155.1 Mesoclemmys tuberculata
GGGGGGCACGGCACCGGGTCCTGCCGGGGCCAACCCCTCGGTGCCGAGACATTTCGACGGCAACCAGGAGTCCTCCCTGGTGCCGAGTCCTCTCCTCGGTGCCGGGCCCGTCCTGGGGGAGCGCCCCGCTCACTCCCATGCCGTCCAGCGGGAGATCGCTTCCCCGTACCGGGGGTCTCCACCGCTCTTCGGGGGGACCCAACGCGGGCTTGCCCCGGGGCACCATCCCCTTCTCCCTCGGCGGAGGGAGGGGGGGGAATGGAGGGGGCGTGAGCAGGCCGACAAGGCTCTGCTGCCACAGAACCTCCGGTGCCGACGGCGTTGGCAGGGGCACTCTCCCACTGCAGGAGTCGGGATTGGCACCCTGCATGGGGATGCAGGCTCCGGAGAGGACTCGACGGGCCGTGGCTGGTGCATCCCCGCCCTCGACCCTGCCCGTGCCCACGGTGCAGGGGAGTGACGGCGCTCCACGCGCTGTGCCGGTGGGTTGGCAGGGGCACTCTCCCACTCCCAGGAGTCAGGATTGGCTCCCTGCATGGGGATGCAGGCCCCGGAGAGGATTCGACGGGCCGTGGCTGGTGCATCCCCGCCCTCAACCCTGCCCGTACCCACGGTGCAGGGGAGTGTCCGCGCTCCATGCGCTGCTCTTCTGTTCGGCACCAGGAGTGCTGCTCGGTGCCGAGTCAGCCTGGCACCAGCAGGGAACGGCTGGACGGTGCCGCTTCCCTTCCCCCCCCCACACACTCCCGATGGGGGGGGGGGAAGGGGCGTGTCCTAAACCCATGTGGCCGAGGCCTTCCTGCAGCCACACAGGGTTTGAATCGCAGCGAGCCCGGCACAGCCGGGTCGCCTAGAGCCCGAAGGCTCTCCTATCTAACTAAAGTACCTTACTAACTATAAACTAACTCAGTTCAGGGTGAACTGCTAACTAACTACTCACTTTTACAGGGAAGAAAAACCTGTGGAGAGCAGGGGTTGTTCTCAACCGGCCGTCACGGGCGGAAAGAAGGAACTGAGGAGGGGAGGGGCCGGCAGCGCCCTATGTACCGCCGCATGAGGGCGGGACTCCAGGGGGCGCTGGAGCCGGCCCCTACAGGGGGCTGCTAGGGAAAAAGTTCTCCGGAGAGCCGTGCACGAGGGCGCGCACACACCTAAGTGGAATGCATCTGAGCAATCACTCGAAGGAGAACCATTTCCTAACCCCTCAATTCCTTCAGCATAAAGAATTTACTGTAAGAAGAAAGAGGGCAGAGAACATGGATTCTTGAAGGCAATCCTAAAGAAACATTTACTATGTTACTTAACTATTCTTTAAAACTTGGCAAACAATCACCATGGGGTTTGAGGATTTTTTAAACAGCGAGGGAAGTCTGCTCTCCCAAACTGAGTGCTTCATCAAAGCTAAATCCAGAGTACTAATGCATGGAAATGTGGATGAACTGCAGGGAGCAGATCTGAATATCTCCACGATGAAGACATTTCTGAAACTTGCAAGTAAGGCTGCCTTAGAGATCATGAAGCATGCTCTAACACTTGTTGGCAGTGAAATTCCACTAGCCCACAACAAAAGAGTATGCTGAGTAATTCACTGCAGCAGTACCTGGATGGAACTTGATTAATTTCAATACTATGGACTCTCTCAAGCTCTACGTGTCCAGGTAAAGACCCAGAACAAGACATTAATTCACTGATTAAGGATGTACCTTCTAACTGAGAAAGCGCTCATTTACCAAACATGGTGCCACTGCACGTAGAGTAAGTCAACTGACATAGCCTTGGCCATTTAGACTTGTTTCTGACCAAAATGGAGCAATTGGTTGCTAACTGAAAGGTAGAAGGCAAATATGGTTAAAAGTGATTATGAAATGATGATTTAGTGATTCTAAGGAAATGAGGAGAGCAGCAAAATAAAGACAATATCAAAAAGCAGACTGAGGGCAGGTCTACGCTGCCAGCAAAATTTGAAAAAACAGTCAATGGGAGTTACGCAAGGTACTCTGCATAAACTTGTGTAATTCCTGTCGACTTCATTACTTCCCTTTAGTGTGCTGCCTCCACTGCACTGACAGGAAACGCATTCCTGTAGATGCAGCGCTATGCTTTTCTTGGAGGTGGTTTTAATAGATCAACTTCTGCATTGATTGAGTGCTTCTTCACTGCTCCTCAGTCAACCCAGAGAAATCGATCTGACAGTGGCGAATTTCAGCTGTCAGTGTGTACAACGCCTAAAACTCAGATCTGATAAATAAGGTCCTGGGCGAAGAAAATCTAAGGGATAAAGGCATTCAGGAGAGCTGGGAGTTGCACAGTGAGATAATGTTAAAGGCATAACTGTAAACTATGCTGATGAAAAGGAAAGATCAGAATAACAGAAAAAGGCAAATATGGCTCTATCAGGAGCTCTTTAATTACCCCAAAATCAAAAAAGAATCCTAAAAAAACTAGAAACATGGACAAATTGTTAGGTGTACAAAAGTATAGCACCAGCATAAGAGGGACAAAAATCAGAAAGGCTAAGGCAGGCATGTCCAAAGTACGGCCCGCGGGCCATATACAGCCCTTCATGCTTCTTAATCTGGCCTGCCGAACAGGTCCCAGGGTTGTTAAAATCAGGCCAGGCAGTCTGCACATCCAACCGGTTTGCAGCGGTTCGGGCGAACCGGTTCTTAAAATGGTATCGTGCCTGCCAGTCTGCAGCTCTGCAGCGGAATTTGACAGCGGAGAGTGAGTGACAGTGGAGAGTGAGTGACAGCGGAAATTCTGCGCTGTGAGCCCCACTCTCCAGCTCCGCCGCCGAAATTGACAAGGACGAGTCAATTTCACGGCGGAGAGTGGTCTGAAGTGCTGGCTGCTGGGGTGCAGTGTGTTGGGTGCTGTGTACATAAATGTGTATCTAATACACTCCATCCATCTGATCCTTGCCCGGCCCCTCTGTCAAATTTTTGAACGCATTGTGGCCCGTGAGTCAAAAAGTTTGGACACCCCTGGGCTAAGGCAAAAATGAGTTACATCTAACAAGAGATAAAAGGCAATAAAAAAGTTCTTTAAATATATTCAGAGCAAGAGAAAGACAAAGGAAATTAAATCCTCTACTTAGCAGGAAAGGAGAGCTAATAACGGATGATATCAAAAAGGCGAAGGTGTTTAATGCCTATTTTACTTCAGTCTTCTTCAATAAAAAGTGAAATGGTGACCAGATACTCAAAAACACAATATTAACAAGGGGGAAGGAACTCAAGCCAAAACAGAGTAAGAACAGATTTAAGAATATTTAGACAGATAGATACAAGTTGGCAGGGCCTGATAAAATTCATCATAAAGTACTTAAGTAACTAGAAGAAGCAGTCTCAGAACTGATAGCAATTATCTTTGAGAACTCATGGAGGACAGGTGAGGTCCCAAAGGACTGGCAAAGGGCAACATAGTACCTATTTTTAAAATAGTGCACAAAGAGAACCAAGAGAATTACAGATCAGTCAGCCTAACTTTGATATGTGGAAAGGCACTAGAACAAATTATTAAACAATCAATCTGTAAGCACATAAAAGATAATAGGGTTATAAGTAATAGGCAGCACAGATATGTCAAGAATACTTCATGCCAAGCCAAGTGAATTTCCTTCTTTGACAGAATTATTGGCCTCCTAGATAAAGAAGAAATATACATCATATACTGTGGCAAACTGGTGGCTTCCCCCTCCACATCATCTCCCTGTGTCATCTTCTGCAGGTAGTTGCCTGGCCATACAGGCTGTGCCCTCTCTTGGCATCCACCTCGCTCCAGCAGGACCCTCAGCTGGCCTAACACATGCTGCAGTAAGGTGCAGACCTGGGTAGCCTGGCTCACCAGCAGGTGGTTGGTTTCCTGCTGCAACCTTGTGGCCTCCTGCTGGGCAGCCATGGCTTGCACCAGGGCTTTCACCAGCTCCTCCATCCTGGGAGTGGTGGTTTGCAACTGCGTAGGTTCAAGTCCACTGCGCGAAATCCCACTCCCGACACCACTTGTGGCAAACTGGCGGCTTCCCCCAGTGGGTCTCGTGCTTTACCTCTGTTCCTTGGCCAGGACGCCCCCAGCTACCTCATCTCCCCTGGCTGTAGTGGAGCTCTGTCTCCTGGCCTGGGAGGGAATCTTCTCCTCCAGCTGCTGCCAGCCTTCAGTCAGCTTCCTCTGCCTTTGTTCCCTCCTCCTCCTTTAGGGAAAGCAGGATTTACATACACCTGGCCTGGCCCTTCACTGGGGCCAGGTGCCTCTATTCGCTCTACTGTGCTCTCTCCCCTGCCTGCTGGGCAAAGGGTTTTTTAACCCTTTTGGGCCCTCATACCAGCCCTGCAACACCTTTTTATAGCCATCTGGCCTGACTATCACAATAACTTGATTTTCATAATGCTTTTGACAGTTTAACGTGACAGTCTGATAAGCAAAACGAAGTTACTATGAGGTGGGTTCACAAGTGGTTGAAAGACTAATCAAAGTAGTTTTCTGTGTTACTAGAAGGGTGTATCTAGTGGGGTCTTGTGAGTCAGTCCTTTCCTACCCAATATTTTTCATTGACGACTTGGTTAAGGAGTGAAAAATATACTTATAAAATCTGCAGATGACACCAAACTTGGTGGGATTGCGAGCACTTTGGACGACAGGAGTAGAATTCAAATTGACTATCAAATTAGAGAATGTCTGAAATCAACAAGACTAAATTCAATGAGGTGCAAAGTAGTACCTCACATGCACAATTACAAAGTGGAAAATAACTGGCTAGGTGACAGTACTGCTGAAAAACATCTAAGGGTTATAGGGGATCAGAAGTTGAATTAGTCAACAATGTGATACAGTTATGAAAAAGGCTAACATTCTGGGCCATATTAACGTGAGCATTCTATACAAGACAGGAGGTAATTCTTCCACCCTATTCAGCACTGGTGAGGCCTCAGCTGGAATACTGTGCCCAATTCTGGGTACTATCCTTCAGAAAAGATGTGGACAAAACGAAGAGAGCTCAGAAGAGAGCAACAAGAAGTGATAAAAAGTTTAGAAAACATGACATACGAGGAAAGGTTGAAAGAACTTGGCCATGTTTAATTTTGAAAAAAGGAGACTGAGTGGGGACCTGTTAACATTAAGCACTGTTAGAAAAAGGACAGCGATTAATTGTTCTCCATGTCTACTGAATCTAGGATAAATAGTAAAGGGCATAATTTTCAGCGAGAGATTTAGGTTAAATTGTAGGGAAAAAAACTGTGTGTAGCTAAAGGCTTCCAAGGGAAGTTGTGGTATTCCCTCACTGGAAGTTGGACAAACATCTGTCAAACAGTCTAGATTTACTTGATTCTGCCTCAGCACAGGGGCCTGGACTTCATTATCTCTTGAGGTCCCTTCCAGCCCTACTCATCTATGATTCTATGAACAAAAGTCATCTACAATGGAGCAGAAAAGTCTCAATGAAGGTCTGAAAAAAGAAAAGTCCAGTAAAACTAAAGTTTTGGCAAATATCCTAACTACACTGTATTAATAAAAATCAGGTGAAAGCTTAAGATGTCAATTAGGATACCGACAAACACTACTAAATTTCTGCTCTCGGAAAGCTCCAAGCTTGCATACCCAGAGCATGGGCTTCACTAGAATTGCAGTCTTTACAGACAATGCTTGAAGAAAGAAAGGCTTTCTAGATTATGAGTCATAATACATGTTTGGTTAAGCATCAGATTAGCTGTTGAAGGGATGTTACATGCTTACCTGTCAAATATCCTTGCCTCCTTCAGAACATTCCCCAGATTGATGTAAGCATCCAAGAAGTTTGGGTCAAGTGTCACAGCCTGAAGATATTTTAAAAAGTAATTTACATGTTTTAAACATTACCACATACCATAAACAGTATCCCAAGAATCCAAAAAGTTATCTTTTTTATTGGACATAACCGAACCTGTGAGTTATTTAAAAGTTCCATAAAAAAACTTTAATTAGTTAGGAAGATTAAAGGTAAGCATAAAACGTCAATATACAACATATTTCTGCTAGCTTTCTGGGCTGAATTTAGCATTTATGAAAGGTACTGGATTGACAACAGTAATGACTGAATTCCTGTTTTTATCCACAGAACAAACAGGAAAAGTATAGGGTCCCCTAAACTGGCCTACCAACATATCAACTCTGACCTAGTTGTCTCCATGATCATGCAATCCTTCGCCTGTCAAAATGGATTCCAATAGTTGGCAAGTGTGGTTGTTTTATGTGATAAAAAAAAAAACTAAACTTTCATCATGTAGTATTCTTGATGTTTGCAAGATCACCGTCAGCAAGTTTGCAGATGACCCTAAGCTAGAGGGCGTGGTAGATACCCTAGAAGGTAGGGATAGGATACAGAAGGACCTGAACAAATTGGAGGATTGGGCCAAAAGAAATCTGATGAGGTTCAACAAGGACAAGTGCACAGTCCTGCACTTTGGACGGAAGAATCCCATGCACAGCTAAAGACTGGGGACCAATGAGTTAGGCAGCAGTTCCGCAGAAAAGGACCTGGGGGTTACAGTAGGTAAGAAGCTGGATATGAGTCAGCAGTGTGCCCTGGTTGCCAAGAAGGCTAATGGCATATTGGGCTACATTAGTAAGAGCTTTGACAGCAGATTGCGGGAAATTATTATTCCCCTCTATTTGGCATTGGTGAGGCCTCATTTGGAGTACTGTGTCCAGTTTTGGGGCCCCCACTACAAAAAGGATGTGGACAAGTTGGAGAGAGTCCAGCAGAGGGCAACACAAATGATTAGGGGGCTGGAGCACAAGACTTATGAGGAGAGGCTGAAAGAACTACACCTGTTTAGTCTGCAGAAGAGAAGAATGAGGGGGGACTTGATAGCAGCCTTTAACTACCTAAAAAGGGGTTCCAGGGAGGATGGAGCTAGGCTGTTTTCAGTGGTGACAGATTAAGGAGCAACGGCTCAAATTGCAGTGGGGGAGGTCTAGGTTGGACATTAGGAAAAAGTTTTTCCCTAGAAGGGTGGTGAAGCATTGGAATGGGTTACCTAGGGAGGTGGTGGCATCTCCATCTTTAGAGGTTTTTAAGCTGCGGCTTGACAAAACCCTCACTGGTATTAATTAGCTGAGGTTAGTCCTGCTTTGAGCAGGAGGTTGGACTAGATGACCTCCTGAGGTCCCTTCCAACTCTAATATTCTATGATTCTATTTGCCTAAGCTGCTTAATGGAAATACTTGGAAACAGCAAACTGAAGAAAACTACATCAACAGGAAATTGTACTAGCCATCTTTATTTAAGAGTGCTCGGATACTACCATGATGACCTTTTAGAAAGGCATGCAATAAAGCAATTCTCATTGGAATTAGAGATGGAAAAAGGCTATTAAGCTACTTATCCCATCCTCTCTCAGAGCAGAATTTTTTCACTTTTGATATCTATGAAAATTCCCTATTACAGCAATTCTAAAACACCACTAGTGTCAACGGGGCAGCATTACATATGAACAGGTATTTCATGAGTTAAGTTGTGAATAATTAACAATACAAAACATGAGGTAGTAGTATATGCAGACCTGAATACTTCTACTAGCTGGAAAAGTGCTTATTTGCACGTATACAATTCATTGCTCTATAGAATTAACTGAGGATCATGACAGGCTTAAATGTTACCTTTTCAAAGTGATGAATGGCAAGCCAAATTTCTCCTTGAGCATTGAAAACACAGCCAAGATTACTCCATGCTACTGCAAAGTTTGGTTGAGTCTCAATTGCTTTCAAGTAACAGGCCTTGAAACAGTTAAAGAAGAAAGATATAGAGGAAGGGGGAATATTTGTAAAAAGAAAAATGAGAAAAAAAAGTAATTGTCAGTATTCCTTCTCTAACCATCCAAAAGTGATCCTGCAGTATAGGCTAGCTTGCGCCAAAACTAATGTGCTGTAAACAGCTGGCTGATCCTGCGCCAGCGCAAACCAAAACCCAAGTGCAAGCCCACCATTTTTCAGTTATGCTGATCTTTAGGTAATATGCCAGAGACCAATTCACCTGAGGACCTAACAGTCAGTACAGAACTGAGGATTTTTCTTCCAAATCATTTCTAATTCTGACTTGTCTGCCATATGTAGGAGTTATTGAAAAAATTACTGCATAAAGCAACTGATTTCCCTTGGATGTAAAAGGTCTTAAGTCTGGAAAAATGTATATTATTTTAAAGTTCTCTGAAGATGTGGATATAAAATGTTTTAAAAGAACTAGAAGCAAACTAATGAAAGTGGCATAACCATTCTTGAAGACTTACCTGTCCTTTCCCAAGTCAGAATCATCGAATTGGAAGGGACCTCAAGAGGTCATCTAGTCCAACGCCCTGCTCAAAGCAGGACTAACCTCAGCTAAAAGTTACATGCAAGTTCTATTTTATTCTGCTATTTCTACTTCTAACTCCTCCCTCTTGAATATATTGTAATTGAGTCACTTCAGCCTCAAACCTCAAATAACAGAATTGCATGAAGGTTTAGGTCCCTGTAATGCAAGCGCAAGAAGTCGCTGGCGCATCCTAACAGCACGCTGCCACGCTATCGCTGCAAATTGCTGTGCTACATAGAACGCCCCAAGATAGAGTGAACGGCCAACCAGAATCATTAATCTACCAGACAGGCCCATGTAGAAACTTCCATGTTAGATCTAACATTAGATTAAATGCACTGTGACCCAATTTCATCTAAAAAGGGTATGGCATGGAGCTCAGGCAGCCACCCAATCAAAGATTAATCATCTAGTCAACCGTTCACAAGGGCTTAACCGCACGCAATGCGCGTTACCGCTGCGCAGCCTTTGCGCTACTGCAGGATCACAGCGCATCATCAGAAGAGCAGAACGCTGCAATCCAAACAAAGAAGAAAAAAGGAAAAAATGAACCACCAGAAGAGTTAGAAGCTTTTACTATAAACTATCTCCAATTATTTTTATTTTATTTTTTTTGTTTTTACACATCTTAATTTACGTTTACTTTATTTCTTTGAAAGAATTGTGGCTAGTAGTATAAAACATTCTCTTACATTACTTGCTTGTAAATAAAATATTTTAAGCTGTTTCTGAAGCCACAAGACAGAAGATTCAGGCATGGAGGCAAATGGTTTTGCTGTGGCAGTTACAAACCCGTTACCATATTTCTCATCATGTGACTTTTCGGTGCGTTCCTTGCTGGAAGAGGAGGAGGAGGTGTGTGTCTGCCCTAGATCCAGGCCTCGAGCTCCCTTCAGCGAGGCACCTTACGCATGGAATAGGAGGTTTCACCCACCTGAAACCTTCTAAATACAATATCAGTGGTGAAAAACCAAAAACAAGAGAGAAAATAAAACAAGATCATTAGTAAAAGTTCAACAAAGCAATTGAAATTCTTTGGATATGTCTAACATGGGAATGAGGACAATCTGTAACATAGGAAACATGCAAAAGGGAGAGGGTTAATCAGGGCAATTGCATACAGCAGGGACTTTTTTTTTGGAAGAAAGGCTCTGAAACTTCTACACAGAAATTAAATTTTGGTTCAAACTGTAAGGAATTTGCTGGCTTGATCTTTCAAATGCACTGATAACCAAAGAAATACATTGCAATTTACTCAAGATATTTTTCTTGCTCCATGAGTTCTCACAAAAAACGGAATAACTTGCAAACTAGGTGTCTCCAGAGCTCTGAAACAAAGAAGTCAGCAACCTACAGCAGGCGCAGTGTCTTGGCCTATACCAGTCATACTAAAGCTGCAGTGAAGTGCAATTCATGTTAGCTGTCCACTTGGTGGGTTGAGAACCAAGCGTCTCAAAGACATTTATAAAATGGGTGAACTATTATTTCAGAATCTGTTCAGCTCAGATCTGACCAACTGTGAATTATGTTGGCTTAGACAAGCATACAACCGAGTTGCCAGAAAAAAATTATGAACAATGCACTTTGAAGTGGCACTTCCCGTACCCCATAACAGATTATGCTAAAAGCAATATCCCACCCCAGATGGTGCTGCATACAAACAGACAGCTACGCTATTCATACACTCCACTTGTTAGCATGCGCGTGGGGCTTGGAGTGACAGACTTGGAGTCCAAAGTCATTCTGGTTTCTCCACACTCCTCACCCCGGCAGCGCGGACGCGTAAGGTGGCTTGTAACAAGACCATTTTGTTTTGCAATCCAAGTTTTAAATACGTCAAGTGCTTTAAAACCAATCTCGGGATTCGAATTCTCAGTTTGGGAAACACAGACTGCTAGAAGCCACCTTTCCACTTCAGCAAGTTTTCTTTCAATCAGTTCATTTCCCAAACAAACCAGCTTTGTCCTTCTGATGCTTTATTTTGGGGGAAGACATGGAAACACTAGTTATTTAGGGGATGATGTACCGCATCTATAATCATTTACTAGCCTTTCTTCCACTATAAAGGTGAGGGAAAAGGTTAAAGAATAAAATCTTTAAAAGCCAATATAACAGAGTAACATTTGGATAAGGTTCTTCTCCACTTACAAGCTGCAAAGGACTTTAGAAGAGCAGCATTCAATAGCACCTGCATTGCACAGGGATCTCGAGCTAAATCACAGGCTCTCTGCTTGGCACCAGCAGGCAAGCCTCAGATTTGAAGGAATGTTATTTATTTCCAGATAAGATCATGGCAGAGGCCCTGCCCAAGACTTCAGAATGATATCAGATAGTCTATTTCAGTAGAAAGACTGAGTAAAGTTCCGTTTCTTGTTTTAAATGAACATTTAACATGGACGTGCCAGATCTTGCCCTGCAACTACTCTGGGGCAATTCAGTGCCTTCAGTTTTCAGCAGTTTCTCAGACTGTTTGTAGATCAACGTAGGTTTGAAGACTTGGTGAAAAGTTCAAGTTTTCAAAACATTGATGTTTAAATGTATTCTACCGAACACCTACCTTGGCTTCTTCCAAGCGACCCAGGGCTTTGAGCAGGTTCCCCAGGTCACTACGAACACAGTACAAGTCCTGAAAATCAAAATCATTTTGTCAGCAGCTGCACTTGGGAGTACAGAGACCTCAAAGTTCTTCAGAGAGATCTTGTGAAAGTGCTTAGACTTCTCTAACCCACTAGTGCTCATTTTATTCCTATTGTACCCTTCAGGATCCTTTGTAACCAGCTAGGTAAGGCATAATGGCATCTCTAGACCTAAAATCTTTGATGTAGTGCATAATCAAACTGTTGAACAGTAATATGGTGACTCCCATAAAGAGAAGCACTCAATTAATCCAATTCACCATAATGGGAAAATGCAAGCAAAGAAAGTAAGTTTTTAGGTCTGATTTTTGTTTGAGAACCTCAGTTCTTTTGATGAAGAGGTAGTGAAAATATTTTTGGGAGAAACTATCAAACACTCTCTCAGTTCTCAAACCCATCACCCTAATTATAGCCTCACAATTACCTACACTTTGTTCAGATTCTATTGTGATGGGATCCTTAGTACCTAGACAGAAAGTAACACTGCCTCCAGTGCAGCGTTTCTTTTCCACTTTTGTCCATTTGATGGTTTCTATCCCATTTCGCCTGCTTTGCTGTCCCTATCTTATTATTTTCTTACTTTTGTTTCTTACTGTAACTGGAGCAGGGAGTCAAAACTAAACTACTATACTGGCAGCAAACAGGAGGACCAGGAGAGGAAGGCACCTCCACTGTCAGCTCCCCAGAAAGGTTCACATTTTTAAAATTTGTATTAGATTGAATAGCACATTTGTGTAAGAAAACAATAGTATAGTATTCCTGAACAGTGCACAAGCCTACAGTGTGCAGCAATGAGGAAAATTAAACCTAATCATTATTTTAACTCATCAAATAAGTTGAACCCAAGTGTTTTGGTACTTTTTGATTTATTAAGTGTTGTATGCAAGGGAATGTAGCATGAAACATGGTTCTTGGCCTTTGTTAGGCCTATCTTGTTCCAGTTTCCCCCTCACCTTTACCGCTGTAAAGAATACTAAAGGAGAAAAGATTTATCCATGATACTGCAAAAGTGCTCTGTAAATGCTTGACCATTTGCTTGCAGGCAAACATGGCAAAACACTGATAATGTAATTGCTGAAGGACCAGTATTGGGTTGGCAAGGTATTTACCAGAGGTAATTTTTAAGCAGGTAAAATCATGGTTTTTAATTACCCAGGAAAAGCTAGTTAGTTGCAGTATAAGGCATTTTCTATTTTAAAAACGGTTACTACACACATTACACTTAGTTTTAGTTATATATTCAAATTTTAGTTACACAAGGCAGAAGATGTGTAGATTAATTTACAGATGTACAAATAAAATGAAACTGAGTGAGCATAATACTAATAGATGTATTTATAATACTCTCTCAGGGAAGTTATTTATACGACTCATTTCAGTTTTCAATATTATTGACACAAAAGTCAAAAACATTTGATTAGATGAAAACAACAATAATGCAGAGCTGTAGGTTTGAAGCATAAGCAATCAGAAGCATGCATAGCTCCAGACTACCAGTGCAGGTCCATTTTGCCATGCAGCATTCTATAGCAGAAGACCAACGTTGATGTAGAGGATTAACTGTGCCTACTCCTCAGTTTTGAAGGGCAGTATCCAAAGTTTGAAATGATTTTTCTATTCTTGCTGAATACTGCAATATTTTTGACAGTTTCCTAGTTTAAACTAGTACTTACCAGTACTTGTCCTAACCAATTTTTTCCCAGGGAACCTGACAACCCTGGACCAGTAGCTAATTAAAGCATTGTCTCACTGCAGTCTCTAGGGCTGGGTAAAATATTTTGGGTTAGTGCAGACCAGAGGTCAGCTCAGGCCTAATTTAAAGCCTGACATGAACCTGAAGCAAGCACAAGCCATTGCAATGCCTACTGAGCATGCTGAGTTGTTTGTAGAAACAACCCAAACTTGACCCTTCCCCCCAAAGATGAGTCAGCACAGCCTCCTCATCAGTGGCCTGATAAGGGTTTCCTGCTTCTTGACCCACAGCCCTGACATGACAGCTGTCAAGGCCTCATTGCACTGCACATGATCTGGAGCGAGAAGTGCTGTATTTTTACTCCACCGCGCCAGAAAGAGAGGAATGTGCAACTACTGCCACGCTAACCACATGAGTAGGCAGTGACAGAGCCTACCTGACCCGAATGAGTCAGCTTACATTTTGACCTGACCCTGGACACAACTGTACTCTGATCCTGTCAGGTTGCAAGGCTCTAGTGCAGACTAAACCATCTAATATTCTGGCATTAGGTTTATGACAAAGCCGTTAAAGCAGATGATCCCATCCAAAGGAAAAACACTGAAATGTAAAATATTTTTTGCATTTTGTTAATCTATAGCATGGATTTAGTAGTATAAAAATGTCAGGTTTATATTATGACATATGATATAAAACGTCAAAAAAGTTGCAGATGACAGTACAGCATTCCCCAATTCCACTTCCAGAGATCAATTTTTCCCTACGCTCCTTCTCTCAGAATTTTCCAGGCAAGTCCAAGGAATCAATAGCAAACAATCACCCATTAGAAAAATCTAAAATCATTCACAGATTCCAAAGCCATGAGGAATCACTGTGATCATTAAGTCTGACCTACTGTATAACACAGGCCACAAAATTTCCCCAGTGTTAGTGTATCTTTTAGAACATCATCCATCTTGATTTAAAAATTGCCAGAAATGGGGCATCTATCCTTGATAAACTATTTTGATGGCTACCCTCACTATTAAAAATGTATGCCTTATTCCCAATCTGAATTTTTTCAGCTTCCAGCCCCTGGATCACATTATACCTTTTATTGCTACACTGAAGACCCCATCAAGTATTTATTCCCCATGTAGATGCTTATACAATAAGGCTTGGTCTACACTACCAATTTACGTTAGTATAACTACGTCACTCAGGGATGTGGAAAAACACACCCGAGATGTAATTATACTAACCTACCCCCGCAGAGTAGACAGCGTTATGTTGGCAGGAGAGCTTCTCTCATGGACATAGCTACTGCCTCTCGAGGAGGTGAATTACCTATGCCGACCAGAGAGCTCTCATCCATCAGTGTAGAGCGTCTTCCGTAAGTGCTACAGTGGCACATCTTTACCTGCTGTAAGTGTAGACAAGCCCTAATCAAGCCATCCCTTAACCTTTTTTGTTAAACTAAACAGTTTGTGATCTTTGAGTCTATCACTATACGGCATGTTTTCTAATCCTTTATTCGTTCTCATAACTCTTCTCTGAACCCTCTCCAATTTATCAACATTCTTCTTGAACTGTGGACACCAGAATCAGACACAGTACTCCAGCAGTGGTCGCACCACTGCCAAATACAGAAGTAAAATAACCTCTCTACTCCTATTCGAGATTCCCCCGCTTATGCACCTTAGGACTGAATTAGCCCTTTTGGCAATTCATTACCCTGGAGCTCATGTTCAGCTGATTATCCACCATGACCCCCACATCTTTTTCACACAGTCAATGCTTAGGAAATTTCCTTTATAAAACAAGCAGTGGTAGAACACTCCCAAAAATACACTCTTTGCTTGTGGTCTGCAAAAAAGTTATGTCTTTTAAAAACTGAAAAAAATGTTCACTGTAAAAAACCTGACCAACAGAAACTCAAAGTCCATGGTTAGGGTTCCACCATCATGCAAATCAAAGACTCCCCTATCTGTACTGAAGCAGTAGTGTGCTTGATGCTGGGTTATAACGGGGAGCTCTATGAAGAGAATGTTACTTACAGGATTGTACTGAAGGGCAGAAACATAGGCCTGTACTGCCCCTTCCATATCACCTGCAGCTACCAGTGCAGCAGCCAGATTAATATATCCGTCAATGAAATCTGGTTTCAGGCGTAGTGCATGCCTATAATGCTCAATAGCTTCTTGCAGCTGCCCACGTTCCTTGTACACATTCCCTAGATTTGAGTAGGCTTCGGCCAGCAATGGATTCTGTTTAATAGCCAAAGTGCTGAAGTGAGCAGACCTGGAGAAAATTAGACAGGTTAACACAAAACACAACTTTCCCTTAAATTGGTAGGGTTTACAGGCAAGCCTAGAGCCACAATTACTGGTACAATATAAAGTCAGTCAAATATATAAGTAATTAGCCAGCATTGCAGAACCATCTTGCAAGTTTTATCTGCCCAGACATAAAATCTACTAATCCAACTTCACAATAATTTACATGCTTGCTGAAGATTGATTGCTTGTCATAGGTAAGTAGAATTTTGCAAAGCTTCTAGCCTAAACCCACACCTGACTGATCAAAAACACTGCAAGACTTCATACTTTTCATCACTGGCACTCCTTTTAATCAACCTACAGCATACGTTTTCTCTGACTCTTTTCAATAGATAATATAACAAAAAGGGGTTGGCGTAGAAACTGTTTTTGTTCCCTAAACTTAGGAAATATTACTACTGACCTAAAGCCACATAAATGATCCCAAGGCACTATCATGATGAGATGCTTGTAGCAATAATTCTGAACATACCACTGAATTAGTTAAACTTCCCAATAACTAGAAGAGTTAGCAAGCTTTTAAATGACTGAGGTACAGCAGAAAAATAAAATTAACAGAGGTATTAGTACACCATTGAGTCAGCTGCGAGGCTGAGGAAGTTTCATTGAGTTTCCCACTCCCACGCTGGTAGAGTGTGGTTTCACAGAGCATCTTTTACCAACGTTGGATACAACCCTCTACAGAAAGTGAGGGAAGCCAAGAAGAGAGATTAGACACTACCTTGGAGCTGTTGGGTTATAATCTGGGATCCTATTCACCATAACCAAAGCCAAAAAAGGAAAATCTATAGTTAGTGCCCTGATCTCCTCTGTTATCAAGTAGTGACTCAAATATAAGTTTTGATAATAAAAGTAACCAGAATTATAACAAAGTTTCTCATAGCTGCAGATGGCATTAATAGATGATCTTTTCAGACTACAGCTAACAATACAAATAGTATAAATGAACATCTTAAGTCTCCTACCTGTCCAGTCTGCGACACTGGAAGTGAATGGACGACAGTAATAAAAGCACGCCAGTGTTATCAGGCTCTTGTCTCCATAACTGCATGCAGTGTCTCTCTGCTGCTTCAAAGTCTCCTGCCTGATATTCACGATGAGCCAACTCCGCTAACCCTTGGAAGGAAAGCATACGTTTCGTTGGTTCTGGAGAATCACCAAAACATTTAGGGGGGAAAACAAAAAGTTAGAAAATGGAAACAAAAAGTTGTAAAAATATGGTATATAAAATTAAAGGATGAAAATGCTTGAAACTACGTAAAGCACTACAGCATCTGGCATTTTAAACCCCTAAATCCTCACTTCAACACACTTCTCTGACATCTCCAGTATTAATTTATATGCTTATTTTACAGTGGTCCCTTTTCCCAACCAGGATTGGGAAATTAAATAAGAATTTACAGTCAATATGTTGATTATTTTCAAAAATAACCCTGCTTCCCTTTCCATAACACATACAAAGTTATCAATCTAAATAATACACTGTGCAAACCACTGCGTTTTAAATTGAGTTAGAGACTTCACACAGAGTCTATTTGAAGGGACTTGCCGTGATATTGTATTTCCTGTTCTTAATAGCAAATACCTTACTAGGAAAGCAGGTTGGGTTTGCTTGCTTATTCTCCCCACCTGAAGCTACATCCTGCTCATATTATAATCAGTTGCTCTAGAAAGTATTGGGTGTGAAACATAGAAAGATCAGTAGGACTCTTAAAAATAAAGATAAAGGTTTCATGCAAAGAACAAGAAACAAAAGAAAAGAAAGACTATTACTACATATGCAGACTTGTTTCAAATTATAACTTGTTTCAAAGTTTTCATATAGCACCAGCAAGTCCTGAAGGGGGGAGCGAGGGGGGAGGGGAGGGAAGGAAAGAGGGCAGTGAAGAGTGTGACAAAAGGGACAATTGCCCAGGGATCAGGCAATTTTAAAAAGGAGCCGGGGCCAGGGGTGGCGGGTTGAAAGCTTCCCCTGGGGGAAGCTAGCTCACTCACCCTCCTCTTTGGCCCCTGCCTACAATCCATCCCTGCTCTGCCCCCCGGCCTTGCTCCCACGACCCTCCACACCAGCCCAGCTCCCCCCTGGCCCTCCTCTCTCTTCCACACCCTGTTTCCCTGCTTGACCTCCTGCCTTCACTTGTGTCCCTCCTCTGCTTGCCCCTCCCCACTGATCATCATATTCACCACTGCCTGTTGCTTGCTGCCTGAGGGATGGGACAGGGTGGCGAGTGGGCCAAGCTGGGGGAGGGAGAGGACTGGTCTGTTCTACTCTGCAGCCCAGAATTCCCACTGGCGGGCTTGACGAGGCTGAAGTACAGGAATGATACTACTATGGAGGGCTTGCAAAATCCATTCATCCCAGAGAACAAGAAAGTTGCCTTGAAAGTTCTGTCTGAACATTTTGTACCATCTATTGTTACTCGTAACACTGAAGACTACTGTAAATGAAAGATCAAGACTTCTATTTTTCCAGTTATTTTGGATATGTTATCATACACTTGTGCAGCCATTTTCACACAAACATTTCCTACCATAAGTACAGCTGAATCTTCTGTAATACTAGGTGACTCAAAGAGATTTAATTTCCAGGGAAGCACATAGATACTACAGAAATCCCTGATAGTTTCCCCACCTTGTGAGAATCTAACAAGTACCCTGCTGTGTGAAAAGTAGAAAATTATGAAGAAAAAGAAGTCAAGGGAATTAAGCATAGCACCTGAAACTACTGATTCAGTGTTTTAATTCACTAATTTCAAACACTAACTTCACTAATTTCAAACTTCATGCTTTTATTTAAAAATTAAATCTTTCCAGTGCTAACTGGTTGTAAAGAAAGACTCAATTCATGTTTGGAAGGCTAATCTGATTCAGTGTTATCTTCCAAGGAAAGACAGCCAGCCCCAGTGTATTTCTGTTCATAGTTTTGACATGCTGCCCAGGGTTGGAATTAGCAACACTCTGGTCACTTTCATACCTATGTATTCCTCAGGTGTTATCACAACTTGGGAGACTGGCTCAAGTTATTTGCAGACAAGCCCAAAAATAGGTTGAAAGTAAGTGGAGCACCAAATTTCCAGACCTAGTAGCCACAGGCTACAGAAGCTGGGCTCTTCTTTGATAATCTAAGGACACCATTATTTCCAGGAACTTGATCTGATGGAGAACAAGGAAGCTCACCAGAGGATTGCCTAGACCAGTTAGGTCCTAGTTTTCTATTGGTGCTACCTGATTCAGCTTTAGTCCTTCAAACAGTTGGTGTTTGGTAATTTTTTCTCAAACTCTGCCGTTAAGTGATCATTTACTGCTGGAGTTGCAAAGACAAGGAAAGCTAAAAGGAGGAAATCAATTGTTAGGACTGCCCTTAAATCAAGATGGAAATGATGAAGTGACATTTACAATTGTGAAATTAAAGGTAATCCGGTTGATTTGTTTGCTTTGATAAAAAGTCTTATTCCCACAGTCTGCCAAGAAACAAATATCAAAGTTTCATGCTTAAAACTGTACTCAAGGCTACAGACTTGGAGGGTGATAGATATAAGGAACAGGAACAGAGATGCTTTACTTGTGTTCAAAACTTGGGAGAAAGACTTTTAGTAAAATCCAGAAGATTGGTGAAACGCACCCTTAGATTTCCTTCATTTGCCAAATCTTTCAAAAATGACCACCACCCCTACCTCCCCCCACCAATTAAATTCAAGAGGATTAGTGCCAACCAGCCACCCCGCTCTGTTAAGATCAGCTCCAAAACTTATTTGCAAGTATTTGGGGGTTGCCTAGCTATATCAGAATCCCAAATGAAATCAGAACCCTGCTCTTTAATATTGATATATACAAGGGATACCTGTTTATCCAACAAATGCACAAGCTTGCAATTAATATCCGCCTATAAAATTCATTTTAAGTCAAGCTAATTCTGAAAGTAACAATTCTAAGTAAGCAGATTCCAGCAAGGTTCTTCCTCAGGCACATACAGAACTCTCTAGCTGTAATTTATATAGTCTAGTATGAGTATGCTAATTCAGGACTTTTCAAACTTTATGAGACCTTAGCCAAGTATAATACGTGCTGTCACAAAATGTTAATGTTTGTAGAGTGCTCAGATACAGCAATAACCACCATGGAAAATAAGTAAGATGTAACAAAAGACCCCAATAGCTAATTTTCTTGCAAAAGATTTGATCCTTTACATTTGATCTCTTAAGGGAGTGAGTTTTTAAAACATTTTCCTATTAAACTAACATGTATTTCAATTTACAAAATAAAGTTATTTGGCTCACTTCAGCACATACTCTTAAAAATACAGAAAATGAACTGAAAAACAATTGGAACTAAGGGGATGAGGTAGGAGGAGGGATCCAGGCATTCCCCCAAGAAATACTTCTGGGCCTTGTCTCACAAAGCCTTCATGCAAGTGCAAACTAAATCATGGCTCTACAACATATCAAAAAATGCACTCAGTAATGCTTTACAAGAAATTCAAGCTATGATGAAAATTGAAATGTGAGAACAAAAAAGCCAAACGATGCAACGTAGGAAATAAAAACAAAAGTAAAAAATAAGTTTAGACTGATGTGGCCCCCACGAACTGCAGTTTATACTTTTTACCACAAGTTGTTACACAAAGCACATAAATGAAATTCAGTGGGCCCAATTTGTGTGATCTGCAGGATTGGCGAGCCACCTTGTAGCTGCTGCGTGAAATATCTGGGGACTGCATTCTTCTACGCACACTTGCTGAACCTCAGACACGGGCTTCTGGAAAATTCCACCTTTCAAATTGAATCGTTTAGTATGAACTTCTCAGGCACTTGGGCACCACAGAGAAACGGCACCGTACAGAGACGGAGCTCGGCGTTACGTTCCCGCTCTGCACGGCCTACCAGCAGCACGGCGGGAGCCAGCTCTCCCCTCGCTCGGCGCCTCACCTGCAGCAAACCCTCCCCCGCCAGGCGAGCCGCTGCTCACGCGCTGGCTAAGGACCCGCAGACAAGCGAACTCCGGAATCCAGCTCCCGGCCGCGGCCTCCCTACCCGGGCCCGTCCGCACAGACGCGCCCCGGGCAGCGGGAGCCGGGCGGCTGGCGGGGAGACGTGCGGGAGGCTCGCTCGCCAAGCGAGCAACTGGAAACCGCCGGGACGGCACCAACCGGCCCCGGGCCAGGGGCCGCGCCCCTCCAGCACGGGCCTCCGCGGACACAGGCCGCAAGGCCAACGCCCCGCGACCACGGCCCGGCAGGGCGGCGATCTCGGGCCCCGCATCCCCACAGCCGAGGCGCGGCCTCCCCCGCCCGGCAGGCCCCGGTACCTGTGCTGTCAGCCACGTTCCCCACGGAGGTCGCCATCGGGAGAGGCGCCGCGGCTCCGGCTGCGCGGGCGACCCTGGCCGCGGGCTGACGCTCCCCAGGCGCGGAGCGATCCAGGCAGGTCGAGCGGAGCGCGCGGCGACGTCTCTCCGCCCGTCCGAGCGCCCCTCCACGCTAAGGCGGCGGCTCCAGAGCCCAGAAATGGCGGCACGGAGGTGGAGGAAAGGAACCAGCCTCACACTACAGCCGGGCAGGGCTCTACCGGGTCTCGTTCTGCCCAGAAAGTAGTCCCGAAAGGCAGCGGGTCCCGGGCGGTTTGGGTCCCGGGCGATACCGAGCCGATTGCGGGGATGGATTTTCTTCTGCAATTGACTTCCGCACTCGCCTCCCGCCGCGGGACTCCCTGGTCAGAGCAGTTGAACGCTATCGAATTACCACACATCTTCTCAGTATCCTTCCGCGTGAGACCATTGCGACAAACGAGCTCTCAACGCGCATGCGTCAATCGCTGCCACTTTCTCTCCCCGTCACATGACGCCCGCGGCCACATCCGGGACGGGTGCGTGCGTCAACGGAGCAGCGCGGCGCGTCAGTCACGTGCACTTTGGCGCCCAAGCCCCGCCCCTAGGCCATGCGGCCCGGCCCGAGGTGCCCTACGCCGCAGCAGTGCCCTCCGCTGGGAGGGACGCGTGCCCCCGCCAGGGTCGAGCCTCCAGCAGCGCCCCAGGGAGCTCGCGCCCCGGCCGACGGGGGGAGTGCCGCGCTGTGCTGCGCAGCGGGGCGGCTGGGCCGACCCCGACAGAGCGGGCGCTACTTGCACGTGCACAGCTATTGCAGTGAGAGGATTCGTCTACCTTAATCCAGGCTTGCTGCTCAGCTCGGGGGCGGAGGGGGGGTCAGCGCTTCAAGCCCCTCCCCCTACTAGGGCTCGCTTCTTTTCAGTAATAGAAATTTGACTGCTCCCCCCGTCCCCACCACATACCGGCCGTTCATTCTCAACAGATCCGTTCTCTGGCTCGCTGGCAGCTTCCCCTAACACGCAGTCCATAATATATTCCCTCCCCCCATCCTCACCTGCTGCCGCACCCTATTCACTGTCTTGCAGCATCCACCAGGCCAGGAGCATGCCTGGTACAATGAGATACCCCCAAAACGACGTTTGCCTAAGAGCCTGTACTGCATTTCACAAAATGAGCATCACACCATCCTACTGTTACAAATGTATTTAAAGTAAAATCCCTGGTGAAATGTACATTAAATAAACAAAGGAATTTACTCTTCCCCTTGTTTTAAGGTAAGTGAAAAGTTGAGAATTTAAATACAAGTCAGGAAATTCAACATTTATGATCCTGATTGGGTTTGTGGCTACCACCCTTTGTAGATATGTATCTAAGAGATTTTTCCAAGTACACCATAAGAATTTTGAAGGAACCCAGTATGACTAGCACCATTTTGCTATGTACTCAGACTCTAGTAGCTAAATGCACCAGATTTTAAATTTCATTTTGAACATGATCTATTCTCATCGCTTCTGTCCCCTAAATGGAAGAGCACCAGCATTCTTACCAGGACAGGATAGTTATGAAAACACAAATAGACTCAGATCTGCTGTCACAAAATCTCAGGGACAGTAGAACAGAACATCATCCTATAATAAAATCATATATAAGGAATTGATTTGAATTTTGACTTTATTGAAGGATTAATCCAATGAACTATACAACAGAGGGACAGGGTGGCTCTATAGCACTTCCTAGATGGTTCTATGCTTTCTCTTCATCTGATTAAGACAAAAAAGTGAACCACTCCCAGATATTTTAGAGCACAAGTAAAGCCCAGAGAATTCCTTTGCAACTCCTGGATGAAGGCTTGGGTTAGCATTTATGGATTTCCAGGACAAACTCTAATTTGAGCAAGGAGCTTCAAAAGATCTGTTATTCCTGTGAATTAGGATGTTCTAGGCAGGTCAGCAGTACCAAAGAGACCTAGAAACCAGTTGTGGCAGAATTCCAGGGAATGCATTCATGGCTTGACTAATTTTTTCTGAATACTTGAGGTAAACTTAAAAAAATATAAAGGATCATGCCCTTCTCATTATTAAAGGGAAAGCAGCTGCTGTAGATGTTAAAAAAATCAAATTCACTCATTTTTGTAGAATATTTCTTCAATTTCTTATAGAAATTCACAAGCTAGTTAACTGAGTTATATCAAAGGTCAATGTGAAGCATTTAACCACCACCTAATATCTGTAAGTACTTTTCAGTGTATATCTGAAGAGAACGATGGGAAGTAAACCAGATTATAATCCTTTGCCTGGCTTTGGTAACTAAAGACCTGCACAAGAGTTCGGTAGGTTATCTGTCTAAATTTTGTTATTCACAATTCAGATAATTGAATAATAAATGTACAGTAACAAGGAATTCTTGAACTGCCCCTTAGTACAGAAGAGTATGAGGGAACTTCATTCATCTGAGTCCAGACCACAGATGCTACATCCCTCATAACACAGAGTATTTGGGCAACTCATTCATCAGAGTCCAGGTCACTGTCTCCTGCAATGGAGTGAAAATCCTCACTATCTTCCTCATCCTCTGAAAGATGAACTTGACTTAAAACACTTGGCCCACAACGCTGTTCTTCTTCCTCCTCCTCCTCCTCCTCTTCAGAGATCTCATACCCTCCAGTGCTGCTGAAACTGGTATCTCGTGTGTTGGACTTTGGATCTGGCTCCTCATAGCTGCCATAACTAAAAGAGAGAATGGAATCTCATTACACTAACATTTAAAATTACTTCTTTACATCAACAGTCTCTACTTAGCCTCTTATCAGAATAAAAAAAAAGTCTGGTGACTTACTCAAAAGTGCCGAAAGTTGGGGGCTGAGAGATTCCTTTACAGCCAGCACTCCCTATCCCATTCCCTACACTTCTCTATTATTCGCAATTCTGATTACCTGATATTACTGTCCTCCATAACATGAGAGGTCTCCCCGCCATCTCCTTCGTAGGACATCATACTCTCTTCATTGTCCATGCCCATTCGTGTGTTCTCTTGAAGAACATGAGGTTGTTTGGGTCTCATTGCACTGGGCTCCACATCTGAATCACTACCACTTTCACTCAGCTGGATAGCTGTACAACAAAGAGAAGGCGGCCTGCTGATTCATTTGGACAGAGCTGTTATACCGCGTGGATTTATTTGCATCTTTTTGTAGTTTGTTGAAAGGGTACAATACTGGCTGGGTACAACTATTTTTCCCTTTTTTAAAAGCCATTTATCATCCACATGGTATCTTATTTGCCATTCCTGCACTGAAATAATTACCTCTTCTTACTCATCCATTCTGCCTTGTGTTCTATATCACCCAACCTACCTGTGCAGCTTCAATGGTTTCTTTCTCCAGTCCTTCGTAGCAAGATCCAACTTTGCATTTTTCCTATACAAATCTCATTTGAGCTTGCACTAGCGGCTCAGTCCTGCTCCACACATAAACTCATAGACTCATAGGTCAGAAGGGACCAATATGATCATCTAGTCTGACCTCCTGCACAAGGCAGGCCACAAAACCCTACCCATACACATTTATAACAACCCCAAACCCATGACTGAGTTATTGAAATCCTCAAAAGTGAGATTTGAAGACCTCAAACTGCAGGGAATCCATCAGCAAGCGACCCATGCCCCACGCTGCAGAGGAAGGCGAAAAACCTCCGGGGCCTCTGCCAATCCGCCC
>ML675622.1:91125-134289 GCA_007922155.1 Mesoclemmys tuberculata
CCCCCCAGCTTCGTGTCATCCGCAAACTTTATTAACACATCCCTCAGCATCCCATCTGAGCTCTAGGCCTGTCTTCTTCCAAGCTTAAGAGTTCCACCATCTGTATCATGTGTGAACCCCCAAACTCTCAATCCCGCTCACACTTAGCATTTCTCTGCCACTCCACTGCATCTTGGTTTTGATCTAAATTCATCTGGTTCTTTTTTTCTATTCTTGATATCTCCTTTGTAATTTGCACCATAACCAATGGTCTTTGTAACCAATATACAAGTATACAGTGTCCTGTATACCTACAGTCAAAGACTGAAGTATATGCTACTGTAATTGAAGAACATGGAAAGTGGCTGGGTTTGGGAACAATTGATTCCTGCTCAATGCTGTGATTTAAAGAGCCAGGACTCACACGAAAAGGGATTATCGCCTTCTTCATCACTCCCATCATCATCATCCTCTCCATCTGACATAAGCAAATCTTCATAAAGAACACTGGCCTGGGGCTGTTGTGCTGAGCCTTCTTCTTCATCAGCAAGGTCACCATCCCCATCTTCAACTTCCTAAGTCACACAGAAAGGGTATGGCATAGGTCAAATGTCACACAAAGCTGCTGCCTTACCTAGCATATTGGCATTATACTCAGGCATTTATTTTTGTACTGACAATTTTATGACTACAGATAAGTGTTTGATTAGTCACTGCTGTGGATTCTGCTGTCATTCAGCATGCCAGACCCAGCAGACTTCCCCTGCCCTGTGGAGTCTTCTATCATGAGGATGCAAGTGGACTACAGATGGGATTTCTGCATAAATACTCACTGGGGCTGGAGTCTTAGGTTTCCCATCCTCATCCTCATCAAACCCTTCAATATCTACGTCAGAGTCTTCCTCGCCCAGCCTACCTCGTCCCTGGCGCATCTGAATGAGGAACACAAATAGCAATACCATTGAGGAAGGTACCAGGAGTGACTGACACCCACACTACAATGAAAAATCCACCCATGGAAGAGGGATTCCAAGACCACTTTGCATTGTCTGCCACCTGGCTTCTCTTGCTGTACTTCTCCTAAGGAGTCCAAGAAAACTCGGGTTTTAAAGCCTGGGCTTCTCCACTTTCCTAGCTACTTACAGAATGGGCCATTAGACCTTAAACTACATGTTTTCCTAGGACATTTTTGTAGGCAGTCAGCAGGCTCCAGTGGACCCTTCATCAGCCACATGGGCTGGGCAGGAAGTTCAGCTCTCTTGGGGACAGAATTAACTTCCACGGGTATTAGACATGCCCACAAGGAAACATTTTCAGAACAGCAAACATCAATGATGTCAGACTACATGTTACAACTGAACTCTGCTATTTTTACTCTGCTGAGTGGGATGCCCCAAGGTCCTCCCTGCTCTCTCTATCACGGTACCTCTGCTGTCAGCCTCTATATATATCCCTGCTCTGCCCACTCACTTTCCTTTTCTTCTGCTTAATGTCATCATCTTTCATTTTCAGACTGATGCTCCTACTAACACATCCTTTCATGACAGTCCCCCCTCACTCCATGTTTACTCCCGTATGAAAAAATAAAACAAGACACATGCCTGTCATCATCCTGACCAGCTGAATGTCTGTTGTGTCTCTCTTTTTTGTTGTTGTCTTTCAGGGGTTCTGTACGCTACAGAATGGTGGCCAATACTGTTAGGCCAGCACAGCCCCAAGTGAAGACACAGCATAAGCCAGTAGAAGGAGTTCTGCCACCAACACCCTTTCCAGAAACTATATAGAAGTATTCTTTCATCAGCGCAGTTGTGTCTACTTTGAGGGTTTTACAGACATAGCTATGTCAGCCAGGGGATGTGATTATGTCACACTTCCAGACGACTTAGCAATGCTGGCAAAACTTTACAATGTAGACCAGGCCTCAGGGAGCAGTGCCTGTCTCTTACTGTGTGTCTGTACAGGACCCAGCACGCTTTGAGGCTAGCTACCTCAATAAAAATACCTTCCAGACCTGCTGAATATAATTTTCCTGTGCCCTAATCAAAATTCAAGAAAGACTGAACATCAGGCCCTTGTAGCATGAGTCACCATTTGACCCTGTCCTGAGTAGTACAAGTGAGGGTCTCTGGCCCTAGACAGCTTCTCTCACAGCAGTAGGTTCCACCAGTTGCTGCTTTTCAGTTTTTTCTTCTCCATTGTACCAGCCAAGATGAAGGAAAGCATGCAGCTCTCTCAAAGGATGCTCTAGCAATAGCCTCCTACAGCCTCCACAAAGCCCCACATTTCACTAATCTTGTAGTCCTATTATAACTATATCTCCACATATCGTATGATTCTGGTGTAATACCAAAAAATCCCATCAACTACCAGAGCAAAGAAAGCCTGTTAACTCATCAACTTCTCCCTCCAGGAAAAGGAGTGCAAAAAAGTCAGTCGTCAGTCTCTATGACTGCTCCCTATTCTTGAGATAGAAGCTTTTTAATTGCACCTGGCTCCAGCTCTGGGGCCATCTTTGTGGCCTGTGGAAGCCACAAATGTGTGTCTGCCTTTGTGACCCACAAAAGCTAATTACCACCTTTAAATAAGTTAGTTCTACTTCCTAGATCTCTACCACATGAAAAATAAGAGATTTCTGACCTGTGTCCTCCGCTTCTCTGGGGTAGTGGTGGGAGTGTCCATAGCAGACAAGTTGCTTTCATCTTGATAGACTGAAGCATCACGTGACATACTGAGAGAGGTGTTGGTATCATACAAATCTGGTGGCTAAAGTACATGAGAAATAGGAGAGACAACTTTCTCAGTAGCTGGACCAGGTCTTTGAAGCTCTCCCACAAAAGATAAGAATATCCCTGGAGTTCACTGCTTTCAGAACTAAACGCAAAATATATTTGTGTGCCCTGGGTCTCATTATTAAACACCTTATAATCAATCTAAGCAATTTACTCCAAAGAAAAAGGAGAAAAAATATTCTGACTTTTTAAAATATGCATACTACATGAATGGGCACAGCATAAAGACAGAACACGTTAACATATGGTTAAAAAACCCCACAACTTTTTGGCTATTCCAATGTGAACCATCTAATCACCAAACTGGAAAGAATTTAGAGAACAGAAATAAAAGGGAGATGAGGTTACTTACATGTACAGTAACTTGAATTATTCAAAATGTTTTGTCCCTATGGGTGCACCCACTGTAAGATGTGCACATGCCCGTGCTCTCTCAGTTGGAGATTGTAAATAACAAAGTCTGTGACTGTGCAGAGCAGTGTCCTGTGCTCCCATGCAAGAGCACACAGGCAGACTTCCAAGCAATATCTCAATGTGGAGGCAGGTACTAAGAAGGCAATGCCAAGACACTTCGGAGGACTGTGTCGCCAAGGATCATGTCAAGCTCTGCATGCAGGTACGACAGTGTACAACTGGCAAACGTGAACTGAGGATCAGGTTGCAGCCCTGAGGCCATCCCTAAGGACGGCTATAGAAGTGGACTGAGCCCTAGTGGCATGGGCTGTCACTTTATATATCCCCGCTTCATAGCATGTCAAGATACAATAAAAAAAATCAACTTTGAAAGTCTGAGTGGAAATTGGCTGACTCTTCCCCTTGTTGAAAAGACTACAATGAGTTTGGGAGAGGCCCTAAAGGTCTCAGTCCTGTAAAAGGTAGAAGAAGGTGAGGGCTCCCCTGACATCTAGTGCATGAAGACTAGCTTCCTTATCTCAAGTTATGACATTTTAAAATACCAGTAAACAAATCTCTTCATTAATATGAAACTCTAACAAGATTTTAGCGAGGACGTGGGTACAATGTGACCCTGTCACAGCAGAAGGGTCTGATGGGTCTGCAATCATTCGCCTGAGTTCTCCCTTTCTTCTGGCTGAAGTAATGGCTATCAGAAAGGAGTCTTAATGGAGAGATGGGAGAGAAAACAGACAGCCATTGGTTCAAGTAGCAGTTTTCTTAAGGTGTTGAGAATCATCTTAAGATTGCAAGGGAAGTAGCGTTCTGGACAGGGGGAAATCAACTGTGTTACTTCATATAGACAATGACCATCATGTTATTGGAGAAAAGTTGCACATGATGCAAGTGGTTGAGGGGTAGACATGCCTGACAGAGGAGGCAGTTCTAGGATGTTGATGTGCATCCTCACCTCCTTGGGGGACCAGAGGCCCTGGGCCATACAGCCCTTTGATGAGTGTCTCACCCCACGAGTAATACATCTGTTGTGAGAGTGTTATGTGGTGTAGGAGGGTTGTAAAGGATGCAGACCATGATCCTGGATGGGTTGCACCACCATGAGACAGAAGTCAAGACCATTTGTTGAGGTGATCTGCCTGTGGATCATAGACAGTGTGAAGCCACAGTTGGAAGCATCACATGTGTAAGTAGGAAATATGGGGTGACAGAGGTGCAGGTTACCATATGGCAGAGAAGGGAAAGGCGCTATCGGAGGTGTGTACAGGGATGACAGCGCAGTTGTGGGATGAGGGAAATCAGGGGAGCAATGCACTCCATCAGGAGAAAGACACATCCCACAAGGGAGTCCAAGCAAGCTCCTATGAAAATGAGTGTGTGGGTATGCACAAGAGTTAACTTATCCTTGTTGATGCAGATCCCCAAGCTGGTGAGGAGGTCTCACAGAGTATGGATGGTGACGAGGCATTCGCAGGACAACACAACCAGGAGCCAGTCATCTAGGTGTAGGAACAAGGAGTGGCTGAAGCATCAAATTAGACCACAAAGACCTTTGTGAAAATGTGGGGATTGGTGGCAATCCTGAAAGGAAGAATCCGGAACTGATAGCGGGAGTGACCCACCATAAAGTGAAGGAATTTGCAATAGGCTCATATCAAGAGCCATGAACCAGGCTCCAGGAGGGCAGGGATGATCTGGGGGAAAGAGACCATCCAGAAACAGAACTTGAGGATAAACAGTTTAGAGCCCACAAGTCTAAAATGAGGCCAAGGTCACCCCTTTTCTTTGTTTTAAAGAAATAGGGGGAGTAGAACCCCCGGATACGGTAGTGGTGTAGGATATGTTCTCTGGCACCCTTCTGAAGGATGGTGTGCACTTCCTCTCAGAGGAGATCATGGTGGGATGGATCCCCAGGGCCACCACGGGGAGGGTGATGAGGAGGGAAGGAAAAAAACTCTATGAGGTACGCCCGACATATGATGTCCAGCACCCAGCCACCAGTGATAATCTTACCCCAATTGCAGGTAAATAGAGCAAGACAGCCTCCGAAGACAACCAGCGGGACCTCAGGAGGAGCGGAGGAAGGATTGTGGGTCTCAAGTGATGAGTCAAAAGGGGTGTTTGGAAGGGTGCTGCAGGAAAGTGGAAGTGGTAGCAGTGGGATATTGAGGCCATTGGGATCATTGGCAATGACGGGACTGGTCCTGCTGACACGGAGGGTAGGGTTGGTAAGCAAGGCAGGCAGGGTAGCAGGAGCAGAAAGAGGCCCAGTGCTGGCAGCAAGGTGGGGCCAGGGTATAGAGGTCCAGGGACCAAAGTGTGGCATAAGAGTCCTTGAGAGAATGAAGGCACATCAGTCTTGTCGCTAAAGAATTTCTGATTATCGAACGGGAGGTTCTCAAGGTTGGTCTGGACCTCCTTAGGGAAATCAGAAGTCTAAAGCCCGGTGTCCCTGCAAAGCTCTATGCCCAATACCAGGGAGCTGGATGTTTACTTTGCTGTGTCAACCACAGCTTGGAGAATCACCTACGCCACCAGTATACCCTCATCGATAAGGGACTTGAACTCTCTTTGCTTGTCCTCCGGGAGGGAGGCCTGAAACTCTGCTAGCTTGGAGTACAACAGGAAGTCGTACTTTGCCAGTATAGTCTGGTAACTGGCAATGCAAAATTGCAGCCCCACCGACTAATAGACTTTGTGCCCAATCTAGTCAAGTTTCATGGTCACTCAATCCGGATGGGTGGTGTTAAAGTGCTGCTGTCAGGCATGCTCAATTGCCACTTGGACCACAAGAGAATTCAGTGGTGAGCATGTGAACAGAAAGTCCATGTCCTAGCAGGGACGAAGTAGCGCCATTTCGCCCATGTACAGTAGGATTATAGGATGCTGGGGCATGCCAGATAGCACACTTCTTCAGCCAATTCAGGCTAAGGTTAAAGAGGACGGTAAGTGAAGGCTGACTGAAGACAGAACTTGTCCTGGGAGTCCTTCTCATCTTCAGCCAGGAGGTTGAGGGCCCCTGCCATGCGATGAAGCAGGTCCAGGTACTGGCCATCATTGTCCGGGGGTGAAAGGGAAGGCACGATGAAAGATGAGGTGGGCCCAGTGGGGATCAGCAGTGCCAATGGTGCAGGAGGCATCGTGGTGTCCTGGGGTTACTCTCAAAAAAATGCAGGAGCAGTATAGACGGCGAAGGCAGCACCCGTGGCCACAGAAAGGGTCCCAAGGGTACCAGTAGGACCTGGCAAACGAAGTCCCAGCCTGCAGGACCGATAGTGCAAACAGGAGCAGAATGGGACATTGACAAAGTAGTAATGGTTCATCCACCAGTGATGGGAGCTGCATGGGGTCCCTGCCAATCTGCGACACAGCAGAGGGCAGATGTAGTTTAGACGTGGGCATGAGTAGAGACAAGTAGCTGGCCATGCACAGAACTGGTCATGAAAGGCTAGACAGTGCCAGTGGTGTAGATGGAGCCAGAGGCGAAGGTGATGGCCCGGTGACGGAGGCTGAAGATGATGCCAGCTGGTCTCAGCAATGTTTAGTCATATGTTTCTGTCCAAGACTTCTTGGGAGGTGGAGCAGCTGGAGCAACACACTTCTCACCCAACCTGGCACAGCCCAGGGAGGCAACGCTGCTTTTAGGGGCGGTTCCCATCAGGGAGCCGCCCTTGTGCCCAGGGCTGTGCTTCTTATGAGCATGTTGGGGCTTTATCGGTGCCTCCCTACAAGGAGCCAGAGAAGCACTCCCAGACAGTGAAGCGGACCATTCTAGTGGATCTGCCAATGCCACATTTGAGTGTGCACTTGGGTGCATCGCCTCCTACATGAGGTGCTTCCGGAGCCGAAGCTCTCGAGCCTCACAGGTCCATGATAGATGGGGCAGCAGAAGATGACGTGAGCTTCACCGAGGCAGTAAAGGCAGCGTTGGTGCTCATCGTTCATGGAGAAGGAGCATAGGCATGAAGCACAGCTTTTAAAACCAGTTTGCCAGGGCATAGTAACTAATTAATGAAGAACTTCAAAAAACTATATACAACTAACTGGGGGGGGAAGAGGTGTCTTATTTGAACAAAAAGAAAGCTATGTAGCGAGGAAGAGGGGTTTCGACTCTGGCCACACAGTGGTAACCGGAAACTGGAGGGGTTTCAACCTGCACCGCCTCATAAGACCTCAGATGTACCACGTGGCAGACCCACACATGGGTTGACGGAAACTACTACAAACAGTTCCAGCTCCAGGGCATGGTGTGCATGCACACCCATGTATGGAATCCACATAGGGACCAGCACTCTAAGAAGCTTGTTGACACATATACTTGGCAGTGGAATAGTCTCCTCAAAGTACATGAGGGGGCTTCTAACACGCAAAACTTTTACAAATGGATTGGACAAGCACTAGTATGCGTTCACCATAAGGAATAATCTTGTATCGGCTCTTGAAAATGGGCTGGATGATCTAATACCGATTAGGTATATATGATTTAGTAACTATTCAATCATTCAGTCTACCTTCTGGGAGCTAATACAGGACTCATCCTTACTAAAACCAAAATGTTCCAGGAGACAGCAATAGATAGCAGGAGGCCCCAAACACCTAGTAACAGATATAGGAACTGAAAAGAAGTACAAAACCTCACTTCATCAGACTCACCTGAGGTGTGTAGGGTCCAGGAGTCATAGGGTCAAGGCTTTCCAAATCTGCCTCTTCCAGTGCTGCTTCCTTAGCAGTAGAGATGTCTCTCTCAAGCTGAGTCAAGTGCTCATCATACTAAGAAAAAAAAAGTTTGTCAAGATTGCAGAGAAATAGAAGTTGACTATACAAAGAGATCACAACAGACTAGGCCACATACCTCAGCCAGTGTCTGGCAACAGATGTTCACAATTTCCTGAGCAGTTTTTGTATACTGACTATCAGGCCCTGCAACGAGAACCACATCTTCTCATGTTGTCTGATCTCTCCTCAATGCTGGCACCTTGAACAAGCCCTTTAACAACAAAGCCCATGAAACAAGACAGACCCCACAATTTGTCTTCTGATCTTTCTGTGACCATAAACAACCTACAGAAGAGCTGAGATACATGCAGAGGTATGACATACCCACACCCTGTCTTCAGCGGCTACCTTGAAAACTGAGATTTTGGAGAACATTAAGAAAAATTTCTCTAGCTGTTGTGGTTGCAAAGGAAACCTCAAAATGTGAACCAAATAACTAATGCAGAGATATCAACTGATGGAGCTTCTATCACTCACTTTCCTTAGAAAGCTATTCATGGCCTAATACATCTCAGGAACTTTAAAAGGATACTGGATGCAGAAATTTAAATGAATACTGTCAACATGAAGTTTGTCAATTTAAAACAAAAAGTTACAACTAATTTCAGATCATATACTTGCCTGAGTTTGTGATCAAACATTTTATGGTGTTTGGTCTTGTTCATATGAAACCCCCATGTTGGGATTCATAAAAATATATATACTTATATCCAGTGTAATGTGTTACGGATCACTGAGGCCCTGTATGTCCAAGGTGAGCTTGATAGGAATGTGTATGTACATTCAAAAGTAGTAAATCAGAAAAGTTGGAGTTAAGGACCTGCTCAGAACTTCCGCTTGTGTGAAAACAATAACTGGTGAAGGGTGAGGGCGGCCTGCCCGGGACTTTTTGCTGGAAATTGTGGATGCAAGGCCAAGGTGAATACAAGAACAAGGTAGATGGTGCGATGGAACGGGTTATAAAAGATTAACCAAAAACATCTGTACTTTGGAGTAACAGCCCCAATCCTGAAGAGGTGTGTAGTGCTGGCTCCCCACACCTTAAAACTGGATCAGACCTCGACTGGCTAACGGGACTTCATCCTATCTTTGGACTGTGGTGTAGTATATTTGTGGCATGAATGTGGAGTGAGTGAGTTTACACTGTAATCAGTAAAGTTAATCAGAGTATTATTTACCAACACTGTCTAGTGTTTGGCCTTTTTAGCCTTTTCCCCATCCCATGGGGGTAGGGCCTTTCTATCACAAGCCTAACACAGTGGAAACTAATAGGGGGAACAGTGAGGACATACACAAAGTCCAGCCAAATGTTTAAAGAAAAGAGAAAATATTTTCCCCCCTCTAATCTTAGATGTTACTTCTATATGAATAGACTAAACATTATCCATTAGCATTTTAAGTAGACAATGTCCTTTTAAGAAGTTACACAGACTTTTTGCACAGATTGAGACAGTATTATTGAATACATTGCCTTGCTGTTCATTGCAATGCACTCTTATTCAAACTAAGGTTAGCACGCACTTTAAGAGAGGGGTTTGTGTTGTGGTGAAGATATGCTGTGCATTTTGCTTCAATAACTGGAAGCATTTCTTTAGAGTATGCTGCAAACCTTATCCTGCACAGTTCTTTTACCAAAAACTAAGATTGCAGCTATATGGATATTTATTCTGAGTGTGTTCCATGCTGCACCAGCACTCAGAGAAATGCAATTAGTGACAGCATGCTTCCCTGAAATTCATAATGAATTGAAGACATCTTTCTTGGCCTTTTGTGTTGTTGATGTTAATGTCTGAGCAACATCTTTGTCTAATATAATGAAATTTCTGTAATGAAAGTTTCATTTTGTAGCATACAAGTGCATAGACTGTCTCAGTCTGCACTCTAAAAACTGGGAACATGGAGAACATTCATATTTTTTCTAAGGATGACAATTAAATCCACTTGGTGCCAGTGTCCAGATCTGTGGTGTCTCTATGAGACCGTCCAACTGCGACCACCTTGGAAGTGTTAATAATGCAGAGTCCTCAGGGGGTGCATGGCTCCAGTAGTCTTTGCCTATTGTCATTAATTTTTCCCACTCCATCCTGGCCAACTTATAGCAAACATCTTGTGATCTGAGAAGATTCTAGCATTGAAGTCTCCCAGTAGACAGTGTTGCTTGCCCAATGGTAGCTTACAGATGATGCTTTCAAATTGCTGACAGAACACGTCCTTCTCTTCAGAGATGAAGGAAAGCATTGGGGCATATGTACTGATGTTAGCAAAGCCACATATGGTAGATATTCTTAGTGATGTGATATGTTCTGATGTTGCAACAGGACATTTGACCCTGTGTGCTAGGAGTTTCTGATGGCAAAACCCACCCTGTGTTTACAGTGGCCTCATTTACTTTTCCCATGCTAGAAAAAGGTATATTGTATCTCATGTAGAGAGATTGTTTCAGCTATGCAGATTTCAGAGAGATCAGCTACATTGGATGTCCAACTCCTCTGTCAGTTATGGTGTACTTTCTATGATGATTGATCTCCTCATGATCATTTGGCATATCCGTGCCCATTGTCCTCATAGTCCAACAAGCAAGTCTGAAGAGGGCAACCAAAGTACTCAAACAAATGTGTACGCCTAGGCAGAAAACAAACAGAGCCAGAAGCTTGCCTTCTCAGCAGTACTGATGAGCTCAAAGGCTTGGAGAGCAAGACATTTTGAAGCCAGCACAGCTGCTGGAGATACTGGAAGGCAGAGCTGAGTTGCAATGCCAACCGTCAGATGTTTTCTCTGGAGCAGATTTTGTTTGGGGTTTTCTCCTGTAATCTTTGTTCAGCTAAGAACTAGCTACAAGGCAGCAGTGCCAGGCTGAGTTACCCCTTCGTGGATACTGTTTTGCATTCCAGTAAATTCCTGACATACCCCCTCACCACTCCAAGCATAATTCCCACAACAACTGCAATGAGCAGGCCAGGAGCTGTAATGCAATTGTGCAAGCAGCTTCTCATTGAGAAACAAGAGTGTCTCTGGCTGAACTAAACCCCTGAGAAGCAGACTGAGGCAGCAGTCAGTGGTCACCAGGGTCAGGTGTAGTGTGGCCAGAATCTGGTTGACTGGAACAGTGTGTGGGACAGGGAAATTTGCTGGCCTGGCAATTAAAAGGAAACCCTTCAGCCACGATCTAACAACATGTCCCACAGGCTAGCAATACAGTCTGCTGCTCTAGTCGTATCTAGTGTGCTACAGAAATCATTAGTAGCTGCCCCACACCCTCCCATGACCCTGTGACTCTGCCACAATGAAGCCAGCAGTTCATGGGTGAATTATCTTCAGCCAATCCCTCCAGCTAGGGTAGGCAAAGACTAGTGATGAGGCATGGACAACTGCCCACCCTCTGCTGTACAGACTGCACCCCATCTGGCCCTAGGGATCAGGGGATGACCAGATCACTAAATTCCACAGTCACAATCCCAATCCAGTGTACTGGAGGGGAGGAGGAAGGAGCAGAGAAAAAACAGCCTCTAGCACCCAATGGTCCATAGCCTAACAATACCCACAATGGCAAAGCTGCTGAAAGAAGGTGCCAGTTGTACCTACTGAAGCAGGGATAGAAGTATGATGCCAAAATACTTTCAGCTGCTTCTGCAGCCTCTGTGGGCATGGTTAAACCAACAGTCAATCTCCAGACCAAAGGATTTTACTGTGTATAAGATGTTCCTGTGGTAAGGCCAGTAAAAGGAATCAGAGATCAGCACTAAACAAGAATCATGAGCCAACTGATTTGGCAACTGAAGACCACAACTGCAGTGAAGGGACTTAACATGGAGTTGCAGATGGATTTCAATAGGTGGCATGTTAGAAAAAAGGTAGGCAGGCTTTGGAGGAAACGAGTGAGGATGCTCGTTAATGAGGGAGGGAGACAGTATGTGTTCTCATCACTGAGGGGTCCAGGTTGGAGGTGCTTATCCTTCTGAAAAGAGGGGAAGGTGGAGATTCATTGTAAACTAGAATGAGGTTGGGCTAGAGGGGTCTGCTTCTCAGTTTTACAATCTTAGAAATAGAATGGTTTGGAGCTTGCCGTAGAGATACCTGCTGAAACTTCCAGCCTTCCCCTCCTGCCTCTGAACTGTAATATTTACACTCAGGGCCTGTCTATACAGCAATTTACTACACACAAGCCAGGCTACAAATCCACAGCACACTAGCCTACCACACACTAACTGGTGGTGTGGTCCCTGCTGCAATGTACTGAACGTTCTGTAGTGCACTCGAAAGAACACTTCTGCATCCTCCTGCTGCACCTGCCTGCATCCCCGCCCTCCCACTATCCAAAACAGACAGCAGCTCCACCAGCCCTCCCCCAGCCTGCCCACTCTGCTCTGGGGCAGCGGTTTGTAGCCTCTTGCAGTAGCACATCCCCTACCCCAGATTTGAGTGATGTGGTGGGTGACAGGGGAGACTCCACCATCATAGGAGACAGCCCTCACCCACTCGCATCCCTCCCCCGTCAGCTGTTTAATGCAGAACCCACATAATGAACAGAAAACATTCTGTTACCCAAATCCCACAACCTTTTGCACACAAAAATGCTTGTGGGCCACAGGATGATTTTCCAGCCATTTTCTGGGTCACATACAAAAAAGGGGGAGGAGGTAAAGTAGCGCTCCCCTAGACCAACAATGCCCATCCCAGGCCAGTCAGTCCTTTCCACAATTCTATTACGATTCTTCAGAAAGAGATTATTTCCATTTTGGCTCCTTTTGGAACCATCCTTGACAGATGGCATTGTGCATGCTCTGTCAGGAACATTCCTATCCCTCCAACAGCAAGCTCAGGTGGTCATAAAGAGAACAGTTCGCTTGACATGAAGTGACCTTTAGGTTTAAAGAACTACAACTGAATTCTTTAAATTTAAAGCAAAGGAATTAGACTTCTGAAATTTAAACATAATCCCATGGTATTATGTGCTAATTAAGTGCTAATTAACATAACTAGGTTTGGTGCCCTGTCCATTTTAAAGTAACGTAAGTGTTTTGGAGTGGTCAAATATAGTTTCAGGAAACAATAATGACCAGGGCCAATATTAGAATTACTTACCATTGTACTTAATGCTGTTGGCAAGGATCAGTTTAACATCATCCAGGAAGGTCTCCCTGTTCTGATACTTGTGTTTGGAGATATTCTGGAAGAGATTACTCAATGATGAGTAACAGAGTTAAACACTTTCTTAAAGGCTGCTTGATTCAAATTACATACCTTGCGGATAGTCTCCAGATCCATTGGATTGATGATCACTTTGTAATAATCTGGAACAAACTTTTTATTAACTGGATGATGAAATGGCCAAGACTGCGAGAAATAAAAACACAGACATGGAGATAATTGGGAACAATTCCTTGTAGAAATGACTACTGGATCTTGGGACCAAGAAAGAGAGAGTTTTACAAAATAATCTTCCAGAACCATTAGCAGAAACTCAGATACAGATTCTTAATGCACTGGAAATGTTTATCACAGTGATTCCTGCATCTTAAAAGAGCTACAAAGAAAGTTACTTTTCTAATTATGTCCTTCAACAACTAACAGCAGGAATATACTATGCAGGAACACTGAAAGCAGCTCTTACCCAGTGCACTTTATTATTTAATATCATTGTTACTTTCCAAGTAGCAACTAGAATCATTATCAAGAACATTAATTCCTTGAAGAATCAGTGGAGGAGAAACACCTAAATTCTGCACCCACAAGAAACTACTATCAGGAGCCAAACAAATAAAGGCTAAGATTTCTATGGTGGAAAAGGAAAATACAAACCCTGACTCCAGCCAAGAGTCTGACACAGTTTCAGAGACAGAGTCACCAGGGCAACTTATTCATATATACACAGCAAATCAGAGACGCAATCCCTTAACACTACCCCATCTATACATGGCATACTATAGATCAGTGAACTAAGGCCTGGTCTACACATAAAGTTGTACCAATTTTAACTGAAAGTATAATTTTACACTGATTTTCTTAAACTGATGCAACTTTCTGTGTGGACTCCTATCACTTTAAAACTGGTTTATATATGTTTAACTTGCACTGTAAATTTACCAATGAAAGATAAACTAATATAAACCAGATTTAAAATGATAAGAGCCCACACAAAAGTTAAATCCATTTAGTTAAACCAATTTTTGTGTCCAGACACACCCTGATCAGCGCCTTGTATGAGGCATTTATGGAGTCCAGGGGCCTGACTAAATTGTCTTGCTCTGCCTGGTCAAACACAAGGCCGTTAAGAACAGTGTTGAGAAAATGCTGGAGAGCTGGTGTGATGTGAACCAAGTAAACTGGATTGCATTTGTAACTCACTTCTTCTCTGTATCAGTTACCCCTTCTGTAAATGAGAATAATAAAGCTGATTTAATTAAAAAAATTCCCAGAGTGCTCCACTAAAAGCTTTACTTACTGATTTACTACACACATTTTAGCATAACAGCATGTCTAAACAAAGCTAGTTTGCAGCAAGCTGGTGTAAAAATGTAACCTGCACTAGTCAGCCACGCACTGTGTCCATGTGGACTCTGCTGCCATGAACTAAAGGTTCACTAGTGCTTTTCAATCTAGGCTGATATGAAATGGGAGTAGATTAAAGCACAGTAAGAAATTTTTAGTGCAAGGTCAACAAAGACACTTAGTGTGAAGCACACTAACACAGGGAGTTTTACACCAGGGGCATCATTTGCTACGGGCAAGATCGGTAGTTGCATCCCCCAGACTTCTCGTAAGAAATGGTTACTTACTGTAACTATGGTTCTTTGAGATGTGAACAGACTTGTATTCCACATTGCTGTGTGCACGTGCTGGAGCCAATTTTTGCCTAGCAGTACCATAGAGGGGAAATGCTCCCTTGGTTATAGGAGTGCTGCCCCAATCCCCCTCAGTTCCTTCATACTGAACGTCCAAGGGAAGACTCTGAGGCACAGAAGATGGAGGCCAGGTTGTGGAACTCATGTTTGCATCACATCTTAAAGAACCACAGTTACCACAAGTAACCGTTTCTTCTTCTTCAAGTAGATTTAGACATGGATTCCCAGTAGGCAACTAGTGAGCAGCACCCCCATCCGGAGGCAGGGCTCAGTCTATTTGAGTAAGGATCGCAGGACTGCTTGTGTGACATTAGCATCCACTTTGGAAGCAGCAGCAACTGCGTAACGATCTGTAAATGTTTATATGGATGATCATGTGGCCACCCTACAAATGTCCAATATGGAAATGTCATTGAGAAACGCCATTGACATTGCCCTGTGCTCTCATCGAATGTGCCTGTATCTGCTGAGGAGGCGTAGCCGATGGTATCTCCTATGCAGTCTTGATACAAGATCTTACCCATCTAGAGATGGTCTGCACAGATATCGCTTGTCCCTTCACATGGTCTGTATATGATATGAACAGGCAAGGCAGAGCACAAAACTGTTCAGTCCTGTTCAGATAAAAGGCTAGACAGCATTTAATTTCCAACAAACAGAGGCACGGTTCCTCCTGGGAGGAATGTCACTTAGGGGGGAAAAAGGCAAATACACTGCCTGGTTCAAATGAAACCAAGTGACCACCTTAGATACAAACTTTGGATGTCCCTGGAGAGCTGCATGTAAGGAGGCCCAGCCACCTGGGCCTACAACTCACAAACCCTCCTAGCAGAGGTAATGGCTATCAAGAATGTGGTTTTCTGAAACAAGAGGGGCACTGGACAGGAAGCAAGAGGCTCAAATGGAGGCCCTATTAGAGCTGCTAAAACCATGTTCAGGTACCACAAGAGGACCAGCTCTTGGACTAGAGGATGCAGGTGGAGAAGTCCTTTCAGAAATCTCATCACCAGGGCATTGGAGAAATTCAATTTCCCTTGGATAGGTGGATAAAACACAGATATTGCTATCAAGTGCACTGTCAGAGAACTGAGTGTTAAGCCCATTTCCTTAAGGTGTAGCAGATATTCCAAGATGTCCTGGATAGAAGTCTCTGCTGAATGGATCCCATGGGCCAAGGGCCACATGGAAAATCTCTTCCACTTCACCAAGTAGGCTGTTCTAATGGAAGGTTTCATACGGTTAAATAGGGCCTGTTGGATGGCTTCCAAGCAACACTCTTCCTCCTTGTTCAGCAATGCAGCACACCATAAGGTGCAGGGAGCTGATCGTTGGATGCAGGGTGTGCCCACAGTCTTGTGTGAGGAGGTCAGGAGAGAGAGAAAGTGGCATGGAAGACAGAGCGAGGAGGCTGAACTGACAGAGCAAGGAGGTCTGAGAGCCAACACTGCCTTGGCCATGCTGACCATCTAAATGTGCCTAGCTTGATCCACCCTGGGGAATGAAGGAATAGGAGGGAATGTGTATAGCACAGTTGACTGCCAGCTGCAATAGAAAGCATCAGAGAGGGAGCCCGGGCTGAGCCCCTTCTGAGATCAGAATAGGTGTCACGTCCAGTTTTCCCTCACCGCAAAGAGGCTGGTTGTGGGAATGTACTATGCTGCAAAAGACATCTGAAGGACCTCTGCCATCAGGAACCATTCATGGCTCAGGAAGAAAAACCTGTTGAGGCAGTTCTTGACCGTTGGTAAGTAAACAGCTAATAGGGTGATGTCCTCTTCGATGCAGAATTGCCACAGGTTGATTGTCTCCAAGCAGAGTGATCTGGAGTTAGCACTCCTTGTTTGTGAACACAGCACATCATGATGGTGCGGTCAGTGAGCATGTGAACCACTGAATGCCTGATGCAGTCCCAGAAGGCACAACACACATTGTGGATGGCCCGAAGCCTCAACACGTTACTGTGGAGTGAGGTTTCCTGTTTCAGCCACACACACTGAACCCTAAACAAGGCCAGATGCATTCCCCAACCCAGGAGGGACATGTTGGTAACCACCGACTTGGTACGAGAGGGCCAAGCGAAGAAAACCCCTTAGCACATATTGCTCAGACTCCCCCACAATTGCAAGGACTCCAGGAAAGATGGAGGAAGATGAATCAACCTGTCTAGAGAATGCAGGACAGAGCAGTAAACCCTTGGTGTTGAGCCACATCCAAAGATGCAATCTGGCGAGTTGGACCTGATGGGTGCAACTGGGCATGTGGACCAAAAGGCTCAAATATACATTGACTGTCATGGACAGTTACAAACCGAAGCACAGCTATCCAATCACCAAGAAGCGGTCAGACAGCAGAAACACCCTTGAATTCCAGGGCCCTAATGAATTCTCTTTGTTGAGTGTGAGCCAAGGTCAAGAATGGACCTTCCTCCAACCCTCATTTTTTTGGAAAACTACATATGGGGAGCAGAATGCTTCCTCCTGATGTTGAGGTGGAACTTTTTTTATGGCTTCATGGTGAAGAAAGGAGTTCACTTCTTGACTGAGAATTTCTTCATGAGACTGGTCCCTGAAAAAGGAACCAGGAAAGGAGTTGTGGAAACTTGATTAGACAGCTGCAATAAATAGTTTTCAGTACTTATCTGTTGGTTACTAGAGGCCTCCAGTTGCAGGCAAATTGGGTAATGGTCTTTAGGATGAATCCCAAATGGTCAAGTGTGGCATCAACATGGGTGAGAACCTCCTCCTTGGAGCCTCCCTTCAGCAATCAGTCTTGGAGGTAGGGGGAAGATGTGGATTCCCCTCCTCCTGAGGTACTCCATAACCACCACCATGCATTTGGTGACAACTCGGGGCAGAAGAGAGGATGAATGGGAGAACTGTGTACTGAAAGTAGTGATCTCCTGCCATAAAGCGAAGAAATTTCCTTTGAAAGGCTGCATGCAAGTAAGTGTCTTGAAGATCCAGAACAGTGAACCAGTTGTTCTGAGGCAAAAAAGGGAGGACAGCTGATAGAATGACCATGTGGAACATTACACATCTAATTAATTTGTTGACTCCATGGAGGTTGAGGATGGGACTCATCCCACCCTTGGAAATACTAAGAATAGAATCCATGAACATGGTATTCTTGAGGAACCTCCTGTGCCATTCCCAATGCTAGCAGTGAGCTGACTTGCTCGAAGAGCAGTGTATCAAAAGGCTTGAAAGAGGGATGGTGGGGAAGGGGCATGGAGAGGAACTGGATGACACAGCCCAATCTGACAGTGTCTAGGACCCAGCTGTCGGAAGTAATCGAGACTCAGGTATTATAAAAGCAAGTCCCCAAAAGAACAAGGGGATTAGGAGGGAGGAAGAAGAACAACTGGAACAATGCCCTGGACCAACAAGTTAAAACAGGCACTTAACAGGCACCGAGGGAGGGCGCACAGAGTGGCTAGGCCCTAAGCTCAAATACTTCCTCTTATGAGACCTATCCTTCTTCCAGTGGTGCTCTCACTGTCTCAAGGGGAAGGGCTGCAAAAAAGGATGCTGCAGCCTGTATGGCTGGTGGTGTTGTTACCTATAGTGACACTTCTGTGTGGGTGTCATGTACAGAGACCTAAAGGTAGCCCTCAAATCCCTAAAGGAATGCAGGGCTTCATCATTCTTGTCCAAAAACAAGGTTCAGATATCAAAAGGCAGATCCTCAATTGCTTGCTGGACATCCAGTGCGATCCCAGAGTTCTTGAGCCAGGAAACCCTCTTTATAATATAGTAATCACCAAGGCCCTCACCTTGGCCAAAGTGTCCAAAATATGAAGTCCAAATTGCAAAGACATTTTAGCCACCAAGCAACCCCCAGCAACAAATGCCCAAAATTCAGCACAGGAAGTGTCAGACTACTGATCCTCAAATTTGGTCACAGCCAATTAATTGAGGAAGTCATACTTGGCCAGCAAAGCTTGCTCATCCTCATCTGTAATGAAGAGGAGGTATGTATCTTTCTACCTAAAAGGACCAGGCACTTAAGAGTCTCGGTCCTTGGGGGTGGACTTGAACTTGTTCTGTCCAACTCTGTCATTCACCACTGTGACCACCATGGACTTCAGGGCAGGATGGGAGTAAAATCTCTCGCATCTCTGTACAGGCACAAAACAAGCGCTTCTCCAAGCACTCAACTACTGGCGTATCCCAAAAGGTTCTCACAAGTTCAAGGAGCATCTAATTAATTGGGAGGGCCACCTTCCCAGGGACAAAAAGCTGAAGAATGTCCACAAGTATATAGGTATTCTGGAGACACTCCACTTGAATACCAAGGGATGGGGCCACCCAGCGTAGAAGGTCTTGGTACACTTTAAAGTCCCCCAGATGGAAGGGGAGGATGAACCAAGTAGCATCGCATCAGCAAGGGATGAGTATGAGGCTGTTAGCTAGGCCAAAGGCAGGCCCTGCTCGTGAGGTAGCAGCTCCGGACAGGGAAACTCCAGCATCTCCACAAGAAAGGGAACCACAGGCATCTGAATTTGTGGCTGATCCACAGCCACCAATGCCACACAGCGGGTGATCTCACTTTTGACTTGGATGACAAGCAAGACCTCTGGGAACCAGAAGCATTACACTGAGTCCAGTGGGGCCACTGGTATGAGTAAGACATTAATGGCCAGTAGGCACTGGGCCAGGGGCCTCCATCTCAGCCTCAGGGTACATGTCAACACTAGTGGCCTTATTGGTATACCGGTGGCCTTCAGACCTCATCCAGTGAAGTGGAATGGGCGGATGAGGATTCCGACTCAAACAGAGGAGTCCTGGAAGCTTGGAGACATGGGGAGAGCAACTCCAGAGGAAGCCAACAAGCAAGTCAACTCACCTATAGCCCAAAATGAGGTCAGAATTGGTGCTCCCAAAGCAGTCAGTATGACTAGTGCCAGAACTGTCGATGCCACTGGCAAGGTCAGTCCTGATGCAAACTGTACCAGTGGCATCAGTACCAGAGCACCCAAGTCCCTTGACATTGGGGGCGGTGACAACTTCCACAAAACCACCTGCAGCATCAATTGCATCAGTGCTGAGGAAAGGCCCTCATATTGTCTCCAGTACCACGTGCATACCAACCTCCATGAGAGGTGCTTACTGATTCGGTGCCAAAGGGCACGAGAGTTTGGCAGCACACTCCAACTGGGGACCATCCTGGGTGCCAGCCTCATGAATTCTTGGACCAGCAGAGAAGATGAGACTGAAAGGAAAAGTAGGTTTGCTGCAGCCTAGTACACCAATGTCACAGACACCATTGGTCCCAGTCTCCACAGATGCCTGAAGGCCAGAATCAGATTCAATGGTCTGGGGTGTACACCCTCCCTACCTTGTACCAAGGGAGCATCAGAGGCGCCTATGCCAGTCCCAGGCCGGTCTGTGCTCCTCTTAGGGGAAGCAGAAGAATTGTCCCAAGACTTGGAGTGCTCATGATTGGTCTTATGAGACCTCTTCTTTGGAGCCCATGACAGAGAACAACTTCTGCACTTCTTCAAAGATGCCCATGCCCCAGAAGAGGAGGCAGTAGCACTTTCTGAGGGGAAGGGTGATTTGTGGCCCCAGGAAGGCCTCAGTACAGGGTCAGGCCTCATGTCCTGTTCAAGCAGGTGATGCTTCAGGTGAAGGTCCTGTGCCCACTTGAGTCCTCTTTTTGAACAATATACAGACCAAACAGCGTTTTGTAAGGTGAGCTTTACCAAGGCAGAACAAGCACCTTGCGTGGTGGTATCTATTGGGAACCGCCATTCCACACAAAGGGTAACGCTTGAACACGGGGAGCACTAGTGCTACCACTATACTATAGTCCATAACTAAGGTTAAAGATGTTGTTATTTTTAGTAAAAGTCAGGGACAGATCATGGGCAATAAATAAAAATTCACAGAAGCCCATGACCTGTCCCTGACTTTTACTAAATATAACTGTGACAAAATGGGGCTGACAGGAGGAAGACTGAAGCCCAAGCGAGGAGGAGGGAGGACTGAGAGCCCAAGCCCTGTTGTGGAAGGAGAGGGGTGACTCCAGCACTCACAATCCATGGTGGCTGAGAGTGCCGGAGCCAGCAGCTGAGAGTTCCAGGTCCACCCACTGATAATTCTGGCCTTATTTATAGCTTTTACTCTAACACTAACTAAACTATTGACTATGTACAATAAAACTAGGTCAGAAGCATGAATTGCAAGGTTCTGAAACAATCACCACAGAGCGCCGACTCCAGCCGACAGGCTGTGAGCAGGAACTGAGGGGGGTCAGGGCAGTGCCACCTCATATAGCCAGGGGAGAGGCTACAGACACAAAGCCACCCCGCTACAGGTATTGCTAGGCAAAAGGTTCCTACTCCACGGCACATGCGCATTTACTTGGAATACACATCTCCATCTAATTGATATCTATATATGCTCCTTATGGTCTTCCACTTTCTCCCGCTACGCAAGACTTTGCAGGGTATAATATAATCATATACAATATTCTATACGCTGACACAACTTTGCCTCACCCTCCAAATTTTTCTGAAATAATGCCCCTGATTTACACCCCAGCTTGCCATAAACTAAGTGTTTATTCAGGCAAGCTTTAATCTCTTATCAGGCAGTATGGAAACCGATTCCATATTTTACCCCTTTGTGCCTTTAAGGAGCATTATAAACATTCTGAAACTGCTTCATATAATTCTAAAACAAATCCATTCTAAGAGCTTTGGAATGGATATAATTCCTCCTGCTTTACAGCTTGAGCCAATCTTTAACTATTGTGAGCTAGGTTATCCCATAACTGCACATTTTGGGATTCTTGCTCCTTTCTCTCAAGCAGCAGGTACTGACCAGAGACAGAGAGTAACCCAGTGTTGGGTCTATGGTCTGATCTTGCTTGGTAGTTCTGACATTCCCTTTCATGTCTTTTCCCAGCTACCTACTTAGTCATCTATAAAAATCACATGCATAATATTAAGCCACAAATTGACATAGCATGTCAATCATGTCTTCTAACAATTTTCTATTTTAGTTTCACTTATTTGCTCAATGTTATTTCCCAATATAATTTTTTGAAAATCAAAAACATAGTAAGAGCTTGATATTTACATGTATTCAGAGCATCTTGAGATCTAGAGATGAAAAATGCTACATACCATTAATACAAAAGCACTATTACCATTACTGTAACACTTTACATTGTGTTATAGTTATAAGAAGGTCTCAAAGATGACAAACATTATTGCCATCTTACTAATATGAAAAATGAGGCACAAAAAGATGGTTACTTACCTTGTAACTGTTGTTTTTCAAGATGTGTTGCTCCTGTCCATTCCACTGTAGGTATGTGTGCCTCCATGGATGGTTACCGGAACTTTTTTCCCGTTAGCAGTACCCATAGGGCCAACTGCAAGGCCCCTTGGATCCCTGCACACATGCCGTGGTATATGAAGCGCTGTTGGTTCTGTGTCCCCTCAGTTCCTTTTTGCCACCAACTCCGACAGCGGCGAGGGGGGTGGGACATAGAATGGACATAAGCAACACATCTCGAAGAACAATTTACAAGGTAAGTAACCATCTTTTCTTCGAGTGCTTGCTCACATCCATTCCATTGTAGGTGACTCACAAGCAATACGTTGGAGATGGGCTGGAGTTATGGATGAGCTGCCTGTAGCACTGCTCTGCCAAAGCCCACGTTGTCCCGCACCTGCTGGACGATGGCATAGTGGGACGTGAAGGTGTGTACAGACGATCAGGTGGCACCCCTGCAGATGTCTTGCACAGGCACTCTTGCTAGGAAGATTGTGGATGAAGATTGAGCTGCAGTTGAGTGGGCTGTAAGACTTATAGCAGAACTTGATGCAGGAAGTTATCCAAGATGCACTGGCAGAAACAGGTAAGCCTTTCATCCAATCAGCCACCGCGACAAAGAGTTGCGTAGGTCTCTGGAATGGCCTCATGCTCAATGTAGAATGCTAATGGCTGGCTAACATTTAGCATGTGCCACCTCCTCTCTTTCTCCGCATGCGGTTTGGGAAAAACACATGGAGAAATATATCTTGGTTATAATGAAATTGGGAAACCACCTTATGCAGGCAAGCCAGGTGTGGCCGCAACTGAACTATGTCTTTATAGAACACAGTATAAGGAGGCTCCCAAGGTCAGCGCTGTAATCTCAGGGAGACCCTCATTGCCGAGGTAATGGCCACCAGGAAGGTCACCTTCCATGACAGCAGCAGTAAGGGATATGTAGCCATGGGCTCGAGGGGGGCCCCATGAGCTGCAAGAGAATCAGGTTGAGAACCTAGGGAGGCACCAGGTCACGGACCTGTGGATAGAACCTCTCCAGCCCCTTCAGGAACCTGATTGTCATAGGGTAGGAAAAAACTGATCTCCCCTCCAAAGGCTGGTATAGCTGCTAGGTGGACCTTCAAGGAGGCAATGGCTAGTCCCTGGAGTTTTAATTGCAACAAGTACTCCAGGATCACCTGTATCCGCGACAACCCAGGCAAAATTCCCTGCTGGGACTCTGCCCACCAGGTAAACTGCTTCCATTTTGCCCAATACACGACCTGCATGGAAGGTTTCCTGCTACCCAGCAGGATTTGCGCTGAACAAGGCTTGCTCATCCGTGCTCAGCCATGGAGCCTCCATGCCATGAGGTGTAGGGAGTCCAGGCCCAGGTGTAGCTAGTAACCACAGTCCTGGGACAGGAAACTGCCATCTTGGTAGCTCCAGCGGGGAGGGAGAGGAGGGTGGCGGAGGCCCATGCGCAGGCAATCAACAAATCCAGCAGCATGCTGAACCAGTGCTGGCGCGGCCAGGCTGCTGCAATTAAGATAACATCCGCCTTGTCCCTCTTGATTTTCAACAGGACTTTATAAAGTGGAATGGGCGAAAACGCATACATAAAGCTCCCCTACCACTGCAGAAGGAAAGCGTCGGAGAGCGACCCAGCCTCCAGACCGCGGAGGGAGCAGAACTGTGGGTATTTCCTGTTCCGTGCTGATGCAAACAAGTCCACCTGGAGAGAGACCCACCTTTGGAAAATCACAGAGATTACATCTGGATGAAGCGACCAGTCGTGGCGGGGTAAGAACGACTTGCTGGAGTGGTCTGAGTCTTAGCCAGGTCAGCCTCACCATGTAAGTGCAGGCCACCACATGGCCTAACAGCTGCAGACCGTGTTTGGCTGTTGTAGGTGGGCAGAGGTGCAGGAGAGCGATGGTAGTGGACATCACCTCAAAGCGTGACTGGGGCAAGAAAGCTCTGGCTTGGGAAGCATCCAGGACCACCCCGATGAACTCTATCTGCTGAACCGGGGTTAACGTAGACTTCTGCTCCTTTATTAGCAGGCCCAGTCGGCAGCAGATGAAGCATGTTAGATTGACACCGTTCTGGACCTGGGCCCAGTTTCTGCTTCATTAACCAATTCTCCAGATAGAGGAAAATTTGGACCCCCTTGTGCCTCAGGTGTGCCACCACTACCGCTATACATTTTGTAAACACCCTTGGGGCCGAGCAAAAGCCAAAGGGCAACACTACAAACTGGTAGTGGGAACCAGCCACCATGAAACGGAGAAAATGTCTGTGGCTGGGGATAATAGAAATGTGGAAGTATGCATCCTTTAGGTCGAGGGCCACAGTCTCTTGGATCCAAGGAGAGAATGATGGAGGCAAGAGAGACCATGCGAAATTTCAATCTCTTGGGATATTTGTTGAGAGGACGCAAGTCTAGTATAGGCCGTAGACCCCATTTTTCTTTGCAGATGAGTAAAAACCTTTTCCCCTCATGTCTGGTGGAAGCCCATCTACCTCTTGCATGAGGAGTTGAACGGGGTGGGGGTCCCCAAAGAGGGATGGGGAGAGGGAGGGTTGTTGGGAGAGATAGAAGCAAACTGAAGGGCATAGCCTGCCAAAATTATGCCAAGGACCCAGTGGTCTGAAGTGGCCTTGGCCCATTCGGACAGGAAGGGAACTAGGCAGTTCAAAAAGGGATGCGGGGGAGGGGGGAGATCCAGGGAATAGGCTGGAACGCCACCTTCAGGCGCATCTTCAAAATGACCACTTTTGATTACCAGATTGCCTGGACAACCCTTGCTGGGGGGCTGAGGAGGACCGCGGCATTGGTCGATGTCTCCTAGACCCCCTATTTCTGTCCCTTTGTCTATAGGGTGTGAACCACTGTGGCTGGTATCTGCTGTTGCTGAACCTGAGGACGGAACTGGCGCCTAGAGACCTGGGGCATATAAAGACCCAAGGAGCGCAGCGTGGCCCTCGAGTCTTTCAGACCATGCAACTTCACATCCATCTGGTCCAAAAACAAGGCTGACCCATTGAAGGGGAGGTCCTGGATGGACTGTTGGACCTCCTGGGACAGACCTGAGAATTGCAGCGAATAGAATCTGCACATGCAGATGGCAGAGGCCAGGGCTCTGCCCATTGTCTGCTGCGTCCAAAGACACCTGCAGTGCTGCTCTGGTCACCATAATATCCTCCTGCAGGATGGTAAAGTCCAATGCCTGGTCCTGGGGCAAAGCATCCGTGTAGTGCTTTAGAGAATTCTAGAGATGGAAATTGTACCGGCCCCAGGACAGCCTGCTGATTGGCAATTCGAAACTGCAGGCTTGCCTTTCTCCCGAACAGGTCCAATTTCCTGTTGTCTTTATTTTTGGGGGTGGAACCAGGCTGCCCTTCCCTATTCCGCTAGCTGGCAGCATCTACCACCAAGGTACTGGGAAATGGGTGGGTGAAAAGATACTCAAATCCTTTGGCCGGGACATAAAATATTTCTTCTCTGACCCTTAAAGGTTGGGGCCACTGATGAAGGGGTCTGCCACAAGGCCTTCACTATCTTTAATATGCCCTCATGCACAGGGATTAAAGAGATTGTCTGATGCCTCCTTCAGCTCCTCTGCCTCCAACACCAAGTTGGACACCACCCTTTTGAGAAGCTCTTGATGTGCCCTGAAATCATCCAGGAGCACAGATGGTCCCTGAGTGACCGCCTCATCTGGGGAAGAGGTGGCAGACTGGAGGGGTGTGGTGGCATCCCTTCCCGCTGACAATGGGCCCCAACAGAGGCCCTTCCTGGGGGCCCAAATTATCATCAGAGGCCGAATGATGGCCCTTCTCTGGCACCGGTGGGGTGGACTGCACCCAAGACGACCTGAACGACTGTGGACCTCACTCCACCAGAAACCCCCAAGGTCCTCAATATGGCCATTGGGGTGAGCCACTGCCACTGAGGCCATCCCGGGGCTGCCTGAGTAGATGGGTGCTCCAGCATCTTTTGCTGGTGGCTACAACTCTCCCAGTGTGACAACTGATGCTGACAACTCACTGTCAGATGACCATGGTGGAACTGCATTGGAGGCTCCTGCTATACAGTGCCAAGTGAAGGGGGAGTGATGACCTGATCTGTGGGTGCTCTGGCGCTCTGGAGAACGACCTCTCGGCAGCAACAATTGAGATGACAATGAGCCTCGGTGCAGGTGCCAACGTGAGGAATCATGCTCTGACCGCAAACTGAAACGCCCGGAGCAGTGCCTGAGCACCAATGACTTACTGCGCTGCTTCCCCCTTGGTGCCGAGACTGCCTCTGGCGACCAGGTTCTGCACCGCACTGGAACGGGTGAACTCCTCGGTCCTGAGGAGCAGCCTCTTGCAGGCAACCCAGACAGGCGCCGCCTCCTGGAACAAGTCGCGACTGGTGCCAGGGACCGCGATCCGTGCCAAGAGGGTGACCTTGCTCCATGCCCCACCGACGCGGGGTGCTCTGGCAACTGTGACCCAAAGCAACTTCTCAGGGAGCAGCGCCATGTCGACCCTTCTACTCGGGGTAACTGGGCTATTGGAGATCATCCACCAAGCTCCAGGGATTGCCTACGCCAACCAGCAGGTCCCAGTGCAGACTTCCCCTGTGACACTGGCACCTTCTCTCTGGCTAGAAGCCAGGTTGGGGGCCATGCCACATGAAACACCTCTGGAGTTGACGGCGCCAGCAGATGCAGAGACATCTTCCCACTCCAAGGAGTCAGGGGTGGCTCTCTAGCTGGAGATATAGGCTCTGGAATGGCAAGCAAGCCTCCACTGTCTGACCTGGGAAAGGCCCCGTGCTAGATCCCGCTTTCTTTGACAGTGAAAGGGAGCAGCCTTGCTCTGTGTGCTGCTTTTGATGCTTCTTCCTTGATGAAGAAGAAGTCCGGTGCCGAGGAAGGGCTGGTGCTGACAACGCACTTTGCACCGATGCCATACTTGGTACTGAGGTAGAACAGGTTGGTTTGGAGGCTGGTCTGAGTGCTGCCTCCATTAGTAAGGCTTTCAAGCAGCTCTCTGTCTTTTTGGGTTCGAGGTTTGAAAGCCTTGCACAACTTGCATTTGTCCTTATAATGGGCTTCCCCCAGGCACTTTAGACAACTATCATGCGAGTCGCTCAATGGAAAGACCTTCCCACAGGAGACACAATGTTTGAAGTCCAGGGTCTGGGGCATTCCTCACTCCCCCACTCTGGCAAAGTCCCAGCTGGGACTATCCTAACTAACTAACTACCACTATTAACAATACTTAAGGACTAATCTACCTACCTAATACAAACAACAAACGATTAAGAGAACAAAAGGGATTGAGAACACTTGCGATGCAAGTCCTAGCAGTTCCAGCAAACCTCACAGGCGGAAAGAAGGAATTGAGGGGGAGTAGGGCTGGCAGCACTTTATGTACCATGGCATGTGCACAGGGCTCCAGGGGACACCAGAGCCGGCTCTATGGGTACTGCTAAAGGAAAAAAGTTCCAGTAACCATGCACGGAGTGGAGGCATGCACACACCTACAATGGAATGGACAAGAGCAAGCACTCAAAGAAGAACAGTGAGTTACGTAAGAGTAGAATTAATTAGGAATTTTCCAACAAGACAAGGTTTTTTCAGAAAATGCCAAATCATCAGACTCAATGTCTTGCAGATATATATCAGATTTGATGACGCTTCAATGAAACAGAGTTCCAGTGGCACTTCCTGCCTGGTCGGCTGCTGGGGAACCCAGAATTCCAGGGTTCAGGGCCCCAGGACAGCCCAGGGCTAAGAGCATATTTCTTAAACACAATGCTTCAAAAATGAAGTTTTTCCAGAATTTCCATTTTGCAAGAAATTTTTAAAAAATCTGGTTTGGTCCTGATTCAGAACAAACCCAAAATTTCAAAGTATTAAAATTACCTGTGAGACAGAAATGCTGAGTTTTTTCAACATGCTCTACCCAAGAGCAGAGACTCAGCTGCAGAGCTGAATCAGAATGTTGGTCTTGACTCCTACTCCAAGCAATAAAGAAAGGGGTGATGGGAAGAGATACTGAGTCAGGCTATGTCTTCACTAGAAACACTGCAGTAGCACCACTGTTGTGCTTCAGTGTAGATCCTCACTACAGTAATGGGAGAGGTTCTCCCATCGCTGTAGTTAAATCACCTCTCCAAAAGGTGGAGTTGGACTGATGGTAGAATTCTTTCACCAACCTAGTACTGTCTACACGGAAGCTTAGGTCAGCTTTACTAAGTCACTCAAGGGAATGGATTTTTCACACCTCTGAGTAAAATATGTTGGTCAAATTTACTTTTTAGTGTAGACCTGACCTCAGTCACCAAATCACATCCTGACATAGCATTTCTTGTTTATGCTGCAATATTGTATAAATGTGATGATAGCCATAAAAATGCAAACACCTGTTTGCAATGTCAGGCCATTGCACCACAATTAGTGCATGTCTGCTCATCTACAGGAAATAGCTCTCCAGGCCTTCACTTTGAGTACCATTTTTATATATATATATATCCTCACTGATGCACACACTGCATTTGAGTCACATACATCTGGAACCACCATCATTTTTTGTGTGACGATATTATCCAATATGAAGGAAAAGGCCACTTGGTCATCATCATCCAGGAGAGGATTAATTGCTTTCTCTAAACGAGCCAGTTTATCTTCCTTCTGAAATAAAGTAAATGGATGTCAGCAGCTGATCCTCCATCAGTACCTAATCATCACCAAAACACCCTGTGCCTTTAAGGAGCGGGCATGCATCCGTTTATGAAGATATTTCCCAAATAACTGTGTGGCAACCCATCCTGACAGCATATGACAGCTCGGAACAGACAAATGTCTTTCTCAAAAAACAGAACCCAATGTAAAACTGTTAGGTGCTCCAACAACAGTAAAAATGCATATAAATACCCAGAAAGCGAGAGAGAAAACCCACTCATTCATCCATCTGCACTTCCTAACCCCTCTGCCTGCAAAACTCAAAACCCCTCAATTCTTGTGCCAAACCCTCCCTCTCCAATCTTACGGGAGCCAATTACAAGACTTGCCTCTTTTAGTTTTTCATCACAGAGGTCCAGCATGGACTGAGATATCTGGGTCAGTGAATGTTTTGGCCCTGCAAATACACAGCAAGTACAGTAATGCAACTTGGCTTCTGTGGAAGCTCTCAGGACTGGTGAAAGGATGAAGCTCACCATCCCAGTGGTGAAACAAAGGAAAACTCCAATCACAAAACACCTGTGAGCATTAGGAGGATTAAAGCGTGTTACCTTCTGACAAGGTAACACCCTAGGAATCTCTCTTTACTCATTACATGCATTACTGATTATATTTCTATCACATTTTGAAACATGTCCCCAGTCATATACTGTTACTAGAGTTTATTATGGATATAATAATGAAGAGACTTATTTACTATTGTGAGTATTGTGTCTACATATTCACATTTGTGAGATACACCCTGTAGTGTCATTGAATTTTGGGAACCTCCTAGAAAAGCAATGTCCACTGGGAACCTATAAGCACTCCCTGACTGCACCAAATACCATGGAGTCCCCATTCCCTTCTGTTAAAGCCCAGTCACAAGAACAGAACTCTGAGGAAGGGAAGATGAGCAGGAAGCATGAATAGGCAGAAGCAACACTCTCCAAGAATCAGTTACTGAAAAGCAGATCCCTACATATGTCATGATTCCACAGGTGTGAAATTTACCACAAAAATCACAACTTGCCACAGAATTGCACTCCAAAAATCTCAGCTTCAATTTAAGAAAGAAAATCCATTACACTAGCCCTCATGTTTGTGAAGAAAACATTGAAAACCAACTGAGTAAAAACACAGACTGTGCTGCGCCTTTGTGAACGACGCTGCTATGTATTTTCCAGACTGCTCCAGAATCCAGAGAGGCCTACCAGAGTTTAAGTCCTCTTTGCTGCTGAATACATGGAGCCTGCGGTAAGGCAAAGCTTAGCACTCATATAGTGCCTAATATTTTTTTAAAATATCAGGTAAAAAGCTGAGCTAACAGGAGTCACAATAGGGCTACCTTGCAGTGGTTCAGTGAATCAGTCCTTTTGCCCAGAAGTGGCATATTTTTCTATAAAATATAAAGATACATTTTTCAAAAATAGATTTTTTGGCTGCAACGAAGATTTTCAAAACACCAATCAAATGTAAATCACTAGAGTGATCTCTGCCTGAAGCAAGCCTATACTACACAATTCTGTCAGTCAGCGTGTGAGAGAACCATACCCTTGACTAACACAGCTCTCTACCAGCAATACCACCCTTGCAGACTCAGCTATACTGGCAGTAGTCCTTTTACCAGTATAAGCTGCATCTCTGCAACTGGGTTCTGGCAACAGAGCTATAGCAGTAAAGCCTTTGTAACATAGGCTAGTCCTCAGCCTGCAGAATATGAAGACAATAGCCCTGAGGGGTGCGAATTGCCACATTTCAAGAAATGTGTTGACTCTGAAGTATAATACTGAAAATGTAAATACCAATATTAGTAACTGTCTCACTGCTGATCAAAGTCTGAAAGAAAAGAGAAGGATGATCATATCACAAAGTGCAATCTACCAAGAATGACTCATTTTGGCTCACCTGTGGACGGAGCTTGGGTTATGCTCAGAACTTGACAGGGTATCTCTGTCCCCTCATCTGCAAATCTGACCCCTACTGACAAAGCCGTCATTATACTTCTTAAATGCACAAATCTCTTATTTTGATTGGTATAGACAGATTTTAGAGTTCACTCCTGCCGAATTTATAACAAGCTGGTTAATTTATTGTCCTCTTGATATCTTTGGGGAAGTCTGTTATATTCACCTCAGCCATTTAGACAGTCTTTGCTGCTTTTGTACTGCTTTCACCTTTTCCCTGCAAAGTATGAGAATTTTTCCACTGTCCAGACCCATCAAATTCCATATATAAAGCATACACAGAATTCCCATCACCCAATGCTACACAGCAGACCAGAAGACAAATAGAATCTCAGTGTTTTAGGGAGCCTCCTACCATTGTACGTTGCACTGTTCTTCACAATCAGCTCCAGGTGTTCACGGAACTCTTCCCGGGAAGGGTATAGACGTTTGCGGACATTTTCACGCAGGGTCTGTAGGTCCATTGGCCGTGTAATGATTTTGTAATAATCTTTTACGACCTTTGCATTAACAGGCGTGTGAAATGGGTATGTCTGGAGATGACAAAAAAGAATGGGCATTCATTCCCATGAGGACTCCACATGATACTAATATGGTCAGTCCTAATTCAATCTCCACAAGCAGAATAGCCAGCAGATCACAGGCCCTTTAGGGAATGTTTACATGGCATTTTGGAGTGAGCCTCCCAGTTCGGTCAATAGACTTGGAGTATCAGGGCTCCTGCTAGCTGCACAGACAGCGCTTTGAAGTTTCAGGTCACACTGAAGCTTGAGCTGATGTCCATGCCCCATCCCTAGGCTTCAGAGCCCAACTGGCAATTACAAGGCGCTATTTGCACAGCTATTTTTAGAGAGTTGACATAAGCCCCTTTACCCGAAATCTATCAACCCGGACTGGGAGGCTTGCTTCAAAGTGCTGCATAGACATTCCCTTAGAGACTATGACCTATTAAGCTACATATACTCAACACCACCTCTATAGGATTGTGGTATTTTGTTTTTCTCCACAGAATTTACTAAGCAAACATTATTCTGTTACGACTCTGCAACCACTCTGAGGGAGAAGAGTTCTGCAAGGACTGCAGTTCAAGTTACTGGGCATTCAGCCCTTCTGAAAGTCAGTTTACTTACACGGGAAAGTAAAGCAGAGATGTATCATCTCCCCAAAGCCAAAAAAGCTTAAATGCTTTCCCAGATTTCAAAAGTCCCAGTTACCACATTACCTAGACATCTAGGATTCATTTATTTTTTACTGAAAACAAATTGCAGTACAATAAACTGAAAATTTGAGAGCAATGTTCAAGGGATGCTAGTCTGATTGAACCAGACCAAGGAGGCTGTGACAGGTAGAGAACTTGTGGGGACGGTGCTGTGTAATTTTGGAGTCTCACATTCAGTCACACAGACCCAAGTTCTCAACCTGCTCAGGACACAGAACTTTGACCATACAACCTAAACTTACATTGGGAAGATCCCTCATATCGTTGATAATGCCCTCTAGAATGGACGACAAAGTTACCATAGGGTCTGTTCGTCGCCGATGGATGGACTTGTGAGGCCGCTGAAGAAAGCAGATAGAAGCAGGAAATTAGGGCACTTCCAAGACAAAAAACATAAATCTAAACAAGTTCTCTGCAGGTTTAAGGTTATTAATTCTATAGACAGATATGCAGATACATGCCTCATGTTGTACTATGGATGGCCAGAAGCAGTGCAAGGACTGGACAGTATGGACAATGGGACACGAAGAGATTGAAATTGACTCAGTGACATTTACACTCACATTCAAGTAATCGCAGTGAACAGTGGTCCCAACTCGCCGCTTTTTCTTTGGAGGAAGCTGCTGTTTAGGGAACTTCAAGACCAGTGATTTCCTGCGAACCTCATCCGCACTAAAGAAAAGCAAACAGTCCTCTTATTTCTTATGCATCTCTTACCAACAAGACTGTTCGCACCTCATAATCAGCACTGACCCTGTCTGGTACAATACCAAGTGCAATTAGGATTTAAATACTACATTACCAGCAACAATATATATAAAACTCAGCCACTTTGTTTCTGGATCTACTAGACCTGTGATGTGTATGTATTCTGCATCAGCCCACAGACTGTCCTCACCACCCATCCTGGCCCCAGTTCCTGCCCTCACCTCTCAATCAGTTGCTTTCCCAAGACAATTTTGGTCCCCTCCACTTTGATGAGCTCTTCGTTATCATTGTGAATGACTGTCTTTTCCAGCTCCTCCTCCTGCTCCTCTGTCATGGCAACAGGGTTGGAAGGTGGGGCATTCGTTTGGTAGTAGAGGGGACAGAATTTATTAGTTCTCATGTGTCCAATTGCACCACAAGCTCCACATTTTAACTGCAGAAAAAATAAACAAGGTGAACAATTAAATTTTATTCACAGAAGTTAAGGCCAGATGGGAACCTTAAATCATCTAGTCTGATCTCTCTCATACCGCAGGCCATTATATTTCACCCAGTTATCTGTTCTGAGCACTATATAATTTATGATTGGCTAAAGCATAACTTCCAGAAAGGCATCCAGTCTTAATCTGAAGACAGAGATGGAGAATGAACCACTTGATTTAGAGGTAAGATAATAATCAGTTTACCAGTAAGATAACAGTTTCTTACTGGCCTGATGTTCTAGCTCCAATTAATATATAGTGAAATAATAGAGATGAGAGCAGAGCATCAGGAAAATGGCCTGTGCCATGGTAATCATCATTAGCACTAATCTGGACATATTGGACTTGGGATATTCTAGACCATGTTCTAAAGCAAAGCTAAGCATGAAGTGTGAGATTTATTCTTGATATTAAGACCCTGCAGATGGCATCTACGTTGTCATAATCCTAGCCAATAGTTTTCCCCTCTTTCTTCTATCCAAATGAGGAGAAGGTTTGCTAGGACACTGTATTCCATTGGCTTTTCTTCCTCAGATTGCTTTGTTTTACTTGATTCTTAGTTACCTTCAGATCTGGCCGCTCCTTCATTTTCTTGGGTTTTTTTTCTGGTGGACCCTTAAGTTTTTCTTTTTCCTGGTTCCGTTTGAGCCGCCTTAGCTGCTCCTGGATCCTGCGCCGCTCCTTCCGCATCTCCTCCCGGTGCTGCTCATCAAAGAGGGCAAATTTTCGTCTGGAACACAAACATTTTAATCTAGGTCTATATATGGCCAAGCACACTTCTGCCAGCCCAGTTTTCCTGGGACTTGAACACCCACCACAGGAGCCAGATTGGTGGAAAGGCAGAGCTTATCCTCAAACCATCATGAAAACTAGTATTTCTGTTTAAACACTTCCTCCTATGCAAAGAATTTACTCAGTTTCACTGATGGGAGCAGCATGTGAATGCTGGATGGGCAGCAGAACAAGATCTCCTTCCCAAAACAGCAACTGTGAGCACATCAGCAACACTCTCAGGCATGACCAATCCTGGAGTGAAGGAGACACTTGAGATTCTGACTGGGCTGATCCACATGGCAGTAGTCACCGCCCATCTGGACACCCAATCTGTGTTTTAGATACACTGTAGATTTACTAAACTAGACATAGGGATTTTAAAAATGTTTTGTTCTGTTAAAAGAATGTTAGGGTTACAAAGTCAAGCATTTAGGTTGCCTGTGCAACCTTAATTTGGCCCTCTTGTTCATATGCATTATGATAGTTTTTAATTACATGATCACATGCTATTTTTTCCACAGGATTTGCCTCATTCCTTGCACATGATAAATGGTGCTCCCTGAATGGGTAGCTATTAAATTTTTTTCTTTATCCTTATCATCCAATGTATAACCTCATTTACCACACATCATCCAAACCCTACACTAAGTACAGAATTAAATTTCCTCATGGATTTTTATATTGTGTTCATCATCATAATTTTCAAATGATTCACAACATTACTTAATGTATCGTCATCACACCCGTTTTAATATCCTTATTTTCCAGATTGGAAACTGAGGCACAGAGTGAGTAAGCTCAAAACTGTCATGTCAGACATGTCCACCAGTTTGGGGTGCCTAAATTGAGATGCTTGGAGCCCAATTTTTCAGAGTATAAACTTTATATAAAACTTGATATGTTCAAAGCACAATCAAAGCACAGAAGTTCTGTTGCAGTTGAGTACACAGAACTTTTGCAAATCAAGCCCCAGTATCTCAAGACAGGCACACAGAAAATGAGGTACACACCATGGTCACACTGTAAAAAGTTTGTGGCAGAGGTAGTGACAGAATCTAATTCTCCATGGTGGCATTCAATTGCTTTAACCACAAGACCATGTTTTCTCTTCCTGCAATCACCTCCCTCATTCACTATGCACATCTCAATTTTGGCAATAAGTGAGGTAGGGGTCCTACGGACAATTTACTACATAACCCTGATTCATCCCTTTAGTACGGTCCATCCAATGCACAAAATAGCATATGATCACTTAATTAAAACTATCATAAAGTATATATACACGGCAGTCAAGTTAGGGTTCCATTAGGAGCATATGTTTTTAATAAAGCAAATTGAAAAATCAGAAATTCTATCCTGTAGAACCATAAATGATGCCCACATCAGTCGTCAGCAGGGTTGAAAACTTTAGATCTACAGCAAGTCTTCTGCCACTTGAACCAATAGAGTAACTAGCAGCAGTAATAAGTTGTTATCCTCCATGTGGACCAGTCACTAGATGGGGAGAGAGAAACTTTACCAGTGGCTTTCAAAGCTTTTTGCTAGACAGCAGAGAAACAGGGATTTATGGGTTGTGTTCCAGGTTCTGGTGAGGGGTGTTCTTTAGTTGTTTCAGACCCTTTCTGCCTATCCCTGTAGCTTCTATCCTGCCCCAACATCTGCTGTCTCTTCCCTCCACCCCCTCTCATATATACACGGCACCCCATGTGTTTAAGTCAAGCTGCTTTCTCTTTCTCCAGTACTGAGTACAGGAGTCACCCTGCTCTTAGTTCTGAAGCCTGACATCATTATGGCCCCCTGCAGCTAAAATGAGCAACTGTGGAGAAATTCCTACCCAGTCCCTGCAGCACTGGACTGGCGCATGCTCAGTGTAAACAGAATTTTTGGAGATTTTATCTACCAGCCTCTGACAAATCTCTGAACACATGCAAAAGGCATTTTTCAGAGGCTTAGACCTGAGGGTAAGCCCTTGCCAACTTTCAAGTTTATTCACCAGAGAATAAAGGTGCTAGAATGTCTCAAATAAACGGTTATAATAATTTACACTGGCAAAACATTTCCATTTGTTTAAATTTTCCAAACAATTCAACTACAGGCAGCCATTTAGCATGAAAGTTTTCAGCTCAAATGATTAAAGTTTGGCAGAGTTATAAATCAACTCGAAACAGGATCTTACAATGGAAAGTGTTAGACAACCTTAACTAGAGGTGTGGCTGCTTGCTTCACCTATATGATCATCCCAGACACGAACAGTGCTGAGCAAATTCAACCATATTAAAAGACAAACATTTGAAATACAGAGAGGAAATAATGTGCACTTGGATAATTGCATTGTTAGAGATTTTAATCTCTCTCAGGTATTAGGTACCAGACAAAGCCAGAGGACTGCTCCAGAGGCCATGAGGAACATAACCGTTCCTGCCATGCAGCAGCCACAAGAGCCATCCCACCTGCAGCCAAAAGGGTGCATTCTCAATTCACTTGCACTAGATTCAGTATTTTTCAGCAGTAATTCCCATGCAGCCGAGAATTGCATGTGCCAACACGTTACATTACTGATGCCAGAATGAAATGGCCTTACATGAACTCTTCATCCTTGGTGGTCCGTATTCGGCTGTAGGCATCAATGACAGAGGGCTTACGAACCGTTTCACACCGTACATACTCTTTTCCATCCTCATCTCGAAACGTGCGATAGATTTTGAGGCGACGGCCAGTGGCAGAGGAATTGAGACTGGTTACAGAGGCAGTGTCATCATCTTTGTGACAGCCTGCCGAGGTGCCCGAAGCCGATACTAAAAAAAGAGATCATTTCAATGGTTCCCAATACAGTTCACTCTCTACAAATCTTTAATTTGACATTCCCTTTGCCCTGAGAGCTCATGAGACACCAATACCAGAGAACAGGGACAGAGACAAACCTGTGTACCTGAGAATCTAAGATACCACTTCTAGAATCCAGGATGCCGATGTGAAACATGCAGACACCATGACGATGAGCACAAAGATAAGATGAGCAATTAGAAAGCTCTACGCCAGTTCTTTTATCAGTGCTCATCAGTGCCAACAAGGTTTTCACACAGTAAGTGGGAGAAGTTAAACTATGGCACCTAGTGTTATATAAATATCTAAGTTACACACATTAGTTTGTCATTTTCTCCATTGCAATGTCAGCCTAGATACTGCATTATGTATCTGTTCTGGACAGGAGGAAGAAAGATCAGATAGAGGAACCTGTGGGAGAGTAATAATGTAATCAATGATTGAAAGGCAAGAACAAACAATAGGAGTACTTGATCCTTAAAAGCAATCTCATAATATGCAATTCATCACCCTGAAAGAAAGGAAAATTACTGAGTTAGCCATGCCCACACAACTTCAGGGAAGCAGAGTCCTGAAACAAGTTCTCCTGTAAAGGGGTCTGTAAGGAGGGGCTACTCACTTTGTAGTGACTTGAGTTCTTCTAAATGTGTTGTCCCATGTGTAGAACAATTCAGGATTGTGCATGGGCTCCATGCACTTAGGACTGCAGATTTTTCCCTAACAGAGTCCATGTGATCCATGCATGCACCTCTCCCTCCTCATCCTTCACACCAAGGGAGTAAAAGGGGCTGCTGGATCACTGCCATCTTAGTTCCTTCTTTACCACCAGTTCTCAGTGCAGAGGAAACCAGACAGCGGGAAAAGACAGCAGGTAGTACACTACACACAGGGACAACACATTTTGAAGAACTCAGGTCACTACACGGTGAGTAACCCTTCCTTCTTCTCTGAAGGGTTGTTATGCTCTTCAGAAGATTCACAAGTAACATCTTCATAAGGAGGCAGGTGCCTGGAGTCCTACGGCTCAAAAGGTTGCAGAACTGCCTTGCCTGGAGAGGAATAAGAACCAGCTGCTTGCACAAAGCATAGTGTCTAGTGAAACTGCACATGGAATTCCCAAGTTGTCACTTTGCAGATGTCAATAATGGGGCCATTTCTAAGGAAGACTACTGATGCTGCCTGCGCTCTAATGAATTGAGTTTTCATGCTGCCCTCCAGGGATAGATACATTGTGCATCTTATAGCAGATTTGGATGCACCCTGAGATCCATTTCAACAGCCTCTGGGAGGAGATGGCCTCTATGTTTCACAAAAGAAAGAGTTTAGGGGACTTACAAAATTATTTCAGTCTCTGTAAATAAAAAGCAAGAGCCCTGTGCTCATCCAGTGCCAGTCACATGACCAAATCTCTAACAGAATGAGACTTAGGATAAAAACACAGATAGATGGATAGTTTGGTTGATGACACCATCCTGAGGATGAATTTAAGATTTAATCTCATGGATACCTCGCCCTTGCGAAAAACTGTACAAGAAGGGTCAGCCATAAGCACCCCTAGCTCTGCAATTCCTCTGGCCAACATGACAGCAACCAAAAATTCCACCTTCATAGAAAGTTCCAGTAGACAGCAGAATGCCAAGGGTTCAAATGGTGACTTAAGGAGGGTTGACAAATCAAACTTAAAATCCCATGTTGGTACTGGTTTTGCCACTAAAGGGAAAGCTTGAATCATACTCTTCAGGCAATGACTGAGTGGGAAAAAACAGTTAAGTGTCTACTGGAGGATAAGAGATGCTAATGGCCACCATCTGCACTTTGAGGGAGCTAACGGATAGTCACAAGGATTTTAAGGACAAGAGGTAGTCCAGTACATCTGAGTTCTTATATTGTAAAAAGGATATTCCTTAGCAGTCACACCAAAACATAAAGCTTCCTACTTTGCTCTATAAAACATTTCTTGGTAGAGTGCTTTCTAAAATTGTGCAGGATGGCTTGGATATCAGACAGGCTTCCTGTAATGCCAACATCCATCCAAATACTCTCGCAGATGAACGCTGGCTGGGTTGGTGTGGCAAATACATCCTTTATCCCGGGTTCGTAACTGACATATTAGGGGATGGTAGAAAAGAGGTTGGGCAAATAGTTGTGAAAGCATCAGGTATTCATAATCATCAGGCTCAATCCAGTGCTATAAGAATGACATGTATCTTGTCCTGCCTGATTTTTGAGGTAAGAGAGAAATTAGAGGGAATACATATTCCAGGCTCCCGAACACTGCATGAGAAATGCATCACCCTTAGAACCTGGGCTGCAACCCCTCTGAAGCAGAACTCTTCGCCACTATTATTAACTTGAGATGCAAAGAGGTGTGTGTACAGGAGGCCAAACACCCAAAACACCTTCTGGAGTATGAGGCTATGTAATTACCACTTATGTTCCGTGGAGAAATATGCGCTCAAAGAATCTGCTAGGGTGTTGTGGATCCCCGGCAGACAAACACAGTCCTTCTGTCTTCTGATCAAGTAAAGGAGGCTAAGACACTCTGGGGAACCGTGACAAGTAAGTTGAGACTGTGCTTGCCAGAAGGATAGATGGTCCACAACTAGACTTGTAGACATCAGAGGTGAAGCCTCATAAATGGTGCCACTTAAGCACTCGCAGCCATATGACCCAACCGTGCCAGATAAGGTCATATGGACATTCTGGGGCTCAAACAGATTTGTTGTCTGAGCTAAGTGATGGAGAGGAAGTGATCATCTGTAAGTATGTCATGGTCATAACAGCATCCAGACTCCCCAAGAATAAATTCTATTGACTGTGAGGATTCCAGGGTGGATTTCTCCAGCTTCACCCTGAGGCCCACTCTCAAACAAATGTAGAAGTATGGTGGTTGTTCCTCATGTTTCCTGATAAGATCATCCCTTCAGGAGCCAATCATCTTACCAGGACTAAACTGTTACCTATTGCCAACAACAGTGAGCTGTTACCACCAGCAGTACCTTGCTAGATACTCTTGATGCCACTGAGAGCCCAAAAAGGAAGAACTCTGTGCTGCTAGTGCTGTTGACCAGCCATAAATCTCAGGAATCTTGTGGATGCCAGATAACCATCTATATGAACATAGGCATATTTGAGATCAAGGACTGCGAACCAATTGTCTGGATCTACCAACAGAGCAATGGATGACAGACAGGTCACCATTCTAAACTTTAAGTGGCAGGTGAATGTGTTCATTTCCCTGAGGTCCACAATGGGTCTTCCAACCCCGTCTTTTTGGGGACAAGGAAGTACCTTGCGTAAAATTCCTTTCCCCTTGCTGCTGAGAGGTACTAATTATATCACTCCCAGGTTGAGGAGCAACTTCCTCCTGCAGAAGAATGTTCTCATAAGGGGGACCGGAAAAGGGGTTGCAGAGGGAAAAGAACTGGATGGCATACCCCAACAAGACGATCTCTAGTATCCAGCAGTATGTCATGATTTGTGTCCAGAAAGATATGTAGTGGGAAAGTCAGCCTCCAAAAGTGAGGGGAAAGACAAGGGTTGTGCAGATCTAGAGGGATAGTTGAGTAGCTCTTGACAGTCCTATCAAAATGACATTTGAGGGTGGCAGTGGTTGGTAAGTGAAAGGCAATTGATGTGGGGCACCTTTTCTATGCATCCTCTGATGTTTGCATGGTGGCTTGTAGTGCTGCTGGTGATAAAAAGCCAAGTGAGTCTGGTCACCTGAATTGTGGCTTACTAGGTTTCCTCCTGACAAGAGATGTGTATATACACCAATGGTCAAAGAGTGGCTCAGGAGTCTTTCAATGAGTAGAGAGACTCTTCCATCTTAGCGCTAAATATAGCATCATTGAACCTCATTATTGGACTCCCAAACAGAAAAGCCACCATGAATATCTTATTACCATGGCAGTGGTCACGGATCCCCTAGAATCATAAAAGATTAGGGTTGGAAGGGACCTCAGGAGGTCATCTAGTCCAACCCCTTGCTCAAAGCAGAGCCAATCCCAACTAATTAATCCCAGCCAGGGCTTTGTCAAGCCGCATCATAAAAGCCTCCAAGGATGGATATTCCACCACCTCCCTAGGCAACCCTTTCCAGTGCTTCAGCACCCTCCTAGGGAAAAAGTTTTTCCTAAAATCCAACTTACACCTTCCCACTGCAACTTGAGACCATTGTTCCTTGTTCTGCCAACTGCCACCAATGAGAACAGCCTCGCTCCATCATCCTGAAATCCCCTATTAGGTAGTTAAAGGCTGTTATCAAATCCACACTCACTCCTCTCTTCTGCAGACTAAACAAGCTTAGTTCCCTCAGCCTCTCCTCATAAGTCATGTGCTCCAGCCCCTAATCATTTTCTTCCCCTCCGCTGGACCCTCTCCAATTTGTGCACATCCTTTCTGTAGTGGGAGGCCCAAAACTGGACACAATAATCCAAATATGGCCTCACCAGTGCGAATAGAGGGGAACAATCACTTCTCTCGATCTGCTGGCAATACTCCTACTAATGCACTCCAATATGCTGTTAGCCTTCTTGGCAATAAGGGCACATTGTTGAATCATATCCAGCTTCTTGTCCACTGTAATCCCCAGATCCTTTTCTGCAGAACTGCTGCCTAGCTCGTTGGTCCCCAGTCTGTAGCTGTGCATGGGATTTTTCTGTCCTAAGTGGAAGACTCTGCACTTGAACCTCATCAGATTTCTTTTGGCCCAATCCTCCAGTTTGTCCGGGTCACTCTGTATCCTATCCCTACTCTCCAGGGTATCTACCCCTCCCTCCAGTTTAGTGTCATCTGCAAACTTGTTGAGTGTGCAATCCACTCCATCCTCCAGATCATTAATGAAAATGAGGTTACTTACCAGTAACTGTTGTTCTTTGAGATGTGTTGCTCATATCCATTCCCCTATAGGTGAGTGCGCGCCCTCGTGCACGGTTTCCGGACTTTTTTCCCTTAGCAGCTTCTGTAGGGCTGGCTCCGGTGCCCCCTGGAGTGCCGCGCTCATGCCGTGGTACACAGGGTGCCTCCGGCCACAGGGACCCTCAGTCCCTTCTTTCTGCCAACTCCAACAGTGGGGACGGAGGGTGGGTATGGAATGGATATGAGCAACACACCTTGAAGAACAACAGTTACTGGTAAGTAACCGCGTTTTCTGTCTTAGAGTGATTGCTCATATCCATTCCCTTATAGGTGATTAAACAGCCATACCTTGGAGGTGGTAGGAGTCATCGGAGAGCTGCCCTCAGCACAGCTCTGCCAAATCGCGCATCCTCCCTCGTCTGCTGGACGATGGCATAGTGTGATGCAAAGGTGTGCACTGATGACCAGGTGGCAGCTTTGCAGATGTCGTGCAGGGGGACCCTTTCCATAAAGGCCGCCAACAATGCCTGGGCCCTGGATGAGTGAGCTGTCACAATCCTGGGGAGCTGGACGCCCGCCAGCTCGTAGCAGAGCTTTATGCACGCAGTGATCCACTTGGAGATACACTGTGTGGAGACTGGGGAATAACTCAGTCATGGGTTCGGGGTTGTTATAAATGTGTATGGGTAGGGTTTTGTGGCCTGCCTTGTGCAGGAGGTCAGACTAGATGATCATATTGGTCCCTTCTGACCTATGAGTCTATGAGTCCTTCATCCTGTCTGCCACCACGACGAAGATCTGAGTCATCTTCCGGAAGGACTTTGTCCTCTTGATGTAGAAGGCCAGGGCTCGCCTTATATCCAGGGAGTGCAATCTCCTCTCCTCCTCTGATCCGTGCAGTTTAGGAAAAAACACGGGAAGGAAGATGTCTTGATTGTTGTAACAGACTTCTATAGAGCCTGTAATGTATATATGCCCCGAGGTCATTTTTGAGTAATTGCATACCAACATAGAGGGTGCTCAAGCAACAATGGCAAATGTCACAAAAAACAAGCTGTTTCTGAAAGTTTGGTGATCAGGAAGTCAAAGCTGGTCAACAGGATGAGGCCTGTTGACAGTCAAAAAACAGAGAATCTGTCCAGCAACAGCGGGCACCCCAAGGCTTGTAACTAGCCACTGGAGGGCAAAAGGTTCCCTCACAGGTGTGGGACTTGCTGGTTGGACAGTAGCCAAAACATCACAATTGGTTTAAGCAAGCAACATGCTGGGGTGGAGAGATATATAAGGTTGTCAGGAGAGAGGAAAATTGGACGAGCCACGCATCACAAGGGGTGCACCAGAATTGCACTGCAAAGATGGCCTGATCAGCCATCATTGCCTCTCCCCAACTCGCTGCTCAAGAAAGTATAGGGCATTAGAGCTGGTAACCTGGGTGTGAATGCGATAGAGGTTCCACCTGGAAGAAAACCAGTAACCTGGGTGTGAATGCTGGGTGTGAATGCTGGGGATATGCTTGCTATATATAAATATATCAGGGGGATTAACGTTAG
>ML675622.1:134689-225987 GCA_007922155.1 Mesoclemmys tuberculata
ATCATATTGGTCCCTTCTGACCTATGAGTCTATGAGTCTATGAATGCGATAGAGGTTCCACCTGGAAGAAAACCAGTAACCTGGGTGTGAATGAGATAGAGGTTCCACCTGGATGAAAACCAGCAACCTGGGTGTGAATGCGATAGAGGTTCCACCTGGATGAAACCCGGGAACATAACAAAGAATAAGGAAATTTGGCCATAAACTTTTATTGTTTTTGTTGCAACTGAGTTCATCCATCTGTGTGGTAAGTATTAATCAAATGTTGTTTAGTTGTAAGTAAATCTTTAAGTATATGTTTAGTGTATTTGTGTTAGTATGATTAGTTGTTTAAAATCATGAGTTTTAAGTGTTAAGTTTTAACTTTAAGGAATTGTAAAAGGATAATGGGGGACAACTTGTGATAGAGAGAAAACCCTCAATAAATAGTGGTTCTGAACTGAACAGAGAATGCGTGTTATTGTATAAATGAATGATGAATGATAGATTTATGAGCCGTTGACCAAGTCTTAGACTAAGACAGGTTTCAGCCGCCCTCATCCGTCTACAAGTTGGTCGGGTGAATAGCAAGGGGGGCCTGTCTGAACCTAGTGACTCAACGGACAGGCGGAGTGACTGCAACCACAAGGCTACCCTTTCCCCTTCCCTATCTCATGAGCCTTTGTAGCTCCGTTGCTCAATAGAGCTCCTGTGACTTCAAAGGATTCCCTCTGTCTGTCTGCCTTTCCTCTCCCCTCCCGTTAAATAAGCGTTCCGTTATCGGATTCATTCACCCCATCAATATCATGGGCTGAATAGAAATGGTACGGACCCCTCAATCAGTCAAACCTGAGCAAGGTGTATGACTGTATGTATAAGTGTGTTTTGAGAAATTAACCCCGTTAGAAAAATCCAACTGTCTCAAGCAAGGGATAAAAAGAAAAAGAAAAAAAAACCCACAGTAAGCCATAAAACTGTCACCAAACCGTAAATGGAAGTGGACCTGCTAAGAAATCCTTCCTCCCTCCTTCGCCCTCTCTTCTACAGCCCCCCATCTGAAGCAAGGAATACAAACGAACCAAGACAGGAGTTTAACCCCTTGTCACCACACTGATTATAATGAAATTGCGAGACCACCTTGGGTAAGAAAGCTGGGTGGGGCCTCAGCTGTACCTTATCCTGAAAGAACATGGTATAGGGGGGCTCCAAGGTCAATGCTCTTAACTCAGAGACCCTCCTAGCCGATGTAATGGCCACCAGGAAGGCCACCTTCCAGGACAGGATCAGCAGGGAGCATGTGGCCAAGGGCTCAAAGGGGGGTCCCATGAGTCTGGAGAGGACTACATTGAGATCCCAGGAAGGCACCGGGTCACAGATCTGTGGGTAGAGCCTCTCAACCCCCTTAAGGAACCTCTCCGACATCAGGTGGTAAAACAGGGTCCGCCCCTCAAACGGCTGATGGAAAGCCAAAATGGCCACCAGGTGCACCTTAAGGGAGGCTCGTGCCAAACTCTGGAGCCTAAGTTGTAACAGATATTCCAGGGTAGCCTGTATAGGAGACAGACCCGGGGGGGATGCCCCGTGACTCCGCCCAGCAGGTAAATCTCCTCCACTTGGCCATACATACGACCTGTGTGGAAGGTTTTCTGCTGCCCAGCAGAAGGCGCTGGACCTGCGCCGAGCAGGCTCTCTCCTCCTCCGTCAGCCAGAGAGTCTCCAGCTGTCAGGAGCACGGAGTCTAGGCTCAGGTGCAGCAGGTGACCGTGGTCCTGGGAGAGCAGGTCCGGCCTCCTTGGGAGCTGTATCGGCGTGGCAAAGGAGAGGTCCTGCAGCATACTGAACCAGTGCTGTCGCAGCGACACCAGGGCAATCAGGATCACGTCCGCTCTGTCCCTCTTGATCTTCAGGAGGACCTCGGGTAGGAGCGGGATGGGGGGGGGAAACGCGTACATGAGGGTCCCCGTCCATTCGATGAGGAACGGGTCGGAGATGGAGCCCAGCTCGTGACCCTGGAGCGAGCAGAACCTCGGGCACTTCCTGTTCCAGGATGACGCGAACAGGTCCAGTTGGGGAACACCCCACTCACGGAAAATTCTGGCTGCTACCTCCAGATGCAACGACCAGTCATGTCGGGGTAGAAATGACCTGCTGAGGTGGTCCGCCTCGTCATTCCTGACCCCTGGGAGATGAGAGGCAGTTAAACAAAAGTCGTGCCTCACTGTGAAGTCCCAAAGTCGAAGCACTTCCTGGCAGAGAGCTGAGGAGTGTGCTGGCATCCCTCTTGTTTGTTTATGTAAAACATTCCTGCAGTATTTTCTGTCAGCACCTGTATTATTTTGCCCAATAAAAACTCAAGGAACCCAGCCTGACTGCCCTGAGTTCTTTCACATTGATGTGGAGGCCTCTCTCTTCCTGCGTGCTCAGGTTGCCACTGATGTGGGCCCCCCACCCCACGTCGGACGCATCGGAAATCAGGGTGACCAAAGCCGTCAAATCCCTGAATGGAACCCCTTCCAATACTGTCCTGGCGTTCCTCCACCAATGCAGTGATACCAGAACCATGGGGGGGAACTGTCATTACTCTGTCCAACCGGTGCCAGCTGGGCACGTACACTGAGGCCAACTAACCCTGGAGGGGCCGGAGGCGGGCCAACCTCACCACATATGTGCACACAGCCATGTGTCCCAACAGCTGTAGGCACTGCCTGGCTGTCGTCGTGGGACACTGCTGCAGTTGCAAAATTATCATGGCCATGAACCTCGAGTGTGGGGAGGCAGGCTCTGGCTCGCACTAAGTCCAGTGAGGCCCCTATGAACTCTTTGCATTGCACTAGGGTCAACGTCCATTTCTGCTCGTTGATGAGCAGCCCCAGGCTGTTGCAAGTGGCATAGGTGAGGGATACCACATCGTGCACTTGGAACCTCGACCTGCCCCTTATTAGCCAGTCGTCCAGGTAGGGGAAAATCTGGACCCCTCTGTGTCTCAGGTAGGCCACCACTACTGCCACACACTTCGTAAAAACCCTGGGGGAGGACGAAAGGCCGAAGGGCAGGGCTGTAAATTGGTAGTGGCCACTGGCTACAGTAAACCTGAGGAAACGCCTGTGGTTGGGAAGGATGGAAATATGGAAGTATGCATCCTCCAAGTCAAGGGCGGCATACCAATCTTCTGGATCCAGAACTGGGAAGATGGATGCTAGGGACACCATACGAAACTTGAGTTTCTTTATGAACCTGTTTAGCCTGCGCAGGTCCAGTATAGGCCTGAGGCCACCCTTGGCTTTCAGGATGAGGAAGTATCTTGAATAAAACTGTCTCCCTATCTCGAGCGGAGGAACCGCTTCTATCGCCCCCTTGTCTAGGAGAGAGTAGACCTCCTGCACAAGGAGTTGCTCGTAAGATGGGTCCCTGAAGAGGGATGGGAAAGGGGGGGAATTGGGAGGGAAAGCCATAAACTGGAGGGCATAACCTCGATGCACTATATTGAGGACCCAGCGGTCCAATGTGATGCCCTGCCATCGCTCATAAAAGGGCCTTAGCCTGTCCCTGAAGGCCAGGGGTGAATCCTGGAGGGGGATAATGATGCCATCCTCGGGCGCACCATCAAAATTGCCACTTACCTTTAGGGGGCCCTTGCTGGGATGCAGAGGACGACCCCGAGCAGTTGCACCATCCAAAATCCCTGCTCCTTTCTTTGCCCCTCGCGGGTGGAAAGGGCCTAGGCGGTGGCCTAGGTTACAGCTGCTGCTGCAGGGGGTGCTGTTGCTGCTGACGGGCCTGTTCCTAGTGGCCTTTGGGGTGTACAGGCCCAAAGAGCTTAGCGTGGCTCAAGTCCTTCAGAGCATGCAGCTTCTCATCCATTTTGTCTGAGAACGGACCAGCCCCATCAAAGGGCAGGTCCTGGATCGAGTGCTGCACCTCTTGCAACAGCCCCGAAAACCGGAGCCATGCTGAGCGCTGTATAGCAATAGTGGAGGCCATAGCCCTGCTAGCCGTGTCCACTGTGTCTGACACAGTCTGGAGAGCCACGCTGGCTACTGTCACCTCCTCTTCCAGGACCGTGGCACAGTCAGCCGCTTGGTCCTGGAATAAGCCCTCTACGAACCGCCACATGGACTCCCAGAGGTTCAGATTGTACCTCCCTAGGAGGGCATGGTGGTTCGCTATATGGAACTGCAGGGCCCCCGTAGAGACCTTTTGCCCAAAAAGGTCCAGCTTCCTGCCCTCCTTGTTCTTGGGGGTAGAACCTTGGGCGCCCTGCCTGTCTTTTTGGTTAGTGGCATCCACCACCAGGGTCCCCAGGGCTGGGTGCGTAAACAAGTATTCATGCCCCTCAGCAGGAACGTAATATTTCTTTTCAGCGCCCTTGGAGGTTGGGGCAACCGAAGAGGGGGTTTGCCAAACTGCCTTGGCCAGTCGCAGTACCCTTTCGTGTACTGGCAGGGCCACCCTCAATGGTCCCTGTGCTCCCACACGCCCAAAGAGGGGATCTTCCTCCTCCACGAGCTCCTTGACCTCTAAGCCAAGGTTAGAGGCCACCCTCTTCAGGAGCTCCTGATGAGCCCTAAAGTCAATCAGGGAGCCCTCTGATCTCTGCACACCACCTCATCCAGTGAGGAAGATGAAGACTGGTGGCATGGCCCTGTAGAGGTTCCTTCACCAGGATCTGATTCCTCCCCTGAGAAACGATCCTTCTCCTGCACCGAGACAGTCTCGGGGGTCACCTATTGTGTCACTGAGGCAGGGGCTGACAATGTTCCCTGCCCGACCTGTGCTCCCCACAGCCCCCAATATGGCCACTGCCACAGGCCCTGGGGCCACTGCGGTGCCAGCGTCGGCACCAGGGGCTGCACCTCCTCACGGCGTCAGGAGCCCCTACCCTTCCGGGAACCCAAGCCGCTGGAACGGTGCCATCAGTGCCATCTAGCTCCGCTGCTCCGGGACCTGCTGCTGGACGAGCCTGAGGAAGAGCAGCAGTGTCTTCTGGACCCGTGCCAACACTTGGGCGAAGCCAGCGAAGACCGGTACTGAGGACTTTCGGCGCCTTTTTCCCCAAAGCTGGTGAACAGTGCTGGGACCTGAGCCTCGGTGCTGCATCGGAGTCCAAAGCACAGGATTGTCCAGCCGGCGACCCTGACTTCGAACAGTGCCACCTCAGGGACCGGCTCTGGTGCCAACAAGACACATCAGACTCCAAAGAGGAAGAGGAGCTGTCCAGCTCAACTCTCCAACAACAAGAGGTGGGCGGCCTTTCCTCCAGTGCTGGGCCTGCCCACCCTTCAGGGACACCCATCGCGAGCTTGCCCCAGGACGCAGGCCCTATCTCCCTTGGCCGAGGGAGGGCTGGAGGCATGGGCAGGGCCAGTAAGGCTCGAGCTGTCTGAAATGCCTCCGGCGTCCAAGGGTCCTGCAGAGGGGCTCTCCCACTCCCCGGAGTCAGGGAAGGTTTCCTCATGGCTGGTGCCAGTGCTGGAGGCTGCTCATGCAGTTCCAGCACCTCTGGACTCGACCCCGACTGCTCCGGCGGTGCAGGGGAGGGAGAGCGCTCCACACGCTGCCAACGCTGCTTCTTCAGCACCGGCGACATGCTCGGTGCCGAGGAGGCGCGCGGTGGTTCGGATGCCGGACAGAGCGCTACCTCATCAAGATCGCCTTCAGCCAGATGCCCCTTTCCTTCTGGGTCCTCGGCTTGAAGGCTTTACAAATTCAGCACCGATCCTTACTATGCTGCTCCCCTAAACACTTAAGGCAGCGCTCGTGAGGATCACTGGCTGGGAAAGCCTTCCCACAGCCAATGCAGGGCTTAAACCCCGGCGAGCCCGGCATGGCCAGGTCCCTTGAGCCCTAGGGCTCTCTATCCTACTCTAAACTATTCTCTAACTTAACTTTAAACTAAGTTCAACAAAAACTGCTACACTAACTATAACAAAGGGAAAATACTTGCAGGAGCAAGCTGTTGTTCCAGTCACCGTCACTGGTGGAAAGAAGGAACTGAGGGTCCGTGGGGCCGTCGGCACCTTATGTACTGTGGCATGAGCGTGGCACTCCAGGGGGCACCGGAGCCAGCCCAACAGGAGCTGCTAAGGAAAAAAGTCCAGAAACTGTGCACGAGGGCATGCACTCACCTATAGGGGAATGGATATGAGCAATCACTCGAAGACAAGATGTTGAACAAAACTGGCCCCAGCACTGACACCTGGAGCACTCCGCTTGTTACCAGCTGCCAACTAGACATCGAACTGTTGATCACTACCTGTTGAACCCAATGATCTAGCCAGCTTTCTATCCATCTTATAGTCCTTTTAGCCAACCCACACTTCTTTAACTTGCTGATAAGAATACTATGGGAGACCGCATCAAAAGCTTTGCTAAAATCAAGATATATCATGTGCACCGCTTTCCCCACATCCACAGAGGTAGTCATCTCATCATAGAAGGCAATCAATCAAATTGGTCAGGCATGACTTGCCCTTGGTGAATCCATGCTGGTTGTTCCCAATCACCTTCCTCTCTTCCAAGTGCCTCAAAATGGATTTCTTGAGGACCCGCTCCATGATTTTTCTGGGGACTGAGTGAGGCACTGAGGTGATTTCATTGCTGTGTATAAAACATCTAGGGCAGTCTGAAGTGCCCTAGATGCAGTAAAGGGTAACAAGCTTGGCAGTCTGAAGCTCCAAGCTTGTTACCAACTCTCCTTCGTCAACCAGGATCTGGAACTGGTCTCTAATATCCTCAGGCACCTTAGCAGCTAAGCCAGTTCCCACCCTGGAGGAGGGTTCCAAAACTGAAAAACAAACCCTCAAATCTATCACCCAACTAATCAAACCACAAATTTATCTAACCAAGGGATTTTTAACATTTTAAAACTATTTACAGGAAAAAGCTGAAGATGCCAGCACGAATCCTGAAGCTCAGCCCTAGGCCACAAGCAGTAAGAAGGAACTAAAATGGTGGAGGTCCAGAACCCCTCTTTATACCCTCAATGCAAAGCACTGACAGAACAGGGGTGCATGCACAGAGTACAGACACACTTCTAAGGAAAAAATCTTCTCCTGGCACACGTGCAATCCTGAAGTGCACTACAGAGAATTACTGGAAGAAGAACGGAATTTCCTCCCAGAGAAGAGAGAGTCTCCATAAGGACAGCATAACTGAACTTTAACTGTGAACAAAAGCCATCCCACAAGCACACAGTATAGTGAAGGGAGGAGGACCTCTGCACTTATATTCTAGGACAGAGAGCACCAGCTCTGCTATAATTAAGGCTGAGAAAAGCTTTCCAATTAAAGATTAACATTTCTAAATACTCTAAAATCACCTTGGTTATTCAGATTATCTTGAAATTTGGTGTGCCTGATTAGGGTACCAAGCAGAGGTAGTGATCCACCCCTCTTGTGCCTTTCAAGAATGTCAAATTCAACAGAACTAACTTCTGAAAACCAGGAATGAAAAGCTAAGGTACAGACCCATACAACCTTAACTCTGCCCTCTAAGCAATGCCCCAATATGCTCATAAAACATACTCCCACTCTGTCTTTGCAAATGTACTGAACAGGAGCTATCTGCATCTGTCCTACACTCAAAACATGTAGCCTACTATATAGAAAGATTATCAGATCCGCTATATTTTACAACCCCTTCACAATCCCTTTGTCCTTACCCACACAACACCAGTTAACATTATGCTGCCACTTACCCTTCATTAAACCCCACTCCTCCCCCACTTAACGGCTGACAATCCCCATGGCAAGAAGATATCTGTGCCCCTCCACCATTCTATACCACTAAACTTAACACAGTGAATGGTGGAGTCTCTGTAACTTGAAGTCTTTAAAGGTTCTGTAACTGAAATCTGAGGACATCAGTAACTCAGCCACAAGTTAGGGATCTATTACAAGAGTGGATGGGTAAGGTTATGCAGTCTGCAATGTGCAGGAGGTCAGATTAGATGATCACAATGGTTCCTTCTGACCTTAAAGTCCATAGGGCTATTAACAGCTCCAGGGCGACAACAAAAAGGTTGTGTGGGCATGGAAGGTAGGGATAGGATACAGAGTGATCTAGACAAATTGGAGGATTGGGCCAAAAGAAATCTGATGAGATTCAACAAGAACAAGTGCAGAGTCCTGCACTTAGGACAGAAGAATCCTATGCACAGCTACAGACTGGGGACCAATGAGCTAGGTGGCAGTTCTGCAGAAAAGGACCTGGGGGTTACAGTGGACAAGAAGCTGGATATGAGTCAGCAGCGTGCCGTAGTTGCCAAGAAACCTAATAGCATATTGGACTGTATTAGTAGGAGCATTCCCAACAGATTGAGGGAAGTGATTATTCCCCTCTATTAGGCATTGGTGAAGCCACATTTGGAGTATTGTGTCCAATTTTAGGCCCCCCACTACAAAGAGGATGTGGGCAAGTTGGAGAGAGTCCAGCAGAGGGCAACAAAAATTATTAGGGGGATGGAGCATAAGATTTATGAGGAGAGACTGAGGGAACTAGGCTTGTTTAATCTGCAGGAGAGAAGAATTGGTGGGGGGTGTTATTTGATAGCAGCCTTTAACTACCTGAAAGGGAATTCCAGGGAGGATGGAGCTAGGCTGTTCTCAATGGTAGTAGATGACAGAACAAGGAGCAATGGCCTCAAGTTGCAGTGGGAAAGGTCTAGATTGGATATTAGGGAAAAGATTTTCACTAGGAGGGTGGTGAAGCACTGGAATGGGTTTCCTAGGGAGGGGGTAGAATCACCATCTTTAGAGGTTTTTAAAGTGCAGCATGACAAAGCCCTAGCTGGGACGATTAAGCTGAGGTTAGTCCTGCTTTGAGCAGGGGGTTTGGGCTAGATGACCTCCTGAGGTCTCTTCCAACTCTAATATTCTATGATTCTATATGTCCTGGTTTTCAGAAGTTTGAGTTTTGCTCAACTTGATCTTCTGGAGAGACACAAGTTATCACTGGGCAACTTTAAATCTGAGTTAACAAAGTTTTGTCAGTGGATAACAACACTGTTCCGGCCTGCAAGCTTTATCTTTTCAAAACAGACCCCAACAGTCCAGAGGTCCCTTTCCTTCACTACACTGTGGAGCTGGCTTTTGTTTATAGTTAATGGTTTTAGTTAAGCTGTTCATGTGAACTCTCTCCATTCTGAAAGGAGATGTGCTTACAAACCCCTTTACAGAACTTCCCAGCAGAGCTGTTTCCATTAGGTCTTGTAGGAAGGGCTAATTCAAGAGCCTTCCATTTTTTCACTTCCCTCAGGCTATGAGTTGCCATTGACCTAGTTGAGTGTTTCCTGATATCATGTGGAGTTTTGCCTGACCCTCTATATAATTCAGTAATTGCTATTCTCACCCATCTGAAATACCATTGCCTTAGAGGATCTTATCTTCTTTACAAATGGCATACATAACATATGACCCATCTGATTTTCAGAGGGCTTGGTTTTGTGCAGGCAGTATTGCAAGACACTCCTGACATCCAGATACTCCTGATTGTCCTAGATCTTCTGTAGCCAAAGGAAACAGTGGCAAAGTAATATCCCGGTGGTTAATTGTCCCCTTATTCAAAAATTACTACTTTTTTTTTTAGTCTGAGTGTCCTGGCCACAATAACAACAACACATTAAGAGCAATCCAGTGCAGGTTCAACAGTGATCAGTTTTGATTAGAACAAGTACACTAACCATGACGGTTTGAACAACAGAGCACCGCTGGAAGTAGTTTTTGTGGAGGTGAGATGGCGTGGTAAGGACATACCACAGTGCTGTAGTGTGAACAAGCCCTAGGCATAGATGTACTCCAATCACACTATTCTCTGCTGAGGCACTATAGGATAGTTGCCCAGATTTCTACGGAATGAATTGCTACAACACGGTGTGGTAGATTTGGACACACAAACACGGCTAACACATCAAATGAGTTGTGCAAATCTGCTGCACTAACACAACTATGGTGTAACCAGGTGGGATAAGAGTATCACAAATGGTTACAATGACAATGTACTAGTTATAGAGTAAATAAAGCCCTAGAGCAGTGATTTTCAACCTCTTTTCATTTGCAGACCCCTAAAAAAATTCAAGTGGAGGTATGGACCCCTTTGGAAATTTTAAACCTAGCTTGTGGACCTCCTGGAGTCTATGGACCACAGGTTGAAAAGCACTGTCATGGAGAAAAGTCTGCTAACCTCCCCCAAGAGGAACGGAACCCTGAACAGAAAGCAGCAGTGGACATCCTAAACAAATCAGCCCAAACTTGATAGCTTTATATCAGAACTACAAAATCAGCAGGAAAAGGGAACGCAATAGATATTAATATTCACACCTCAAGCCATAAATAAGCTAATCAATCTAACTGCTTAGGGCTGGGAAGACACTACCACGCTGCACCTCCCTCAAATAAGCACATCAGTGTATAATCATTATTATGAGGATTATGCACCTTCCTCTAAAGCACACTTCAGACAGGACACTGGGCTATAAAGAGCACTGGTCTGGTCCAATACAGCAATTCCTAGGTAACACCAACATTTTTTCCACCCCTTCACCACACCTCCTGCCCCCTGCACTCCATTTGCTGCAGTCACTCACACAATCCTTTTTTGTCTCTCCTGTCCTTTTTGCTTCTTTCCTTGTCATTGCCACTGTCTTCTCCCAGAAGCATCCTCTGCAGCTCCTTCCGCTCCTGTTCTTCTCTCTCCCGAGACAGCTGTGAGCTGGTTTTCTTGTTCTGTAACATATTCTCAATATTTTTTCCCATCTCCTCAAAGTCACTGTCTTCAGCTGAGCTGCTATCTGTGTCTGTTGATAAGATCTCAGTTGATTCTAAAACTCTGAAACAAGAGACAGCTTCAAAGTCAGTTATCTTACAAATCACAAATGCTTCACCATCTACCCACACCCTCCATGCATAAATGGGATGACAAAAGTGACAGGCCTAGGTATGAAACCAGCCCTCCCAAACAGTAGCCTGGAATGTATACATACCCCTTCAAACTGTTAATCAGCTCTTCCCCTTCAGCCATCCTGCAGCTCTTTGGCCAACATTTTGGTTGAAGAACCTGGGGCTGATCTACACTGAAAAGTTCCATCAGCATAGCTATGTCCCCCACCTGAGAGATGTAGTTAAGCCGACTAGTCCCCGATGTAGTCAGAGCTAGGTCAATGGAAGAATTGTTCCATAGGCATAGTTCCCACCTCTCGGATAGGTGGACTGCGTGCAGCAAAGGGAGAAGCCCTCCTGTCATTGCAATATGTGTCTATACTGAAGTACTGCTGCAACTGTACCACTGTAGCATTTTAAATGTAGACATGGCCTTGGAACAAAGATGTAAATTTTATGAGCTCTAGTAACAGAGAAAAGTGTGGAGCTAGTAGTTGCTACCCAACAGAGATGGGGTAAGAAGCTAGCAAACTGTTGCCCTAGAAACAGAAGATCTGTGGAATATATCACATCACCCACACACCTGCCAGATTATAGTACCAGACTTCCATTCTTGATCATTCCCATAAAGTCTGTAACCAAGAGAACACCAAAGCCATCCTGGTATTTTCTATAGACATTCCCACACAGCTCTCTTCCTCAGTGCTTTATTAACGTGGCTCAGCTGGGCATATCAACATGCATCCCCATTATGCTCTGGCGGCTCTCAGGCATTCAGAGTCATTAAAGCCCATACGCAAAAGACTCTAGGCTCCAGACTGAGGGATGGACAGGGGGCTGTAAACTTACTTATTTTGCAAGTCAAAGATTCGCTGACACTCCTCTTTATATCTCTCTTGATGTTCTGCCACTGAGAACCGAGACCCACGTGCAAATTTACTCATAGGCCCCTCCCCTGAGCGAGCCTGCTCTGTGGACATTGTGCGCACCACATCAATCACTTCCCAACGGGAAAGCTTCTTAATCTGAGAAACAAGACACACACCAGAAAAGGCTTCAGGAGACAGATAGAAGGATCTGTAGTCAGAAAGGCTAGAATTAAAAGTGAGCCCTCTCCATACATCACTCTGGATCCATTCATAGACTCAGACTCATAGTCCTTCATGGACAGGGCTCCATACTGTGCAGTTCCTGTTTCAAACTCACCTCTTCTTCAGGAACACCAAATTTACGTAGAAGTTGTTTGGCATTTTTGAGAGACAGACGACGGAGATCAGCATCCGTCCCTGTCACGGTCTTCTTCACTGGCTGTGGCTCCTTATCGTCCTGTACAAAAAAAACACAGCCTCTGAATGTCACCACACATGCTAGCCTTTTCTGTATTTTTATTCCCTTTGTCTGACATCCTCTCAACACCTCTCTCCCCTCTTACCCATCTTTATTCCATGTCTTCTGACTTATCCCTCATACCCCACCACAGCCTTGGGAACATATCTACCTTCTGCTGGGTTGGTTTGTTTGGGATCTTCACATAAGAGAATCCTTCACCACAACCTGTAGGATCTGCCACACCAGTCACTTCCAGAAGACACTTCCCCTTCATAGCAGCAATGAAGGCTCGTGTGGTGTTCCAAGGAGCTGTGCGCACCTGCCATAAAGGGGAGGAATATGCCATCACACTTTTGTCACTCTCACCAGTAAGAGATTTCCATCCATTCAGTTTTTGGCCCCACCGAAATGTCAAGCAAATTAAACAGTTTTTACTAATGTTCTCAAGTTTATTTTACTGACAGGCCACAATTTTTATGGAAAAACTGAGAGAACCGTAAACAAATATCCAATCTGTCCTCATTCAGAGGAAACATCTAGGTTCAAACTGCTTTAAAAATACAATGCAATAAATAGAGACGCCTGTAGTCCCTGATGTGCTGAGCCCTCCTGACCTGTGTTGTCACCTTAGTTCTCTCTTCTCACAACTTTTCTCCCCTCTGAACTGATATTCTGTCAAATTGAACCGTGTAGGGTCTGCAGTAATCTCCACTGAGAATGGGACAAGGATCACCACATAATATTGACTACTCAGTCTCCCTCTTTATCTTGGATATTTCTAAGACTTCCATAATCTTGGTAACTAAACACTGAACAACAATTAAAAGAAGCAATGACCAAGTCCACAGAGTGGTCTAGTCTGCATTTCACCATGCTCCAAGTTTTCCACCACCTCTTTTAATGGTGCTTTTCTTCTTGTCTTTCCAACTCCCAACTCAAATCCCCACCATGGATTGGTCAATGAGGAGATGCTGAGAAGGCTCTTCCCACTGTGCCTGAAAGTCTGACCATAGGCCTACCTATCAGCAGCATCCCTGTAGAGTGAGCATAGTTTTGGTGGGATCTGGGTGGATTGGGGGTCTCAGTCCTAGCTATTACAACTAGTCAGTGGAGTTCAGAGCATGCTTATATAGTGTATCCAGGTCATCCTTTGCTATTATATTAGCTGTAGTTTTGGCATAGGTTTTACCTTCAGCCCCAGGACCCTTAGCACATAACAGGCTAGTGGAGGGTAGACTTACATCCTAGCTTGCCACAGACTAAGTGTTTGTTTAGGCAACCCCTTGCACTGAGTCCATTTTTGCAGCAAGGGGTGGATTCCTCAGAAAAAAAGGATGGGGGTAAATCACATGATGGTACAATCCACAGCCAAAAGAAAATGTACCCTCTGTTTTAAAAAAGATTTTTTTTTCCATTTAATTTATATATTTATTACCAGACAAATTTACAGACCATCACATGTCTAATCATTTCCCTGCTCTGCCTTGACAGTACCTCATCATCAATCTTCATCTGGAAGTCCTCTTCATTCTCTTCCTCTGGGGCAAAGAAAGATTTTTCCCCATAACCTGCATCCTGTAGAAAAACAGCAGGAAAAAAATAAAACTGTCAAATTTTAAAAAGGAGTAGAGGAAAAACAGAGTCCTATGAGCGTAACAGTCTCCAGGAGAGAACCCACCAAGTGTACCTGCACAGACATGTATACAGAACACACTGTGGAGAAAGACTCACTCACCAGGAATTTAAAAAAATTTTGGACAAACTCTGAAATCCTGACTTCAAAAAGTAAATTGCTTTCAAAGCAAGACCAGTGCCACCACATGCTGAATGAACAATTACACCTTTACAGGTACAGTCCCATGTGCAAGCTAGCCCACTGGCCAGGCCTTCCACTCCCCACTCACTAACTCATTCTCCATACCTCTTTTCAGCTTCTGGGATGTCCTATTTCCACTAGATACTTCCTCATCTAAAAAGGGGGCAGGGTGAGTAAACCCATACAAGAGGACGAGAATCTAATGGCTCCCTTTTGTTATGTATCCAGTTCCCTTCCTGAAGTACAGAAAAGGATTTAGTTGTTTGCCCCAGAGCCAAGATGCTAATTTACCAAAACTAAGCAAAATTAGCCTCCCCTTATGGAAGGTTGCTCCTTGCTTTATCCTCCACATGGACAGAGTTATTTGTAATTTATCAGCATATTTCAGTTAGCCTGCAAGTGACAGTTACCTTTAGCCGCTGTTCAGCTGCAATCATGCTATAATAGGCACAGCACTGCTCCGGAGATACCATTGCTCTTATTTCCTCTTCTGTCGGTAATCTGAAATCTGACTTTAATACCCACCAATTTGAGTCCATCCCTAAAAAATGCAGAGATGAGGAGGTTACTTCCATGTAACTGAAGGTTCTTCGAGATGCCTGGTCTCCATCTGTATTCCACTGAGGGTTTATGGGTGCACACCATGCATCTGGAGTCAGATTTTGAAAGTAGTAGCGTCCACTGATCCACACACGTGACTTTGGCTCACCTCATGATTTCGTCTGAGGTGATATAGGGTGGGGCGGACTGACCACATCTCTAGTTCCTTCTCCACCGTGAATACAAGAGATCCCAGCGGGGAAGGAGGGAGGGAAGTGGAACACAGACAGGGACCATACATCTCAAAGAACTTCTAGCTACAAGTAACCTCTTCATCTTTGAGTGATGGTCCCTATTGCATTCTACTGATAGTGATTAACAAGCAATACCTAAATTGGAGAAGGGTGCGAGGATGAGGATGGAATGGTTGAGCAAATGATAGCCATGTGAAATGAGGCATCCATCGCAGAGTCTTGCATCAAAGCGTAATGCATAGTAAAAGCATGCATTGAACTCCACATGGCCACTCTGCATATGTCCCAAAGTGGTACATTGTGAAGGGTGGCTGTGGTTGATGCCTAGGCTCTTGTAGGATGGGACCTCACCCTAGGTCACGGAAGCAGTCCTGAAAACTGATAGCAGTATAATGTAGCCTGAAATCCAGTTGGAGATTTTCTGTGTCGAGATCACCTGTCCCTTAACTCTCTCAGCTATTGTAATAAACAATCTAGGGGATTTCCTGATTGGCCTCACCCTCTGTAGGTAGAAAGTCACGGCCGTGTGGAATCAAGGGAGTGAAGCCATCATTCCTCGTCTGAGGATTTGGGAAGAAAGCAGATAAGTGAATGGGTTGGTTGAGGTGAAACTGGGATATAACTTTTGACAGAATCTTGGGATGTAGGTTCAGAAGACTTTATCTTTATGAAAAGTGGTGAAAGGAGGGTCCGTCATCATGGCCTCAAGTTCACGTAGCCATCTCACCAAAGTGAGCCACAAAACAGACAACTTTCATGGAAAGCAGAATTAAAGAACAGCCAGCAGTTCAAAAGGGTGTTTCATAAGCATCAATAGAACTAAGTGGACCTTGAGAGATTATGGGTGACACCCGATGCTTTCAAGGACAGGAGGTAATCTAAAAGAAGGAGAATCTCCACCTTTTCTCAGGAAAGTCATTGTTGTTGGGCCCAAGATGTGACGTGCTTCCACTTAAGGAATCCAGTGGATTCTTTCCTGCTGCTTGAGAGGATTTTTGCACTTCGGATGAACACTCATTCTAGAGAAGATGCCCATCCAAATACCACCCTCTGAGGTGAAATGTCTGTGGATCAGGATGCCTGATCTTGCTGCTGTTTGCATTAGTAGCTCGGGAACAATGGGGGTGAGAAGTGGGGGGCAGGCTGACATGCAGAGAAGGTTGGGGAAGCAGAACTGTTTGGGCCAGAATGGGATGATCAGGACCGTTACTCTCGCCCGCCTGATTTTCTGGAGTACTCGTGGCAGGAGCAGCAGAGTAGGGAAGGCAGTAGTTTACCTGGTCTAACCAGCAGAGTATGAGAGTATTTCCCTAAGAGTGGAGACCAATACCCACCTGGAGCAATATATGATGCATTTGTTGTTGGCAGGGGATGCGAAGAAGTCCCTGGTCAGAGGTCCGTAATTGGCAGAAGATGTAGTTGACTGCAGTGTTGTGAAGTTCCCACTCATGATGTGTGATGAATCTTCCACTGAAGGAGTCTACAATCGCGTTCTGAGTCCCCAGAAGATAGGCTGCAAACAACAGGATCTTGTGGGCCATACACCAATTCCGTACACTGACCACTTATGCATACAGAGTGGCGGACTTTGTGCCCCCATTGGTTGATGTAACATACCATGGTGGTGTTGTCCGATATGATAAGAACTTGATGGGAGAAATGCTTGGCATGCCTTCCATACAGCCCAGAGTTCCAGAATGTTGATGTGTATCATGGCTACTTGAGAGGTTCATATTCTGGGTCATGTGGCATCCCATGTGTGCTCCCCACCCTAGGACAGATGCATCAGTGATCATCCTTCTGTCTGGGGAGGATGGGAGAAAGGGGACCATGCAGACCTGTCATGGATCCATCCACCTCTAGAAGGAGGAGAGTATCTTCGGAGGAACTGTCAGTATAAGGTTCCTGGCACAGCATGTGGATGAGTAAACTCTCTGAAGACAAATCTGGAAGCAGCAAAGGTCAAGACAAGTGAAGGCAGTAGTGTATGTGTACAACACCAGATAGCCCAGAAGAGAGAGGCAAGTCTTGGCTGAGACACAGGGACTGTTGATTGCTATGGCTAAAAGTTTTTGCAAGTCTAGAATCTGTCCCTTGGTAAGTAAGCTAGCGCTGTGACTGAATTGATAGAGGCCCTTATGAAATCTAGGGACTATATGGGACCCGAAGTTGATTTTTCACTGTTGATGCTGACTCTGAGTGAGGAAAGGAATCTGAGCAACATGGAAGTTGAGATCCAGGCCTCATCATCTGTAGATCGCACTGCTAGGAGCCGGTCATCAAGATAGGGGAATACAAGGACCCTATAACATCTAAGGTTGGCCACCATGATGGAGAAAACATTGGTGAAGACTCTGGGAGCAGTAGTGAGTCCAAATGGCAGGACCCTGTATTGAAAAGGCTGAAGGCGTACTGTGAACCTCAGGAACCATCTGTGAGCCGGATACTCAATCAGGGAGCCGTGACTCCCAACCGAACTCCCAAGAAAAAGACCCTCAATTTTATTCCTAAAACTAACAAACTACTAAAAACTTCTATATAAACTATAAAATCTATCTATATATAACTGAATATTTAAAGTGTGTCACATACAACAGAACACTAATAGTTCCAACCCAGACCACATGGCAATGAGAAGAAACTGGAGATGCGGACAATCTGTCCTGCCCTTTATCAGCTCAGATGAAACCATGAGGCAAGACAAAGGCACATGCATGGACCAATGGACACTACTACTTTCAAAATCTCCAGCTTTGGATGCATGGTGAACATGCATAAACCCTTACTGGAATACAAGAGAGACTATCACTCAAAGAAGAACCCATATTGAGTGATTTATTGCAAATGCCAGATAGTATCATCTCAGCTACATTCCGAATCTCAATGATTGTAGTGTAACATCAGTAATGAGAACAAATTAAACAAATCCCCTGGTATTAAAAACAAATTAGATTAAGAGACAGATTTTTTGCTTCAACTCTGTTTATCATGATCAAAGCCGCCCAGCTAAGAGACAACTGTACCACCTCTTACCCTGCCCTTGAACACTTCCCTTTCAAATGTGTATGAGTACAGTGATCCCATCAATACCCCAACTATGTCCTCATCTCATTTCCCAGCATCCCTATACATCCACTTTTCTTGTAGCTTTCCAATATAGAGCTCTACACTGCTTCCTTCTTGCCTCTTTGTTTCTGTCATTGTGTATATTGTGTCAAACTCTTAGGGCAGAAGCAAGGATTCAGTGTGTCTTTGTCTGTAAGACACAATATGTACTGCCACACTCAGTAAGAATTTCTCTTTGTGCCAGTGTGAAAATGAGGGGATTGTGTGCAAGTTAGTATGTTAAGTTCAGTGCCAACCTGATAAATTCCTGCCCCAAAGGGCATACAACAGCAATGTTCAACCTGTGGCCACTTTTGGCCCCCGAGATCATTTGTGTTAACTGTTAAGAAGAAAAATTGTATTTTTCAATTGAAAAATTGTTTGCTGAGGCATGCCTTTAGGATTTTTAAACCAATGCATTCAAATAAGACTCTTCATTGCATGATGTGCCACATTCTAAATTCCCTCCCACTGCTTCCCCTGCAGCTCCAGGAGAAGCAAAAAGTACAGATGGTTTGCATCAGACCAGCTGCTGTCTCTTCCCAGCTGCTCAGCAGCTCCTCTGTAGGCCACTTGCTGCATTGCAGGGGCAGAAGAAGAGTAGCTGCTCCATTGCTTCATTTCCTGCAAAGCTGTGGAAGGCACAGTCACAAGTTTGGAGCTGAACTGGCTTTGCTAAGCCTGGAGAAATTACTGAAGCTCTATTGTGGCCCCTTGATATTTCTGAAATAACATGGTGAGGTCTCAGGCTGAGGAGGCTGGACATCACTTGTTCACATTCAAACAAACTAGAGCACATAAACGGGGGTGGATATAGCCTTCCCTTTTGAAAAGAGATTGGCTTTTTGCTGTTTCTTAAAGATGGTAACAGGACGGCAGACTAAAAAAGTGACCTTGATGAGTGATTAGTGAGCTACATGGAAGGCTATGGATTACCTGTGCGTTTAAAGTCAGCACATAGCTTCAGCCGCTTTCGAATGCTGCTCTCAGAGTGGGAAGGAAATGCCTTCTTGATATCCTCCATGCGAATTCTCCGGGGACGGTCTCTGCTCTTCCAGAAGAGGCGATAAATGAAGACCTAGAAAGCAAACTGCTGTATGTTTTGTGTACTGAGTACACAGTGAATATGGAATTTATTATAGGCAAGGCTAATAGTGCTGCCTATATTTAAGGATGACCAACATTTCCCATCAGAATAGTCCATTTTCCATTCCATTCAATGAGCACTGTCCATTCTGTGCATTGAATGATACAAGGATTGTGTGGGGGAAAAAAAGAGTAAGTAATCATGTCATTAAAGACTACCATAATGCATATGCACAAGGGGGCCAAATCAAGTTTGCCTGGGCAGCCTTAAGTCTGACATTTCTGAACTTTTGCATGCTTGACTTTGCCACTGTAACAGCCTTTTAACATATGTTTGTGTTCAAGTAACAGTACACATCCCTGATTACAGGCTGAAATCCATTATATACCAGCCCTCTGAACGCCTGTCATGTCAAACAGCAGAAACGGTTTCTGTGCTTCAGAGAGGAATTTTAGATTGGACAGCAGCAGACTACTAGGTAATTTAACCACACACTGATGTTGTGATGAAGGGACTTTTTTATCTTTTCTTTTACATTAGTATACTGAGTAGTTCGTAATAAATATGGATGTATAGTAAATTGTTTGATACTATGTTTAGTGTATAATTTTATTAGCTGGTAAAGAGACCAAATAAGGTGTTAGTTACATAGAAAATTAAAAGCTATCTAAAATATTATATAAACAACTCCTGCAATTTAAGAAATTTTAGTTGCCAAAGCAAACTCACAAATATATCAAATCATGCTACTTCAAGTAGAAATGTAATCCATAAAAGTGTAAGAGGTATTTGTTTTATACTAAAAATGACATTTTCAATTTATACACTGATAAGCTAATGTGAAATAAAAACCTGAAGTGAATCCAAGTGACAAGGAGCCTAACTGATAGGATTCACAGTTTCACAGAGACAAATTAAGACATGAAGGGGTGCTACCAACTTTATCACTGAAGTGATTGGAACAACCAGCTACAGAAAAGATCCAGACAGCTATTTTGTCTCACTTCCTTACTGTTACATCTTATTGCTGTTGATTCAAGCAAATAAGACAAAGACTTTATATTTCTGAAGTGAGTTACTAAAAGAGTACAGCATCCAAGAATATGAAGAGACTGGATGTGAAGACTATCCTAATTTTATTATGAACTTCAAAATGGACATTTCTGCAGACAGATTAGAGTACTGAAGGAGAAAGTACAACTGGAAAAAACATGGTGTCATGCAAATCTGGCCAAAAGATACACTGAAAGAGGCTCATGGAAAGCCACCTGAAGAAGTGGGTTCTTAGCTACTGCCTGAATTAACAGGTGTCTTAAACAACTATCACCCTAAATGCAGAACTGGTGGCAAAATATTTGCAAAATGGTATGGCCTAACATGTCTTACACTGGATACCATAACATACCATCAGTCTTGATAAATTGGAGAATTAGGCTGAAATCAATAATATAAAATTCAATCAAGATAAGTGCTGTACTTTGGAAGGAAAAATCAAATGTACGAATACAAAATGGGGAATAACTAGGTAGGCAGCAGTACTGCCAAAAAGAATTTGGGGGTTATAGTGAATCACAAACTGAATGAGTCAACAGTGTGGTACACCAACAATCGAGGAAGAGGCAGATGTCATTCTGGAAACGAACAGGAGTATTGTCTGGAAGAAAAGAAGCAACTGTTCTGCGCTACTCAACACTGTTAAGGCCTCAGATGGAGTACTGTATCCAGGTTTGGGCACCAGGCTTCAAGAAAAATGCAAACTGGAGAGAGTCCAGAGGAGAACAAAAATAATAAGAGGTTTAAAAAACACAACCTATAGGGAAAGATTGTAAGAAATGGGCATGTTCAATCTAGAGAAGAGAAGGCTGGGAAGAACATGATAAAAGAATTCAAGTATGTAAAGTGTTGTTATAAAGAGGACAGTGATCAATTGTTCTTCACATCCACTGAAGATAAGACAATTACTTCTTGTCCTAGGTTATAGAATGGGGATGTAGGTTTGAATTAGGAAAAACTTTCTAACTATAAGGATAGTTAAGAACTGGAACAAGTTACCTAGATTGGTTGCGGAATCCCCATGTCATTGGAGGTGTTTAAGAACAGGTTAGAAAAACAGTCACAGATGGATTAGATAACCTCTACAGTCCCTTCCAACCCCACATTTATATGATTCTATGAGATGTCTGCAAATGAAGATTTATGGTCACAAGCAAAGGGAAACAACTGCAAAACAAAACTGCAAAAGGCGATCATTTTTGTTTTCTCACTGGATGAAAAGGGATAACTTGTCCTACGATTAGACTATTTCAAGTCATTGTCAAAAGCATAGCCACTTTCTGACTGGCCCACATGAGGTTTGCCAAATGACATTCAGGCCGCACTACGAATCAAAATGGATCAAAATGGGTGTTATGTTTGCATTTTGCTCCCTGAAGATGACACATCCTGACAAAAGAGTCAGAAAGGGAACACCAATTAGCCAACAAACAGCACCTCCGGTCTGGTAACAAGTGAAGTCATGCTATAAGTCAAACATTCTATTAACTTTGTTTCTTTTACATCTCTTTAGGGAGATTTTAAAATCAGGAAAGAACAAGAAAACAACTGTTAAATGGTCTTTTGAATTAAAACTACCCAAATAAACTTCCTTTCTCTCTCAAGAAACCAGTCATCAAAACTGTGAAGCTGAGCTGGAAAACGTACCTTCATATCAATTCCAACTAGTAAGTGACAAAAAGATTTGAATATGTGGTGTTTTTTTTTTAACCCAAGCAACAACTGGATTACACATTAAGCTCAATGCTTCTCCAATATTAGGTACCTTAGCTGATGAATTGTAAATGACAAACTCATAACACTTACTTGTGTTTCATTAACAAGTTCAATTTAGTTGCCTAGAAATAATGGTGAGTAAGTAATTGAGTTTTGAGGATGGAACAACTCATTACAAGTAGTACCAGATAGAGTTAGTGTTAAAAAGAAACTACTCACACTTCACCAAAAGACAGTTGAGAAAAAAACCAAATGTTTCATAGAGATTAAACTAGAAAAGGCAGGCTTCTGTGGCCAAGAGAATTTGATAGCTTCTTAGACAAAAAGAGGAATACAATTGGAAGAGATTTTTAAGTGATGACTACTGGTTAAAATTCCATAGACACTAGAATTAGTTTTAAATTTTTACCTGCAAGTTTTATTTGGGCTTAATGTGTGATAATTTTGTATGTGTAAGCGGGAAAACTTGGCTATGAGTATCTCTTGGGTAAGAATTTTTAATTAAATTGACATTTTTAGTAATTAAGTGATTGTTTACATTTATAACATTTAACTTTACAGATGTTGGGTTGAACTATTACCGACAGTCCCGTAATTTAACTGGTAATAAGCCTATTTGTCAAATCAACAAGGGCATGTATTTAAGGATTCACAGTTCTGTCTTGGTACCAAAATCACTTGCCCAAACTATCACAGAACTAGAGTTAGTTCATCTACATAATAAGATTTGGATTCATTGGTTTGACTTATTACTTTTTAGTAACTCTGTTAAATTTGTTTCTATGTAAATTCATTCTCTTAAATTATGTGAACTCTTCCAATATTTATTTTGCTTTCTGTAGCTTCCTATTTGCTTTTAGATTCTATTTTAGCTATTAAAAAACTTAAGTCTTTAGTAAGTCTGCAGTCCGTACTTTATCTAAGATACAAAGAACCATTAGAAACTTGGTATAGGATAAGTAATTTGTTAATTAAAATTACTTAACCAAAGTGTGTTTTATACATATTGTTCTCACCTCCGAAATGAAGAAGAGGGCATAGCAGGGCCAACAGACACCTCAGCTCAGGACAGACCTTACAGCCCTGTAGCTATCTCATGTGTTCTCTCCAGTTTCTCTTAGTGGAATCATCCCCATAATGTGTCTATCACATACCTGTAGAAAGTCTCTGATGTGGGTATTGGCCCGTTTGGAGTTGGGACCAGGAACTTCAAAAAGGGGGCACTCCTGTCCAACTACAAAGATATCAACCAGCTCCCGAATGTAACAGCCTTGTCGTGTCCGGATAATTAGGAAATCTGTTTCTGGCATTTTATGCAGATAAATGGGGGCCCGGAAGAGGTTGTTTTCAAATGCCTGGCAAGAGAAACAAACCAAAATTTGAAAGATAGATGCTGATCTTTAGAGACGTTGCAACACTAACAACGGCCTAAAAGAGACACAGCAAGACACAGTTATCATGACACCACCAATATTCTTTTACATCAACACATGTATATTTACAGAGCTGGATGCATTTCTTGCCCCAAAGACTAATTAACTGAAGTGAGACAAGACATGGGACAACAGTTAAGGTAAGGGAAGGTGTGAAAAACAAAGCATGAAGGATGCCTTGGACTAGGCTTTAAGGTGGGATTTGAAAGAGGACAGAAAGTGTACCTGGCAGATAGAAGTGAGAGGATTCCAACCAAGACAATATAAATAAAAGTGCAAAGCTGGGAAGTGGGGGAAGGGAGCAGTTAGCAGTTAGAAGAGACAAGAGAATACTATGATCAGACAAAGGAGCAGAGTCACTAGGGTGTTGAAGGTGAGGCCCTTGAATGCAGTAGCACTGGGGAATACACAACCAGTGCAACAGGAGAGACAGGTAACTTTAGCAGAGGCATTCCTAGTAAATACAGTGATAGGCACTTTACAACTACCAAGATGGGGTAGGGCACACAGAAATAGGGTGGCCAGAGAAGAGATGACAAGGGTTTTAGAAATAGGGTAGTGAGGAAAGGATAAATTCTGGTGATATAAAGAAGAAAAATAGCACTTTAAAAAGCTAGATATGAAGGAAGAAGAAAAGGAGTGTCAGATGACAAGACAGATGCACAGCGTAGAGACTGAAAGGAAAGTACTGTCCGCTCCTCTCTATTTATCTTTATATCACCTCCCCACTACACCATCTCTGTCACTCATAATGCCAGCCTCATAACCATCTGTCAGATTTTCCCATGCCACCCTATGGATGGAACAGGACCCTCCCATAGCTGATCACAGGGCCACTACCCTCTCTATGTCTCAACCCTTCTTCAAGGTCGATTTTGTCCACAAAGCCTACAAGAAATGACTAACTAAATCATCTCCTTAGTAAAATTTGCATCTGGAGTGCAGGGGAGGGAGACTGATCTGACACTGGGATTAGGGGGTAGAAAGACCAGGAAGAGAGGAGGGGAAGAATTTAAGTTGAACCCATAAACCCTGAAGTATTAAGCTGTAGCCCATCATACCCCTTCCCCTGCTGCTCACATGCTGGATCATTGTCTCCCATCGTTCACCTGTCTTTCCTTTTTCAGATTATATACTCATTGTGGGCCCTTCGCTGATCTGATCTTAAAAAGCATTCTAGCCAGACATGGCTGACGAGAGGGAGGGAATCAATGACGTCACCGTCTCCACCTGATTTGGCTAAATTCTGAACAGCACCTAGAATGAGACTTGGCTTCCAGGTGTCACCACCTCCCTCATGTGTTCTTTCCTTCTCAATTTTATTCTCTTTCCTCTGACCCAGTTTTTGCTCTTTCTGTTTAATGTGAGCGTGGTGTAGCCAGCCAAAGCTATATTTTATGCAGTACTGTTTTAAGTCTGACAAGTGAGGCAGCCAAAAGCAATTCTCTAAATAGCCCAGTGCTGGTACAAGTTTGCGAGATCTCAAAGTGGCTAACAAGACCTGGTGTTGTACCCACGTTTGGCCAGCAAAATGGTGCAGCCTAAGACAAAAGCTGTATCTTCTATTATTTGCTCTCTCCTCTTGTGTGCATTTTGAATTACAGAAAGCAAAATCGAACCTTAGTAAAAGCAGCAACAAACCATCTAAACTAATTTCTTTTTTCCCCAAAAAAGGACAGTTACTACCATCTTTAATACTATCTAAAAACTGTTAAACAAGGGATTTTCCTTTTAAAAACACTCCACAGCTAAAGGGAAAAAAGAGTTAAAATAAAAGCCTTCCTTAACGCTTTATATTTTAAATGCTTTAACTGTTTTTTCTGTACCTTTAATAAAGTGTTATGCTGTCACTACACTAAGCAAGCTAAGGTCTTTGTACTCAAAAACCCAAATCACGTTTTATTGTTTAGTGTTGAAAAGTAACAGGGTCAGCTTAACACCTTTAACTCTCTGGTCTCATTTATTCCATCAAAATGAACAACTCCTCTCACCTGCAGTAACTGGCCTGGATGCAGAGATCCCAGGAATGGAGACGTGTGACAGTAAACAGTCTCTCCATATTTACAGTCTGGTGCTCCAGGATCTTTGCCAGGTTTCTGTAATAGATAATGTCGCTCCGGTTAGTACTCAGCAACAGGCAGCAGGAAACTGCTACCAAACAGCAAACCTGGCACACTATTGGGCAAAAGCACAATTCATATCAATTACTAAGCTTAACTAGTTTAAAGCTTTAAGAACAAAATTTTAGAACAATATATTACCATCTTATTAAGCATAAAGCATAATTAAAGCAGATAGAGCAGGACAGTGTGATGATTACCCAGTGTTGGGGAGCAGGTAGGTTGTTTTTGTTACTACGTTTATGCTGGTCTAATCTAGTATAAATCCGTCACTTCCGTTTGTCAAACACACATTCTTTATATCTTGTTTTGTAACATCACGCAGGTGCAAATTATCAAAACTATCTTATTTATAAACCTTTTTTTTAATTAACTAAATGTTTACTTATTTTGCTAAAACTTTAATTTGTACCTTTTTATTTCTTTAGCCATTGCTGTTTTATTTATTGCTTTGGTGTATTATTGTTTTGTTTTTTGTTTCAACAACATTTTCATTTTTACTCACTTGTTTTTTGTGGCCTTGGAGTTGCTGGTTGGCTAGTCCTGTTGAGTTATTATTTATTCTCACTAGTCCATTTTACCAAGGAGATTTACACCTGGCTAGTAATCACACATTTGTCTGGCTTGCTTTGCCCTATTATTTACACAGAATTTACACAAGAATTCACTGTAAATAAAACAGACACCTAAAGGTTTTTTTTAAACACCCTTTAAAAAAGTTGTTTTAACAGTTTTGAAAGCTATGCAAACAAGACGGGAAATAAAGTGTATGTTTTTTAAAGTGAGGGTAATTAACCATTGGAACAATTTGCCATGGGTTGTGGTGGATTCTCCATCACTGACAATTTTTAAATCAAGATTGAATGTTTTTCAAAAAGATCTGCTTGAGAAATTATTTGAGGAAGTTTCATGGCCTGTGTTACACAGGTCAGACTAGTTGATCACAATGGTCCCTTCTACCCTTGGAATCTACAAATAAGACACAGAGAAAGCAGAAAAAAAATCTTTTCACATTTTAACACTTCATACAATACTTATTTATTACAGGTCATTATGCTTTTTTTCCTTACAAAATTCTCATCTTGAGACTTTTGGCCTTTAGAAAAAGCCCTTACTTTCCTCAGAACTGTGCAATAGGACTATGTGATTTAACATTTGGGAGGGGGTTGCCTTGTTTGCCAACTTTTAAGCATATATTTTAATTTAAGGTACATAGGCATTATTACAATAAGTACTACTTGCACAAGCAACAATAACTTAAAACTTGTATAAATAACAGAACTTTTTTAAAAGCTGTTTATTTGTTTTTACCAACTGACTGGTTGTAATACTTTGTTTTATTTCTTTACCTGATTTTTTTTTTAACACATATGACTGTCTGGATTAGGCAGACCATTTATGATATTATTTAACATCAGTATTTCAAAATTACAGGAATTCATACGAGATAGGGCCATGTCAGGTACCATTAAAAAGGTTATAATTTGCTAAGGATGGTGATATTGTTTGTGTATGTGTCATATTTGTATTGGAAATTATGGATATGTTTGATGTATCTGTTTTTCAACTTGTGCTGTGTTTCTGGACGACACCCCAGACAGGATGGCAGCAGCAATAAGATGCTTAATGAACAATAAAGGAACTTGAAAGGTACAATAAGACCAGGGAAAGAACCCAGGGGCTACACCTTATGAGTCACCAGGACTTTCCCAGGTGACCCTGGAAGTTTCTGTAAATTTCCACAAGCAGCATCAGCATGTCAAAGGGACTTTTTTTTTTTTTTTTAAACATGAAAGTTATTTTATTCAGTTATTGTGTGTAGTTTTAGTATGTCTCAAACTGCTAAAATAAACATTCTAGAAGTAGCATGTAATTTTTTCATTTCCACATGTCCCCTGGTAACCCAAAATTTTATTTATAAACAACAATATATGTTAAAGTTAAGATTACATTCCTTGCTGATAAAGTAACAGTCTAAAATGTATTTATACAATCTACAGTCTTGTCCATATAAATAGTTTATCCACATATAGTGAACACTGTAAGTAGTTGAGAGGAAAAATATCAAAAGACTTAGTTTGAAAGGCAGCTGTTCCATTCCATGTTGTCTTCTGTCTTTATTCCTGCTTCCTACCCCTGGACCAACTCATTTGCAACTAAGGCTATGAAACAAAGGACTGAGACCCAACCAGACACTGGACATATGCCAAAGGGACTATACAAGCCTGCAAACTCCACAATTCTACTAAAAACCTGATATATATGGACTTTCAAATCACCTTTATGTATCTGATTGCTTTAATCATATAATGCCTCTCACCTTGTTTCTTTCCTTTTATAATAAACATTTAGCTTTAGTTACTAAAGGATTGCCTGGTGGCGTGGTATTTTGGGTAAGATCCAAACCCATATTGATCTGGTAATATGGCTGACCCTTTGGGGCCAGGAGAACTTTTTGGTAAAGAGCATAGAGTTGTAATAATTTATCTCTTTACTGGACCTAGTGACTGACTGAGAGCCAGAGACTGAAATGCAGTAAAGGGGGACTATGTATTTTTTGTTTTAGCTTCTTGATTACCAGTGTGGGGAATCAGAAACACTGTTTGTGGCTGGTTGGGGAGCCTGACTTCAGTGTTACCCACTACTGCTGGGAGAATCTGCTCTCCTTTTGCAGCCTGCCCACACCTTAACATTTTCAGGTGATCTATCTATCCTAGGCACTGACAGGTCACAGCATGTGCACTAAATGAACCAGGACTTGTTGTAACAGACATTTTAGATGTAAATGTATCTTAGCAGTGCACACTATAAAGTTAAGGAGCAAGCAAGTAGCTTCATTACCAAAATTTGGCTGGCTTCTGATTCCTGTTCAATTAACAAATTACTTTAACCTGTTCAATTGCAGTTTTAAAACACCAATAAGTTTGGTTAATTGGATGCACTTTTCCTTCATAATTGTATTTTGTTTGCTGCACCCAAACAGAACATTCTATCATTCTATCATTACATCACAAATGTAATGTAGATGTCATGCTCATTTTAGGCACACAAAATGGGCCCTTTCCGAGGGTCCTATCTTGATATGATTTATGTCACAGATCAGTTGATTGGCTCAAACGGCATCACACTGGCAAACGTATCTTCATGTGCACCTCCATGAATCAATTTAAGGTAGGCTCCTCCCACTATTTGTGCAAGCACTGCACCAGGATTTGAGGCACCTGGACTCGTTTCTTAGAGACTGAGTCCTTTCAGAATTTCTATTGAACAGACATGCATTATTGTTGTTTTTTTTTAAATTAGCGGTACAGAGAGTGAGAAAAACTTGTAGATCCTCTACAGGAGGACTATAGTTAGGAGTTATTATTACTACCACAGCTAAATCTTGAAGGACTTGGACTTTCTTTAGGATTCATGTTTTACCTCTATACTACTTTAATATTTGTTGATTGGTGATGAGATCCAGTACTTTTCAAACCTCTAAATTTTTTAACAATATGCACCATTGCCTCACATACATATTAGCTTTCTAGCCATGGTGCGGTTTTTAGCCTTGTCATTATTCTGACTAATTAAATGTTTAACTTTATTTTGGGTTTGTTAGTTTTGTGAGCTGAGGCAATATAATGTATGTGTATATTATTAATTTTTTTAAGTAATTTATGTTGAACTTGAGTGAAGGGATGGAGCGCTTTATTTTTTTAGTTCCTGCTTTTATTATTTAGTTGGCCTTTTAACTCCTATGTATTACCTTGGTTTATTAAGGCCATTTTTGATTCAACAACCCACTGACAGCCCCTATTATTTTATAAGCTTTTAAAAAACCTTTATTTTTTTACAGATCTTTTATAGTTACTGATGAATTTTTTCTACAACTTTCTCTTACTCACTAACTTAACATACTTTGACCTTTTTAAAATTCCATTGAGTAATATTAAGAATAACCAGGACATAAACCCAATGCACATTATTGTATAAACACACTATTTTTATTTTTGACAAGGGACAAATTGAATTTACTCTTTGGCCCTGGAATTATTTTAAGGCACTCCTTAGGCCATTTAGAACATCATTATACAGAGATATTAGATTGGTGTGTATACTGGTAACCAGTTGCATCGACTGCTATTAACTTTAGAATTTTTGTTTTGTTTTGATGGTTATACCAGAGTATTCATGCTGATTTGTGAGTGACCCACCATGCTACTTGTTTAGATGAAGCAGACCAAGTTCCATTAAACCCATAGTGTACCTTCTGGTGTTTTTTTCAAATGACATCACACATTATTTTTATACTATTCTGATTTTATAAGTAAAAATCTGGAGGACCTGTTAGTGCCCTTTTATTTCTTTTGATACAATCCATGGATAAATTATTTGAAACATTTCTGATTTTCCAATACAGAATCCTACAGGTTTATATTTTTTAAAAGCTCATTTTTAGTAAGTTCATTTTTTGCTTTGATTGGATGACGTAAGTTTTTATTTGGAATGCCTTTTGGAGTCTTTTTAGGGGTTTGTACCAGCCTGATTTTAGTTAATACACAGGCCCTAAAATTATGCATTTTAATTTTACAACATCTAGACATCAATATGTCCCCTTCTCATATTCTTATGAAAAAGAAATTTGTCACCTTTTTTACATTGAGAATATGGTACCTTTAAGTTTATTTTACCAGTATCTTTAGTGTAGTTTTAATAAAATGTTACTATACAACTTTTTGACCACATCTATTTTTCTAATACCCAGTTTATCTGTGGCAGGCATTTAAATATCTGTTGTCCCTGGCTTTGTCCAACCACCCAGTTGTAGTTATAGCCCGTAATGAGTTTGCAGAGTCTGCTGGGCAGGAGGTTTGGATTATTTGTTTTCACTGGTTTAATTTGTATTATTCAAATTTATAGTTCAACAAACAAAAAGTATTCCTACAACAAAGTCATTCTGTAACATAATAATAGTAATGTTATGGTTTCCCTTTAAATATTTTTAACTTGTTAATGTGAAACCATTTGTTTCACTTTTGCTTTTTTAATTAATGCATACCAGGTACACACTAGCACTATTCTCTCTCTCTCTCTCAAACAAATGTGACTGAATTGGTGAGCTGCCTTTTATAGTTACACACCTAAGTTTTTGACTGTCCATAAATTGAATTTTTTTAGTTGCCCTTTTAACTGTGACAGCCATTGATTCATTAGTGCTCTCTGCTGTACTAGCTCTGGATCAGCATATAGTAAATGTTCTGGCAGTGTCATTTTATCCCCAGTTATAATTTTACAGGGAATTGTCCCCCATAGCTTTACTAGGGTAGGTTGCAAGGCCATGAATGTTAGAGAAAACTAAAATAAAAGGAACTGGAATGTTACTATTTTAGGTATTTTGTAAGTGTTAGCTCTAGGGTGTTGTTATTATAACTATTTTACAAGGCTCAGGATAACCAATATGATATTTCTTCTGTATACCCAGTAAAGCCATTGTGATATGCATGATTTCCTAAGTAAAATGCGTTCCTTGATTTGAGTTTATTGCCCATGGGGAACCCACATCTGGTGAAGATTTGTTCTAGCAGAACCTTAGCAGTCACAGCTGCTCTTATTAGATTTCATAGGAATATCTTTCACACATTTAGAAAAATCATTAACAATTACCAAGGCAAATCTATTCCCTTGAGCTGTCTTAGGAAAGGGACCCCTGTCCAGTAGAACCTCAGAGATACAAGCATCTCAGGAATGGAGGTTGTTCGTAACTCTGAACAAAACAGTATGGCGGTTCTTCCAAAAGTTTACAACTGAAAATGGACTTAATACAGCCTTGAAACTTTATTATGCAGAAGAAAAATATTGCTTTTAACCATTTTAATTTAAATGAAACAGACTCAGAACAGTTTCCTTAACCTGTCAAATCTTTTTTTTTTTAAATAGTTTACATTTAATGCAGTACTGTACAGTATTTGCCTTTTTCTTTTTGTCTCTGCTGCCTGATTGCATACTTCTGGTTCCAAACGAGGTGTGTGGTTGACCTGTCAGTTCGTAATTCTGGTGTTCATAACTCTGAGGTTCTACTGCAATAATTTGTGATCAGACCTAACCTTTTATTTGTTAATGTTCTAATCTGGCTTAATGTTTTTTTAGGGCCTGGTCAATCTGAGAACACGCTAGGCAGTTTTTAACACAACACCTAACATTTTATTTCATTTGTGGCCACCACCCAATTTGTTGTATGCAGGCCACAGAGTTTTTCACTTTCTGATGCCTCCAGGGGGCAAGTCATGACACATGTACATAGATTTAGATTGTAGTTGTGTAAGAAAAACCCACAGGCATACCCACACAAGTTTTTCCTCAGGGGATTTTATCACCTTCAGTGGGGTTCTCCTATATTCTGAGAACTCCCTGCCTAGACCAAATCAAAATCCTTCCATTACACCTTAACTATGCTAAGGGGGTTCTGTTCAATTGCAATTTTCATTCCAGAGCGTTTAGGGTGACTTAATATTATTTCACTCTCTACCTGGGGATGATTTAGAATAAGTCTTAATCTTAATCCATGCTAGCAACATTTCCATCTCCTATTTGCTCACCAGTATGAGACACTGTAGAAGAGGGGAGCATGTGAATGTTTTTAATCCCCAGACTGAAAACCACGACATAGTCAATATGGCAGCAGCTCAGTTAATTCTATACCTATTGTGAGTCAAAACACAACACAATTACAGGTTGCTCAGAAACCATTCCAAGAACTTTGGCCACCACTGCCAAGCAGAGCAAACTGAAACGTTACTGAAAGCGTCATAGAAGACTCCAGGTCTTACCAAGGCAAACCCTGCTTTGAATGTTCTTTCTGTAGTAAGCTTAGTCTTGTATGACATTTTACAAGCTTGCTGTTTGTTTTCTTATTACCGTGTTAATGCCCTAAAGTGTGTCCAGTAACAGACATTCATGAAGTTCTTCCGGGGTTAATAACCTCACGCTAACAGCGAGGATTTATTAATTTTGACCATAAAGCAGAAAAATTACCTTTTATATTTGTTTATAAACACGTTTAAATATATGACTTACTTTTTAAACATTATTATACATTTCTTTTTAACACTCACCCTTTTGTAGTAGTTCTTTATCTTTGTTGCCATGCCAACCTGCATCATTAAAGGGCCATTTTCCTCACTGTACTCAGCAAGGATGAGGTCACCATCCTTACCAGTTAAATCCTGTGGTGTGCGCATGAAGAACATCTCACCGCCACCTGAAGCCTGTCGCTCCTGCTCTCTCATCTGTGTGAATGCAAGAAGAGAGCAACAGGGAAACAACATCTCAGACAGCCATACCACAGCAACAGAGTTTTTGGACAGACCTAAATATACAGAGAAACGTTGCTTTACCTTGGCTTTCTTCTTGATATGTTTCAGCAGTGGCTGCACAGAATGGGGTCCTGGCTGGGACAAGGCCCCAAAGGAATATTTCTTCAATGGAGGGCGATGAAACTGTCGCAGCTTCATTGGACCCATATGGGTGGGGAAGAACGGCTGGCGAAGCTCCACTGCAGGGATAGAGTGCTGGGACCAAGACAGAAACACTCACACAAAGGACAGACATCAATACAGGGCCCAGTCTACAACCACCATGGAGAAACTGGCCCATAATTATATGGCAGGACCTTGGCATTTCTTTACTCTATTAGCAGCAAGTTATCAAGGTGTTTGGGACACACCCCCACTGAGAAGCATGTCATCTCACAGAGATCGTGTCCAGACATCACGCACATTCTATTGTGCACAAGAGATAATGCTCCCCCAGTTAAAAATTCTGACAGCATCAAAATGGGGAAAGGGATTTTTATTACTTGGAGATGGGAAGGCATCCCTACATCTATACCCAAGGAAGAAGTGGGCATTTAGAATTTCATACTTTTTACCCATTGCTTTAGAGATATAAAATCCTAGCTAGGTTTCCTAACAGTGCCCTTCAAAAAGTCACACTGAGGAAAAATAAATCCCATTGCCTTGGTTTACATCACTGTTGACGCAGATTTATCAACATCTAACTGACATTTGATAATCGCCTGGTAAAATAACATTGGCCACAGGAGTGCCGCCTCAAGTGTCCACAGCACAAGCATCCCCAGATATCCAGTAAGAGCAGTGCAGACAGAGGGTGATTCACTGAGTAAGACTGGCTTAGTGCCATGAACACACTACTGTTTGACACAACCCATGGATACTGCTCCTGGATTTTGTCTGAAGCAAGAAAGTCAGTCGTTAGCTGAACAGGGAGGATCTGAGAGGAGCAGCAGTGTGATAATTTACATACACTGAAGGATAGCTATTTTGATGCCAGATAAGATCCAGCTAAATCCAAGCAGGAGATTTCTGTATGAGGATAAGGAGAACGCTGCCTCCACCTACTGTCAGCACCACTCTTCTTACCTGGATGATGTTGCCTCCAAAGGTTCCTCGAAGCCCCTGCTGTTTAGGATAGTAAAACTCATCATTGGAGAGATTCCAGGGATCCTTCACCTCCGGCTGAGACATATTCTGATTTAACATCATTAAAAAAAAAAAGATCAAAATCACTCCTCCCAGCCCAGGGGTTCTCAAACTGGGGGTCGCGACCCCTCAGGGGGGGCGCAAGGTTATTTTGCGGGGGAAGTCATGAGCTGTCAGCCCCTATGTGTACTGGTAAGCATGGCATGGCATCATCACTTGTGTTGGGTGGGACGTTGTCACAGCCTGAAATATTGTCAAAGGGGGTCCCAGCAAAAAAATGTTTGAGAACCCCTGTCCTAGCCCATTCCTATCTCCAAAGCACCAAGACTCCCAGTGACCTGCTGTGGTTCTTCCTTGATGACACCTGTTTTTCCCAACAGGATCCGACTTTTCTTTAGAGACGATTCTTTCTTGTTCTCTTTGGAGGGAGAGTTCAAAGTCATCTCTTCCTTTTCATCAGGAATTTCTAGTAACGAACACATAAGAGGCAGAGTGTACTCCACGCACTTCTCCTGAAGATTCTCTACCATCAGCACAGCTTCTTTCTGACTTGGAAAAGATCTATACAGCAATTCGAAATCTTTTACCGCGTCACCACTTGCCAAAATTTCAGAAGAACTCCACCACTTTCTATGTTTGCCATCACAACTGTCTGACAGTGAGGAATCGACACCCCAGAGTACATAACAAAAGGCTCTATAGTAAACAGGGCATCTCTAGTAAAAATTCAAAAGCTGGTTTTAAGTTATATTGTTCTAGAGAAGATATAGGGAGCAAATATGTAGTGAAATGGGAGAAAGACAGAGATTCCACACAAAATGCAACTCTAGCATGGAGTGTCTGTAGCCTGGAAGGCCTGCTGTCAGTCTAAGGGGGCAGGATCCTCAAGCTGGTGGCACTGAAAAGGGTTGTCATAAGATTCTTCTCCCTTTGTTCCTTCACAACATATCTTCAAATAAAGTTAGGACATTGCTCATTTGAAAGGGAAGACAATAGGAGGTGGATTCATTTCTTTTGCTGTGTATAATTTAGTTTGGTTCGCTTTTTACTTGTCTACTGGTGCTTTGTACGTGGAGTTGGAAGTGCACATGCCAACTTGTTAGAGTGATCAATTTTGTCTTATTTTTTGTTGGATCATTGATCATTTGTAAATAGCTTTCAAAATTCTTTAAAACACAAGAAAGATAGGCGTGTTGGCCCAACCAGCCAATTCCTGGTACAAGATCACAAAGTATGGACAGACACCCAGGAGAGACTCCCTCATACACAAAATATCCCTAAAATACAACTATTATCCCACACTTCTACTTTCACCTTCTCCAGAATAAGCCTCACTTATCTTTCACCTTCAAGCCTAGTTTTTGTACTCCTGTAGGCACCACCTGTCTTCTTTCTAAGTGCCCCCTGCCTTCCCATAAGTGCCCTCACTCCCTGCTCTGTTCTTCCCAGCTGGCCTGGAGGTATCAGCACAAGCAGAAACAGAAACAAAGAGTTAATGCCATGAACATACCCAGGATGATGTTTTCATCATTTGGGTCAAGTGTCAGGACTGGAGGGTCCAAGAATATTTCCATCGCCTGGTCATCCCAGATGATATTGTCTTCCCAACGGCCATATACTAACTCCTCATTATCGATCGGGAAAATAGAGAACCAGGGTTTATCTTCATCCAGGGAAGCTGCAAAGATAGTAGGATGTGATCTTTGATGGCATACACTCCACAAAGATTACTATGGCAACTTTTCAATTCAGCACTTTTGCCCCATTTCAGTTCTACCCAATCTTTCCCTCCTTTCTGAGGCTCTCGGGTCTGTGCCTCCAAAAGGCCAAACAAGCCATATGGAACTTTATACTGTAGCAGGAACAGATCCGTCGCACAAGCCTTCACACTGTCACAGCTGGACAAAAGGAAGAGCAATATGTGGCTCCCATAGTATTTTGCCATTAAAGGCAGAACCTCAGATAAGCAAAATAAAAGATCTCAGAGGTCACAACCCTCTTAGGAGCTCTGATGACTCATGAAAGCCCAAGAGACTTTTGTTTTATGCGGGATAAGGAAAAGACTCTCTAAGGATAGAAAAGGCCCTTTGAGAGGCTTTGGAAGCTAGCAAGACATCTTGCTGACCTGGAAGTCTCTGATTATAGAAGGACCTTTGTATCCCTAGTATTGAGCCCAACTTTATACAGAAGTCTCTCCACACAGCCCATTATTCACTGACTAAAGCTTGATATGGCCTCATTACCTTGCTGCTCAGGAGGCTGCTTCTCTTTGCCCTTTGCGATGCCCAGGACCCCTGCTACACTGGGTTTCTGCACTAGTGGAATGGGTGGATTGAGCAAAGAGCCACTACGATTCAGCCCTAGAGAGGAAAACAAGAGTAACATTAGGGTTTTTCTGATGATTATTAAACCAGAATTCAAACCCAGATGGAAAATGGTTTCCAGTCTCTGCCTGAGGAGGGAGAGGATCCTTGCTTCACAAATCCTAACCCAAAGAATGTCACACTCCAGCAACATGGCTGCTGCTAGCAGGAAGCTCTGAAATGCTGATGGTAATGAAATGCTGCATTTCTCCCCCCACGCCCAGCAGGATATTTTTCAGTGGGGCAGCACCAGAGTATTCTTCCCAACACCAGATAATATGTGACTTGGTCATCACTGTGAACAGCTCAATAAGAACAACCTGCTCAGTGCACAACAGAAGTTAAAAAAGCAAAACTATGTTAGGTTGCATAGAGAGAAGTAGTGATTCTGAACATATTATGTCATTTTCAAATAAATGGTATGTCCTGACCTGCAATAACATGTTCAGCTATGATTAATCCTCATCTGCAGAGAATAGGAAAAACTGAAGGGGTTCACAAATGGGTAAGAAAGATGACTGCAAACCTGAGAGCTGTGTTTGAGGACAGATTGAAAAGATTAGGACTGCCTCGTGAGCAGATAAAGGATATGATAAAAAATTAATAGTATGGAAAAGACAAGTAGAGTGCTATTATTTGCCCTCTTTCATAAAAGAATATTTAAAACTGACATGTAAAATGTTTTTCCTACCCAAGGCATAATCAATCTGTGGAACGCATTGCCACAAAACTAAAACAAAGACCTTTACATCATTCAGGTGTATGTATCATTTGCATCTAAACAGTAAGAATATGTGCAGTTCCACTAGAAAGAATACAAAAAACTTACAAGGGATATAAACCTTCATGTTTCTGGGCATAAACCAAACATTCAAAACCCAAGATTAAGAAACATCTCATATGGATATAGCTGTTCATTAAGAGACTTTTTAAATCTTTTTCTAATCCATTTGGCACTGGCCATTGTCAGAGATAGGATGCTGGATGGGTCACTTATGATTCAATCCAGCAATTCCAATGTACTTATTAAGGGAACAGAAGATTTATTTCTATCAGAGGGCACAGTTTTGGAGGGAAGAGAAGCTCCTTTCCATTGGGCAAAATTGAGGGCATTATCTTTTAGAGTGAGACCTAAGGCAGCATTTATGGTCAGAAATACACCCTGGAGTGTGGATTTTATTATATTAGGGATCTTTGACTTTCCTCCTTTAGTTTAAAAAGGAAAACAATCCACATTTCTGCTATGCAAGATCTCTGGAATCCTGGAGGGGAAGCCAGAGCCAACAGCAAAATGGGGCAGAGGGGATACTGTCCAGAATACAGTCCATTATTTGACTGATTTTTTTTTTTAAAGACAGAATTCCTCTTCTGCAGTTATCCAGACATCTCTTCCACAGCCTGCCCCATATTCTAACACTACCTAAAAGCACTCCCACGTCTCAACTCCACAACTAGCCACCTTGTACTTCCAGCATATAGTCAAACAAATTACACACAAATTCCTCTCAACTCAACTCCAAACACCACCTGAAGCACAGATTCTGTAGCATTTAGCATGAATGAGGGCTCTGGCAAAGTTTCCAATAAGTTATTTGTACATGGAAAATACAAAGTCACAGTTAAGTTTCCATGGCAGGATCTAAAAGCACCACTTCTGAGGCAGCGTCTCTCTCCAGTGAGCCTCCTTTTGGGAGGTCCTGGCAAGACATAGGAGCAAGACTGTCAGATCAGAACATCATCTGGGAAAAGTGAATGCTCGCCTGCACAAGCCAACAGCGCTGCAGCACCAACAACAGCCACCCACTGCAGATGCAATGGCACTGCTGCCTGGTATACCAGGCAGCCCTCCAACCACCAACTGCAGCAATATTGGGTTCCCCAGTCTCCCAGGAATCCCCACAACTTTCTTCCCCCACAACACCGTTAACCCCCACACACGCACACACACACTCCTTCCTGTAATCCTCCACATGGTCACTCTGTCCCCCTCAACTGTGCAAGGGGCTGCAGCCTAGTGAACCAAGACGTTAATGCACCATCAGTGTTATGGGGAGCAGTCTCTATATATCACAGAATCAAAGAAACGTATGACTGGAAGGGACATCGATAGGTCAGCTAGTCCAGTCCCCTGCACTGAGGCAGAACCAAATATTATCTAGACCTGGGATGCTGGAACAATTTGTATAGTGAGGGTGCTGAGAGCCATTGAACTAAATTGTAAACCCTGTAATAAAATGGAATCCACTTCAAGTCATGGGGTATGGCAGACATCCCTAGCTCCAGCACCTATGTCTAGACCATCCCTGGCAGGTGTTTGTGTAACCTGTTCTTAAAAACCTCCAATGACAGAGATTCCACAGCTTCCATAGGTAATTTGTTCCTGTGCTTAACTACCCTGACAGTTAGGGAGTTTCTTCCTAATGTCTAACATAAATCTCCTTTGCTGCAATTTAAGCCCATTATTTCTTGTCCAATCCTCAGTGGTTAAGGAGAACAGTTGATCACTCTCCTCTTCGAACAACCTTTTAATATACTTGAGGATTTATAATGTCTCCCCTCAGGCTTCGCCTCTCCAGGCTTGAGAGAAAAAGTTTGGCATTTGTAAGAACTGTGTTCCTTTAGCTAGAAGAGATCCAAAACGTTATTGTCTCAGGAGTAATGTGAGAAAGGTTTCTTTTTAAATGTCTCCTCTAACAATATATAGGAAATGCCAGGCAGGTAGGCTTAATTTGGAGACTGAACTCAAACACTGACTTGCAAGGCAGAGAGATTTTAGTGCTGCCATAAATGGTAATCTGAACAGTCACTAGGGTGTGTATAATATAGCAGCCCTTGGTACTGAATTCAGTAGATCCAGCTCCTCATTTCACTGGACAGGCACTTGACTTTCGATGTTCTCTCTTCGAACTGAAGGGGCTAAGGTTGTTTTGGGCAGGAAAAGGACAAAAGGCTTTGGCCTCAATTTCGTTTAGCCAAAGTCACCTCCTGATGGAGAAAGAACACAACCCTCCATGCTAAATAGGAAAGGATGAGGAATTAGTTTGTACACATGACATTCTCAATTAGGTTAACCAAGAGATCCCCTCATGGCATGAGAAAGTGTGGGCATGAGAAAGTGTAAAGTCAGCTGCCAGGCACCTTGCTGCGCATTGTATGCAGTGGCATTTCTGGTCATACTGGAGGGCAGCCAGCCTGCCAGGCTCGCTCGCTGAGTTTTAGTCCCCTTGTGTTTGACATCCTCCCCATTCCAGATCACATCATCCTCCCATTGTAGCTGTGTCACCATGAGGAAGTGCTCATCAGCCAGCAAGTTGTCCTTATCAGCCATCAGGCCCAAGTTCTGCAGAGAGAAAAACAAAGGCCTTATACTCTAGTCACCTTCACTTTTGCCTCTTGAACTACAGAAGAGCATAGATTCCCTATCTTCTCCATTGTGAATCCTCCCCTTCTCCCCGTCCCACCCACCTCTCTTTCACTGGCAGGTTCCCAACCTTATTCACCACTCTAGCACCCTGTTCCCTTGACTTCTCCATTGTGCTCTACCACCATGACACACAACCGCATCCCGCACAGCCCCTCTTCCCTTACATATACTTCCCCTCACCTTCTCCACAGAATGACCTGAAGTCTCCTGTTCCCTCACTTGTTCTTTTAGTTTGAAACCATAGTCAAATCCACTGCCATCCTCAGGGATCCCCAGCATATCATACCACAGCTGGGCTGGCCCATAACGCCATTCAGCCACCTTTGGTTTAGTATCTGTCACTTTGTCAATGTCACCAGTTGACTGCAAAAACTTGGACTCCACAGGTGCCATCATAGTAATCTGGAGCACAGCAAGAAAAAGGAACCTGTCATCATGGTGTCAGAGCTGGCAGCAGAAGCTTTTTCTTTCAAATTCTGTCTCGTTCTCCGTAGAAAGGAGCATCTCAGAAACCTCAGAGATGCATATTCAAACTTTAAAGCTACCTTTTCAATGCTCTATCTAGGTAACCCAGAGTTATAAGGACTCTCCACTGCTACAACAAAATGAGGGAAGTGCTCCCTAATTCCTTACCAAACAAGGGCTCTTAACCCACTAGGGAATGGTCTCTGGAACCCTTACTTAATATCAAGAGAGCCTCTGCATAGTGGGATTGGAAACCTAGCCTCCCCATCACCAGTAGTGACTTGAGAAGGTGACTACCTCTGGGGTAAAAGAGCTCCCAATTTGCTAGCTAGGGAACATTCTAAATCTCAGACATCCCACCTCATCATCTGAGAGGCACTGCTCAGGAGGAGGAGGAGGAGCAAACTCATAGTCCCAGGGAGACTTTTCTTCTATTCCTGCCTCGACTGTGGCTTCACCCTCCTGGATCTGCACTTCTTGCATTAACTCCCGATGTTTCTTTTTGCGTTTCCTCCGCGCACTACGCCAAACAGATGGAACATTTTTCCCAGGGCCAAAGAGACGGAGAAAACGCAGCACCTAGAACAAGAGGAGGTAAGAAAGAGGGTCACGAGGAATGACAGGCCCAAGAACTTCATACACATGAGCAGCAAGAATGAGGAAGCACTCCAAGCCCAAGAGACTCTTGCACCAAGCCCAGGCCAGGAATAACTGGGGAAGTGTCACAACATAACTCCCACAGTGACCCCCAAACCCTTGTGCAGCTGGTGATCTCATTTTCAGACTTGAAACAAATCAGAAAGACTTGCCATTTCTGGCTCATTAACTTCCAGCCCAAATCTCCTGTGTTTAACAAGCATAATTTCAGCACAGTCTTTGAATCATATCAACTTGGCCCTTTTGTTTAGACTACTTCAGTTATTCGGTCTCCCTTTCATACCGTTTCCCATCAACATTATTGTAATAGCTTATTCACTTTTATATACTTTTTACAACTGAGCAATTTGGGTAAATTTGTAGGCCCAACAGTCACAACAGGTCCCATGACTTCTTTACTCCATACCACCTAAACTGAAGATGTGGCTTTGGTTTTTTTAAACAATCATGAGTGCTCAGAACTTCTGAAAAAATCAGGACCCTGATGTCCCAAGATGGGCACTCAGAAAATGAGGAAGACCCAATTAGTGACCACCTGGAAAACATAAAAATACAAGAAATGCCAGACTGAATCAGATCCAAGGCCCATCTAGTCTCAGCCAACAGAATCAGATGATTCATAGAACGTGCAAAAACCCTACAGAAGGCAGATTTGGGATAATCTGTACCTTCCTGACGTCAGATAAGTTAAAGTTTGTCTTAGCCCATAGGTAGCCTGAGGCAGAGCCAGGGATAGAATCCAACTCTCCTCAGCTGTAGTCAACTGCCTTAACCACAAGCCCATTCTCTTCCTACAGTCCCCATATATCGTTCACTGCAGTCTTCCAGCTTCTGCAGCAAAATAAGTAGGATTGCTACAGACAACAGCCATATTCACTATGTGGCCCCAATTAATTCACTGAGTCTTATTCACCATCAGGGTCAAGTAAGGCAAAGGTTCTGTGACAAATAGTAAGGTTTCGTCTAATTAAGGATGGTATAACAATGTATATGCTATTCTGGAAAGAATTCTGTGCCAAAAAATTAAAAATTTTGCACACAATATTTTAAAATTCCTGCAGCCAGGGAAGGTTTTTGCAGATGGATCTGACCCATCCCCAGCCACTCCTTACAGGGGAAGAGGAAAGTCCCATCCGTGTCCTCTCCCACCATCAGCCCAATCAGGATTAGCAGCTGAGCCAGGCACAGGATAGGAACCACTGGCCAGGGTGTCCTCAGTCCCCCTGCAGCGATTTACCTCTCCGCCAGCTGCTCCAGGCGCCCAGAGTGATGCGCCTGTGCCCTGTGGAGTGGCACATGACAGCCATGTATTACCCATACAGCAAAGTAAGGGCATGTCTTATGCACCCTTGTGAAGACAGAGTGGGTCACAATCTGGTCCTATGTATGCATGAATCATTTAAATTATGGTATCTAACTTTGAGTCTCTGATTTTGGACTATACCTAATCTGGCTAAGAAACTGGGTGAAGTTTGAGGAGAAAAACAAATGATTTTACACAAATGCAAGGAGTTTGGGCAACACAATGGAAGAACTGGAACTACTCAGACAAGTCAAAGTGAATATCATAGGGATTACAGAAACAGTGGAATAGCACTCGTGATTGCAATACAGAAATTGAAGGGTATGTGCTATTTATAGAAGACAGAAATAAGAGTAAAGTTTGCATGGTAGCATTGTACATCAATGGTGCAGTAAAGTGTAAAGAAGTTAGAAGTGATAATATAGACAAAAGAGAATCTATTTGGGTCAAAATCACTTTGGGGAAGAATTTTAAAAGGGGTTCTACTAGGATAGTGTTAGAGGTCTACTATAGACCCCCAAGGTCAGACTCAGATACAGATACCAGGAATTGTATCATAATGGGAGACTAACTTCCCAGATAGACTGAAGAATAAATGCTTCCATTAAGGGTAGGGCCCAGTTATTCCTGGACATGATAAATGAGTTTCCTTAATGAAAACAGTCACTGTACCAACAAGAGGTGGTGCAATTTTAGACTTGGTTTTGGTAATTGGTGAGGACATCATAGAACAGCTGGTCATAGGAAAAATCCTTTGATCAAGTGATTATGATGTGATACCATTTAAATTAATTAAAACCAGATCAAGTATGGTGTTTTATTTTATGTTTTTTTTTATTTAACCATCAACTATGTTTTTTTATAGCCTGGAGAAGAGAAGACTGAGAGGGAACAAAACAACAGCTTTCAAGTACATAAAATGTTGCTATAAGGAAAAGGGAGAAAAATTGTTCTTCTTAATCTCTGAGGACAGGACAAGAAGCAATGGGCTTAAACTACAGCCAGGGAGATCTAGGTTGGACATTAGGAAAAACTTAACTATCAGGGTGGTTAAGCACTGGAATAAGTTGCCTAAGGAGGCTGTACAATCTCCCACATTGGAGATTTTTAAAAGCAGGTTAGACAAACCCTGTCAGCAACTGTCTAGATAATACTTAGTCCTGCCATGAGTGCAGGGGACTGGACTAGATGACCTCTCGAGGTCCCTTCCAGCCCTATGATTCTATGATTTCAAAATTTGGAAAATTAAGGGAAGGATTTACAGAAGTCAACTGGACTGAAGAGCTCAAGGACTTAAATGAGCAGGTTTGGAATTTCTTTAAATCAAGTGTACAAAAACTATCTGCAATTTGTATTCCAAGCAAGGGGGAAAAAACTTGCAGGGAAAGGCTCCAAGCCTAAATGAATGAATATTTACCTCAAAAGGTTTATTAGGAGCAAGCAGACAGCCTATACAGAATGGAAAAAGGGACTGATCAGCCAAGAAAGCTACACCTTGAAAGTCAGAAAATGTAGAAATAAAGTGAGAATTGCTGAAAACCAAGCTTAATTAGATTTTGCCAATGAAATTAAAATAAGATTTTGTGAGTTATATAAATGAAGAGAGAATAAAGCAAGGACGAGGTTGGGCCGCTATGCAGTGCAAAGTGGGAGGTGATTAAAGATAACATAGGTATGGCCCAAAAATTAAATGAATACTTTGCCTCAGTTTTCAATAAGAATGACAATACAGAATGTGGGAATGCAGACAGACTGAAATGAGAGTATAAAATAGGAAATTACCATATCTGAAGTGGAAGAAAACCTTAGAGAGCTTATTGCACTGAAATCAGGGGGACTGGATATTTCCATCCCAGAATACTGAAAGAATTCTAGTCCAGCAACAAGAAGTTTTAATGAATCCATCTATTCGGGAATGGTATCACATGACTGGATAATAGCTAACATCATACTTCTATTTAAGAGAAAGGAAGTGAGGGGAGAAAAGTGATCCAGGCAGCAGCAGACCTGTTAGTCTGACCTCAATAGCATGCAAAGCATTAGAACAAAAAAGAATTAAAGTCACTGAGGTAAATGGAAAAGAGGATGCAATGCAACATGGGTTTACCAGAGGTGGGACCTATCATACTGCTATTCTTCTTTAAGAAAATAACTGATTTTTCCCTTAAAGAAAATGCAGCACATCTAATATATTTGGACTTCAGTAAAGCATTTGACACAGCACCACACAGAAAATCATTAGTTCAATTAGAGAAAATAAGGATTAGTATGACTATTGCAAGGTAGATAAAGAACTGGCTAAAGAGGAGAAGGCAACAGGTTGTGCCAAAAGGTACACTACTGGACTGGAAGGAGGTTCCTAGTGGAGGTCCTCAAGAATCAGTCTTGAGATCAATCTTATTCAATATTTTTATTAATGATGTTGAAACTAAAAGTAGGCATGCTAATGAAATTTGCTGATTCTGAGCTGGGAGCTATTGTCAGTACAAAGGAGGATCAAAATACATACTGAAACAACTGGACGAACTAAGTGCAAGGCCAGTCACTTAGGCTCTAATAATAAGAATTTACATTGTGGGACTCATCAGTTGGAAGCAACAGAAATGGAGAGAGACCAAGACATGGTCGATTACAGGGTGACTATGAGTCACTAATCTGATGCAGCTGCAAAAAAAAAAAAAAAGGCAAATGCAACCCTAGGACATGTTAGGCAGGGCATTTCCAGAGAGAACGTAGTAATTGCATGAGGCTACTGCATAAGGCGTTGGTCAGACCTCATCTAGAATACTGCGTACAATTCTAGTCATCCATGCTCAAGAAAGATGAATTCTGAGGCAATGTGGCTAACTGCTTATGACGTGAGTCTGCCATATTTGAGACATGAGTTCTGTTTCTAGCTCTGCGAGGCACTATCCTGGTGACCTTTCAGTTACTCCTTCAGTAAAATATGGGTATTTGCTTGCCTTCAAGGGTACGGAAGTGAGGCCTTACTCAGTAATAAGGCTTCTGAAGTGCATACAATTATCACCACCATTATTATTTATCATGTTTATTACAGGAGCGCCTAAGGACCAACCAAGAATGGGGCCTCATTATGCTAGATACTGAACAAACATGGTAGTAAGAGGTCCCTGACCTGAAGAGCTTACAATCTAAATAGACTAAACAGAAGAGTTGAGGTTCATGGTCTTTTGGCTTCCAGACCAATGCACCTTCCCAGGTCAAATAGTATTTTGATGGAGCCATACAGCAGAGCCATGCAACAGGACTGGGATCCCGCAGGACCCGCTGCCATAACAACAGGAATGGGTAAAATGTATTTTGTTGTAGGCAGGACTGGGTGGGAGGAGAGACGGGACACAACACGACACACGGACAGACTGCAGTAATTAGCAGGAAAACACTAAAACTTTTAATTCTTAAATTTAAGCATGGATAGAAAGAGAATTGATTTCTATTATACCAGGAGTTAAAGTGGGGTTTTTTTACATGGTTTAAGCAAGATTTGTGTTATTCTTTTAGTAGCAAAAGTAAAAGTAGTAAAAATTGTTTCTGAATTTTATGTATAATTTAACAACTGACCATGCTGGGTGAGTGGCTGATTTTGTTTGGGGCAGGCATGGGAGGTTGTTTTGTTTTTTAATATAATGGGGAAATCTGTGTTTCTTGTGGGATCGAAGGTTTTGTGAGCGGGAGTATGAATTGCAGGACAGGAGCAGGATTAAAAAAAATAGGCCCATGCAGGGCTCTACCACACAGTATTTTAAACAAGCCTCTACAAGTTCTCCTATACACGTGCAAATAATCATTTTCTGTGAAAAATTCAACTTGCTGCAGAAGCCAAGAATGGAAAGTTTCAACATGAACTGTAGATGTCTGGCAAAGTTATAAACTGGAAATAGGGGTAATAAAAGGAAGAGTTAGGCATCTTTAATAATTGTTGTCATTAACAGTTCCACGTATGAAAAGGGGCTAAAACTAGGAGTAATTGGGACAAGATCAAGACAAAAATTAGTATTTAATTTGAGGAAAATCTTCCTGCCAGTGAAACGTAAGAGGCTGGGAACCAGTCTCCTGAGAACAGTGATGGATACCAGTCTCCTGCCACATTTAAAACTAGACTAGACAATTGTGATTTGTATTGTGTTAGCACCTACTCACAGCAGGACCCACTGTGCTAAGCACCATACAAACACACAGAGACAGTCTCTGCTCTAAGGAATTTACAAGAGATTAGCAAATGTACAATAGGGACCAGTCCTACAACAATCCCTGGGAAATAACCTAGATGGAAACAATTAGGTCTTTTAACACCATCAGTAGTGAACATTTACACTGAAAAAGTGTCCAGCAGCATCACTCATGATTAAGACCTCCTTGTGCTTGGAGCTGTACAAACAGATACAAAGACATGCTCCCTTGCCTTTAGGAATCTACAATCTCAGGCCCAGTCTACGTTTACCTTCGAGATTTGGTGGCAGCCGACAGGAGATATGCAAGTGACATGAATCACTTGCGTATCTCCCGTCAACTTTGCGGCGTCTGCTCCGCGCGCCATCCACACCGCGCTGCATCGAAGGGAACGGCGCTGTTCCCTTCGACGCAGTGCTACGCCACTTACCAGGGTGGTTTTCCTGCATCACTTGCTGGATCGACTGAGCGGGTTTACACAGACCACTCAGTCAATCCAGAGCAATCGATCTGGCACCAGCAAAGTTGCCGCCATCAGTGTAGACCCAGCCTAAGAAGATGTGACCTACAAATAGATTGCTATTTAAAATTTTATATACATTACCCATCTTCAGCTCATCCTAGCCATTATGATCAGCTGATTCCTTATAGGAATCACAGCCACAGTGGGTACTGAGGAAGGATTTAAACAAGGAAAGGGTACTGGCCTTATGAATCAGTTCAAAGAGAACGTTCCCTGAGATAGGGAAGAAGGAGCAAAGAGATTTGTGAAAGAATCTGACTAACAGGTGGATGAGGCTGTGGCTAACTTCAGTGATTCACCTGTAATTTGGAGAAGGGTACTCTCTCCCCATTTATAAAGTGCTTTGAAATCTGTGCACCAAGGCTCTATAGAAAGGTAAAACATGCCTCAGAACTTGATTTACATGAAAACCTCTTCTTAAGAGATTCCTACAAAGAGCAAGGGAAGTACTCCACAGCTTCCCATAGAAAAGTCACTGATGGCAGCCAGTACACAGAAACAGAAATCAGAGATGGTGATGACAATCACCTAGCCCTTCTTGCTCTATTAGCACACGTTTGCTAACATTTTTTGTTTTGGGGTTTTTTTTTAGTCTTTTGTCCCCCAAGGGATGCAGTTTCCATCATTTCTCTTGGACATTGTTCCCAACACATATAATACCTTGCCTGGACGGAATTCCGGGAAGAGCTCAGTAACACTTGGCAGCTGTTTGGTGGCATCTCGCTGCATTATTCCTGCAAGTGGCAGTGTTAGTTTTCCTTCCTTGGATTCTGCCTGCCTTGCATCTTGGGATCCCGTCTCTGACTCAGAATCAGAAGAGCTGCTGAAATCCGCCTTCTCAGAGGTAGCAGAGGAAGGAGCAATGATGGAGGGCAGAATGATACCATCTCCATCTTCAGATACTATAATAGAGCAAGCACCTTATAAGCAAGTTGCCTCTCTTGGTCCTCAGTACAACCCCTGCACACAATAAGCAATGTTTCCTTATCTTAAATTATGCCAAATCAAATCTTCCCTGTTTTAAAGTTATTGATTCCCATTCCAGTTTAGCCTTTTATTGCATCCCTAATCACCCCTGCAACTTTCAGCCACAGCTGAGAAGGCAAAACAGAGGTAGCTGAATTTCATAGTTTGGTTTGATTGTGAAACTTAGCATTTTTTAAAATGTTGTAACATCCTTTTACTCTCTATTTTATATATGAGCCAGTTATCCCTAGGCAGCACTATTTCATTGCACAGTTGGCCATGACCCATCTTCAGATCAGTCTGCAGGATAGATCTTTGACAAATTCCCAAACATGCTACAATATAAAGTCACTGCATAGAAATGCTTCAACCCTTGATGTATCACATCCTGTCAGCCCAAAACTCACAGATTCTTCCCACAAGTTTTTAGACGGAAGAGGAGAGTCCTTACTCACCAGGGACAGCTACATCTTTTTCATCCTCTCTCTTTACTGGAGGTGGAGGTGGTGGAGGCATCAGCTTGGAATCAATGTCTTCACAGTCAGCATCATAATCATCTTCATCTTCATCTAATCAGTCAAAAGGAGAAAATCACCTTGAGAACGTAAGAATTGCCATGCTGGGTCAGACCAATGGGCCATTGAGATCAGTATCCTGTCTCTGACAGGGGCCAGATACCCTAGAATCAATTAACAGAATAGGACACTTATCGAATGGTCCATTTCCTGTCATCCAGGCCAAGCTTCTGACAGTTGGCATTTAGGGACACCTGGAGCACGGAGTTGCATCCCTTACCATTTTGGCTAATAGTCATTGACGGACCTATTCTCTATTAACTTACCTAAATTTTTTTTTTTTAAAAAACCACTCAGTCCATTCTCAAGGTACCCAGATACCCCTTCCCCAATACCACATCTACGGTATCTCACCCCAACCACAGAGAGGATCCGGTATCAGCATTAACTTAGTACAGATAGTACAGTTTCTCAAATAGATCACCCAAAGCTGCCCAACAGTAGGATTCCTTGCACTCAACCGCTTACAAGATCAGGAATTGAAATGGAGATGAGTAGGACAGAAGGAAAACTGACAGCTAGAATTGAACATGGCTTCAGAAAAATAAAATAAATAAATAAATAAAATTCTACTATGACTTCCCTTACTCAGATTTACAGAGCTGGAACCTCAGCTAGAGAAATAAGAAAATCCAGGGCAAAAACCCTAGGTTAGTCCAACCTTCCTGATTGCCTGCTCCTGACTGATGAGAGAGGAAGTGAAAAGTTCCTTTAGGAGATAGGCAGGGGATTCATCAATTGTACTAGCAATAACACAGAGGAAAAAAACTGCAGCGGTTTGACATTCTGTCCCCTACAGGCAGCAACCTCCTATACTAGCCCTTATTGGAGAAGCATATAGTCCAGTCTCCCCCATCCTTATAACTGGTGAAAGTCATGGTGGTACTTGGATGAAGATGCCTACCTCATAGGCAGCAGCCATTAAATAGAATGCTAGGGAAGAGAGATGAGGAGAAACAAAGGATGGTTGTCAATAGCTTTGGATAATCCTATAAAGGAGTGGGGCTTAGCCCTCACCTGTAACTAATTGACTTCCTCCCAGGAGATAGGTCTGAGACCAGGAATCATGTAACAGCCTGTGGCCTATCCTGTCCTTCGATCAAAAGCCAACAAATGATTCAGTTTACAGTAACACCGCCAAGGAGCAGGCAGGATATTGCGGGAAATCTTGAGTCAGGGGCAAAGAACCTGGTTTATCTATTGAATTTCTGTTGAACTGTTTTACTTGGAAAAAATAAAGCCCTGAAGAAAGGAACTGAAATTCCACCACTGTTGTGTGTTATTTAATGTCTAGGCCATTAACTTGACCCACTGGCGAACATGGGGCTCCTGAAGCAGGCAAAGAACATGGCAGGATAACATGTATTGGAGAATGACCTCGCTCAATGACCACAGCAAAGGTCAATGTCACAAAAAGACTACCATTAACTGTTAATCACTTCCACCTATGTTTGCTCCCACCCCCAATTACCTGGTCTTCGAATTGGCTGAAGGCTGCCCATTGCCTGCCTGTATCTGCGGCTCTCATCTTCAGCCACCTCATTAATATCAGAGTAATCAACAGCATCCTCTGTACTCTTAACCCAGCCTGAGGAGGAAGAGGAAAGACTTGTCATGCAACAAAATCATATCCCAACATGTACTTACCACATCTAACCTCATCCTATCTTAGTTCATTTGCAGCAAAACTTTGAAATTTGGGAGATGGATAATTTGGGGTCAGGGACACGCCAATTTGCCAGCCTCATGAAAATCTGTTCAAATTTGGTAGAACTGTTGGGAAAGCTGTTTTGACCCAGAGTTAAGTGCACCACCTGGGAACCAGATCGTGAGTCTGAAATGCATTTTTTCAACTGATGAACATTCGTAATTTTGTACTTACACAACTGTATCAAGCAAAGCCCCATACCCCACTGAGAGGTTACGGAAGCTGGGAATATAACTTTAATATTGCAAACCGAAATCCTACCAATTTTGCCATGCTGCCTCTCAGAAATCACTTGAATCTTTCTCCGTTGCTGTGCTGGCTGTACAAATGAGTCTACTCATTTATAAGTAATGCACTGTTTCATTGTGTTATGTACCTTCCTATGCACAGCCTTCTACTGCTGGCAGTTAATGTAATAAGTCCTGCAGCTCATGGAATCTGTGCTGCAGGGCTGATGATTCAAGGTTCACACCCTGCAGATGATGCATTATTGGGCATTGCTACAGTTGCAAATAATTTGTTTACACATTTTTCTTTTTAAAAAACCATTACATTAAAAACTCTTAAAAGAATGTGAATGGGGTTGCAAAAGTCAAGCTCATGAAAGTTAAGAAATGCCAGAAGTAAGGCTGCTCTAAAAACCTTAATGATGCCTCCTCATATGTATGCCTCTAATTGTAGTCTCTAATTACATGATCACCATGGATCCTCATTTTTCCATGATAAAAAAACCAAAATTTTCTGATACCACCCCCATCCATGTTTTTCCATGATTAAAATGAAACACTGAACATGAATTTCCCTAGCCAAAATATATATAGGGATCAACTGAACATAATGTTTTATTGATATACAGATGAACGCCGTTTATCAGAGCCTCCATTATGTGGCTCGCTCTATTAACCGAACCACCAGCTGCCCAGGGCTGATAGTGATGGGGTTCAGGCGGTCAGTCGCAGGTGGCTGGGGCTCCAGCTGTCATTGCCACGTGGGGCTGACTGCCGAAGGACCCCACCCATCTTAAAATAAGGGATAGAAAGCTCTTTGCCAATTTTCCTGATTATCCCAATGTTTCATTATCCAATCTGGCCCCAGTCCCAATTTGATCAGATAAACTCTAAATTTAAAGTGCATTCAAAAATCAACCACAAGACGGGAAGGTTGTGTGCACTAAATAAGTGACAGTGGCACTTTCAGTAAAATTTAGTTCACATATGTATTTTTTCACAAAATGTAAAACTAGAGATTCTCTGGAAAAAAAAAAAACAAACATTCTGTATTTTTTCATGTTTTTCTGTGGGAAACTGATTTCTCGGATCCTTGATGATCACTTTCTACTTTTTCCCACAAGATTCCTGACTAATTTAGTGTACAAGATAGATGGTGCTCAGGACATGAATCTGGGCTATGTAGTGAATGATGCTTTGTCAGTAATACACCAGTTTCACTTGCTCTTGAAGTTAAAAGGGATATAGAAAATGAGGCAGGTGACTTCAGGAATAGAAAGGACAATCTCCATCCAGAATTGGGCCTGTTAGAATTTGTGAGTTACTAAGGCTGGGTCTACACTGACGGTGGCAAATTCGCCACCGTCACATCGATTGCTCTGGATTGACTGAGCGGTCTGTATAGACGCGCTCAGTCGATCCAGGAAGTGACACAGGAAAACCACCCCGGTAAGTGGCATAGCACTGCATCGAAGGGAGCGCTGTTCCCTTCGACACAGCACAGTGTAGACGCCGCGCAGAGGAGACGCTGCAAAGTTGACGGGAGATACGCAAGTGATTTGCATCACTTGCATATCTCCTGTTGACTGCCGCCGAATCGCCAAGGTAAGTGTAGACCGGGCCTAAAATAATACACTGATGAGCAGCATAGAAAAGGCCATGGTGCATTTAATAATTCTATATTCAATGCAGGGTTTAAATAGCGTGCAGTAAATAAGCCCTAGAGCCACATATTGAAAAACAGAAATAAATACTCAACAGCTGCCTCATTCGCTGAGCTCTGCTCCACAATGGAAAAAAATGGAACATGTACAGAAAAGAAAAATAAATATCGGATCATGTAATTAAAAATCACCACAATGCTTATGTACACAAGAAAGAATTAAGACTTAATGGGCATCCTTAATTCTAGCATTTCAACTTTAAATACTTCACTTTGCACCTTTCATACCATTCTTTTAACAAAAGGTTTTTTGTATTATATACAATTAAATCCCACAAACAATAAGCTGGGAACTTTACAGATAGGTGTAAAGACAGGAATCCCTGGCCCAATGAGCAGATAATCTAGACAGACAATGTAAACATATACAAGGGCGGTAAGAAGCAAAAGACAGTGCAAATGGACAACGAGATTTAGCCAAATATACAAGGTAAGGCAACACAATAACCCTGAACTATGGCAAATTGTTTAACAACAAGATGAGGTTTGTACAAAGATTACAGGCAGGGTAGACTGTGGCTCTTACGTTGGAACTATTTTTTTTCTTGTTAAAGTTATTGCTGCATTCAACATCACTCAGTGAGAAAAGGTCACTTCAAGCACTTCCAGGACCAGTGCTATTTCTGTCCTTTGTCTATTTGATTATTTGGATTACAGTAGATTACAGTATGCAGTGTTGTTTAGCCACGTAGGTCCCAGGACATTGGACAGAAAAGGTGGGAGAGGTAATCTTTTGTTGAACCAACTTCTGTTGGTGAGAGAGACACGCTTACAGAATTCTTCACATCTGGGAAACTCACTCAGACCATTTATACAGCACAGTTTTGTCAACAAAAGTCACCTTTCGTCGACAAAACAGTGGAGGTATACGCACTGCAATGCTCCTCCTGTCGATTTAACTCTCCTGCTATGCCGACATAATAAAACCACCTGGAGGAGAGGCATAGAGCTTTTTGCAACAAAGTTAGAGCACTGCAACATCAGCATAGACACTATGTTGTCTATGTCAGCGTAACTGGCCTGCAGATGTCCCACTACTCCCATCATGACCACTCTGGCCACCAGTTTGAAATCCGCTGCCCTGCAGCCAGGTACACAGGCATGCACCCCTCCCCTTTTAAAGGCTTGGGAATTTTTAAAACTCCACTTCCTGTTTGCTTGCTAGATGACCATGCTGGATCTGCTGGGTCTGTAGGGAGAGGAGGCTGTGCAGCCACAGCTCCACTCCAGCTGTAGGAACTTTGATTATTCATGGCATGGAGAAGGGTCATGAAAGGGACATGAAGCAGTGCTGTGCTAAGATGGAGGTGAGGCAGGCGTTGCCAAAGATATGCCACTTCTACAAGGAGCTGCACACCATCCTTCACAGCGACCCCATCCCACCACCAAGAGCCCCATGGATACTTTGGGACTGGAGGCAGCGGCCAATGGAGTGAATCCCAAGGATGAAGTGGAGCTGGAGGAGAATGGGAGGCAGGTGGCAGGGACATCAAGAGGCATGGCAAGCCAGGACCTCTCTTTAAACTTTGGAGGGGGTCTAGTCAGTCCCAGCATTCTGGCTCTGGCGCGCCTGATGCAAGAAAGGGGAGCTCCAGTAAATACTCCTTGTGTTTTGATACTGCAGGGAGACATGAGGTAGACCTTCCCCTCCTCCCCCAGGGTAGAAGTGGGATGGACATAATCAATACTAGCACTCTTTGCATCTGCTTCTCTTTCCCCTGTGCAGATAGGCAGAGGGGAAACTGCAGAAAAGTTTGTTGATGCACCCTGAGATGTCCCAGGAATCCCTCCCTAAAGATCCCTAGGAGACTTTCCTGGAGGTACTCTGCAATCCTCTGCCGAAGGCTCCTTGGGAGGGCAGACTCATTTCTTCCCTCATGGTAGGAAACTTCACCAAGTCAATCAGCAATTACCTCTGCAGGCAGCAAAGCAGCACACAGGTCTGCAACTGCATGCATGCAAGAGCTGCACCCTTGCATCTTGGGTTAACCTCAGGAGTGAGGTGTCAGCTGCTCTCATCCCTGCCTATGGAAAACAGAGACAGTATTCAAAATAGCAGCCCTACGCACTTGTATTGATACCCCTCGGGATAGGTTCCACAATGACAGCTGAACATACATCCAGCTGTGAGAGCCTCATTTCTAAACGTGCTCTTCAGTATCATGTTCCTTTTAGAAAACAGAAATTGTATAGCTGATGAATAAAAATGTACTTAGAGAAAGAAAAAAAATCTTTGTACACAACACGCACTGGTTGCTGCTGAAATTCAGACACAGTGGCCATCAGTGCATTAGCAGAGTACAATGAACGCACAAACAGCAATCACCACACGAGTCATACTACAGTACAAGAAAACAGTGCCTGGTTCAATGCATTACAGAAACATTTCTGGGGCTCAGGGTCAAAATGCTCCTTCAAAGCCTCCCTGATTAGCCCTCCGTCGAGCTCCCTTAACAGCCCTGGTACCTGGCTGCTCAAAAGCAGCTGCCAGCCAATCCACCTGAAAGTTCCACACCTGCAGAGACTTTCTCCCCCTTAGCTTCACAAATGTTATGCAGAACACAGCAGGCTGCTATGAGTATGGGAATATTTTCCTCACGGAGGTGTAATCTGCCAAAGGCACATTCAATGGTCATTCTGCACCTGCTGAGCCTGCTGCTGAAGCACTCCTTGCCACAGTCAAGGTTTCCAGTGTAAGGCTTCATGAACCACAGGATCCAGGGTTAGGCTGGGTCTCCCAGGATCACAACTAGCATTTCCACATCTCCAACTGGAATCTTCCGGTGTAGAAAGAAAGTTCCTGCTTGCAGCTTTCTATGCAGATGTGTGCCTCTCACACATTCTCTGACCACCCCTACACTGATGTTGGTGAAACGACCTTGGAATCATCTTGCAATACCATAGAAAAGTAACTCCATCGCAAGGTGGTCTGGGGGCAAAATGGGGATATGCACCCCATCTATCACCCCACCACAGTGAGGGAATCCCATTGACACAAAGCTATCCACTATTTCCTGCACACTGCCCAGAGTCACAGTCCTTCATAGCAGGAGGCGATTAACAGCTATGCACACTTGTATGATTGCAACCCCCACAGTAGACTTCCCAATTCCAAACTGAGTCGCAACAGGTCAGTAGCAATCTGGAGTTGTCACCTTCCACACAGCAATCACCACTCACTTCTCCACTGTGAGGGCAGCTCTGAGTTTGGTGTCCCTGCATCGGAGGACAGGGACGAGCTCCACACACAGTTCCAGGAAGGTGTCTCTCTGCATCCAAAAGCTCTGTAGCCATTGCTCTTTATCCCATACCTGCATGATGATGCAATCCCACCACTCAGTGCTTGTTTTGCGAGCCCAGAACCGACAGTCCACTCTGTGCAGATTCTCCATGAATGCCAAAAGCAATCTTGAACTGTTTCTTTCCATAGCATGCATCAGGGCAGACACCATGGCATCATTATCAGATTTGCAGGTCATAAAATACCACAGGATCAGTTGCATTGTGCTCAAAACACCCACCACAAGACTGGAGAGCTGTGTAGGATCCATGCTTTCAGACAGGAATGGTGGGTGCACAAGTTATAGGGGTTGTTGAAAGGTGGCACAAGGCATAGTTGGAAGCTCACAGAATGATGGGACAGAGAAAACTGCATCATGGGACGGTGAGCCCACCCCATGAGGCACTGTGATCCCTTCCCAGAAGTCCCAGCAGCAGATGGTGGCAAGTTGCACAATGGGATAACAGAGAGAGCACTGCACCATGGGCAGTTAATGCAAAAGCACCGATTGTGGAAGCACTCCACCATCACAAAAAGCGCCATGGGGATGGGCAGAAGTGGTTTAATTACCGTCGCAGATGATCGTCGATGTAATTTAAATTGACTTTGTAGCATAGACATAGCCTCAGTGTCATTGCTAAATACAAGGTTTGAACAGACTATTTAGCATAAGTAGTTAACCCATATTTCAGGAGACTATTCAAGGTGAAGTGGCTGATTAATACCCCTCCAGCTGTAGGGAGGGGAGGAAGGAAGGGGGGGGGAACAGGAGGAATGACAGCTGAGGTGATTAGTGGATTACAGATTGTTGTAATAACTCATAAATCTAGTGTCTGTATTCAGTCCATAATTTTTAGTGTCTATCAGAGTAATGAATTTAAGTGGTAAGATTCATCTTTTTAAAATACTATGTAGGTTTCTTTTCAGGATGAGGATTGACATGTCAAATATAGAGTGATTGCTTTGTGAAAAGAGCTTCTCCCACTGATATCGCTACCGCCTCTCCCAGCCGCACGGTAGCATCTTCACTAAAGTGCTGTATGTTAAGACAAGCCCTGAGTTAGTTTCCCAGACCTGAAGAAGAGCTCTGTGTAAACTCCAAAGTTTGTTTCTCTTACAATAGAGAAATTGATCCAATAAAAGTATTACCTCACCCATTCTGTCTCTCCATTAGATTACAGTAGCAGAGAAACTTCAATCAAGGATTGTGCAAAACGTTCTGCAAACAAGTAACAGAAGAAAGTCCCTGACCAACAGATTTTACAAGCTAAATAGATCCAATGGAGGAGTGGAGAAACAGGAAGACAAGGTCACAGTAAGTTGGAACTTAAATACCATATGTTAGTTAAACAATATAGAGGCCTCAATGCTGGTTTGTTTGTTTAAATGACTGAACAAGAAACAATAATAAATCCTGCACTTACCCAATTACAAGTGTGCACCTCCGTTATTTCCTAATGTACAATTGTTAGGCTTAAGTATTAATACATTAGTGATACAAACAGGACAGTTCATGCTTCAGAGCAATTGTCTCAAGAAACTGGCAGAACGTGACCAGAGTGTGAGCAATGAAGTTCCAGGCCAAGGGGTAGAAATGTGCCGTTAGTCTGGCTGTTGCGGTAGCGACAACCTAACCAATGCAGACGCAGATGTGCGCTCGGGGCCTCACCTTCCTCATCCAGCTGGGCTCCCTCGGTCTCCGCGGCAGCGGCACCTTCCTCGCTGGCGGTGAGCTCGGTGATCAGGTTGCCCAGGCCCAAGGCGCCCAGTCCGGCCAGATGCTTCTTGGATTCCTGAAACAGTGAAGACACGACCCGCCGTTAGCGCCGCGCGGGGGGCGGACGCGCGCCGCCGGGCCCCTCGCCTCACCTTGTCCAGGACGCCCTCCCCCTCCAGCTGCCCCGCCTCGTTAATGTTCCCGAAGAGGAACCCGGTCAGGGAGAAGGGCCCAGCGCCGCCCGCCTCCGCCTCCGCCTCCTCCTCGCTCTCCGAGTCCGACATCGTCCGGCTCCGGCTCCGGCTCCTCCGCGGCGCGGCGCTCCCCTCACCACCCAAAGGCCGGGACGGCGCAGCCCGCGCGACCCGGAAGCAGAAAGGCGTGTCACGCGCGGACCGGACATGACCTCAGGAAAGCAGTGAGCGTGTGGCACCATAGAGAGTGCGCGGCGAGAGTGTCTCCTCGGCGTCAAACGAGAGGGAGGGGTCGCCCTGAGCAGGCGGCGCTCAGGGGTGGTTCTACCAGGCTGGGTCTACATTGACGGCGGCAAATTCGCCGCCGTCAGATCGATGTCTCTGGATCGACTGAGCGGGCTGTGTAGACCCGCTCAGTCGATCCAGCAAGCGCGGCAGGAAAACCACCCTGGTGAGTGGCCTAGCGCTGCGTGCAGGGGCGCGCTGTTCCCGTGGCCGCGCAGTGTGGACACAGTGTGGCGCGTGGAGCAGGCGCAGCGAAGTCGACGGGAGAGACGCACGTGGTTTACGTCACTTGCGTATCTGCCGCCGAATCCGAAGGAAAGTGTCCAGCCAGCCTGAGTGTCTGTGGCGCGGGGGACCCAGCCCGGCCCGGCCCACGTGGGTCAGGCTGTCCGCAGCTGGGCGGCGGGCGCCGCTCGCCTTACACAGACCGGGCAACTCCGTGTTCTAGGGCGTGGGTGCCCGTCCCTTGATGGCGCGTGTAGACGCTCCGCCGGAGCAGGCCCGGCGCTGCCCTAGGCCTAAGCCGCTCTGCGACACCCAGCCCGGCCCTACTTTGCACCGCAGGGGTAGCCAGTGAGCCCCGCGGTGCAGTTACCAAGCCACCGGCAGCGAAAACGTTCATAGTGCAACATTGAGCACTCCCGGCTAGAAACCAGCAAACGCGGGGCTGCTGCTTCCTTCATTTGGCGCCTAACGTGTGGAGGGCGATGGCTCTCCATAACGGCCACAGGGCTCCGGGCTCGTTCCGTGCACATCTAATGAGCAGCAGCCAGGATTCATTTACCCCATTGTTTGAGATTTACCACACCTACCATCATTTTCCTGCTCTCAAGACGGAATTAGTTTCCTTTTAAGCTTTTCTATGGAATTTATAATACTCCCAGCTGGCTCATTCATTAGCCTCAAGGCACTTTACAAAAGAGGGTCAGTATCTGACTGCTTCATAATCATTAACCTATCTTCAGAACACTGTGAAGTGTTAGGAATGGTATTCCCATTTTACAGATGGGAAACTAAAGCACAGAGGATATGTTTCTGCTAATTTTAGGTGTATAAAATTTGATAAATAGCACCTGATTTTGCAGAGTACATGGTATTATATAGCATTTTATATACATTAAAGCAGAGCACCCACTGATTTCAGTTATAGAGCTGTGAGTGTTCAGCATTTCTGCAAATCAGAGCTCAAGGTATCACGTCATAGCACCCGGGAAGTAAGTACTTAGTGGCCACTTGTGAAAAGTTTGGTTTCAATGATTTGACTAACATTAGGAACCCTGAGGCCACATCTACACTGGAGAGCCTACTACAGCTGCCCAACTGTAAGATCACTTGTGTAGCCCATCTAGGACAGAAGGAGAAAGCTCTCCCACCAGCATAAAACCACATTAAGGAGCAGCAGTAGCTATGTTGGCAGGAAAAGCTCTCTCCCACCAACATAGCACTGTCCACACTGGCACGTCTGTTGATATAACTTGTCACGTAGGGAAGTGTTCTTTCACACCCCTAAGCAACATACATTATACTGATAAAAGTGGTAGTGTAGATATGACCTAAGTGTTAGGAGATGCTGAGGGAACTAGGCTTGTTTAGTCTGCAGAAGAGAAGAATGAGGGGAGATTTGATAGCAGCCTTTAACTACTTGAAAGGGGGTTCCAGAGAGGATGGAGCTAGGCTGTTCTCAGTGGTGGCAGATGACAGAACAAGGAGCAAGGTCTCAAGTTGCAGTAGGGGAGGTCGAGGTTGGACATTAGGAAAAAAGTTTTTTACTAGGAGGGAGGTGAAGCACTGGAATGCATTACCTAGGGAGGTGTTGGAATCTCCATCTTTAGAGGTTTTTAAGCTGCAGTTTGACAAAGTCCTGCTGGGATGAGTAGCTGAGGTTAGTCCTGCTTTGAGCAGGGGGTTGGACTAGATGATCTCCTGAGGTCCCTTCCAACTCTAATATTCTATAATAGAGGCAGGAATATAAATCAGTTTTCCAAGGTGGCATTGAACTACTATTCTCTTTCTATGATCCCCTATTCCAGTACTGCAAATATGTTCCTTCCATCTTCTGCAGCAAATGAAGCAGGATCCTATAGGCAACAGCCTCCTTTAATATTCAACCCCAATTCATCCTCACAGTAGATTGAGCCTGTGCACTGAATGAATTTTAGGAGTCATAAAAAAAAAGTAGTATGGGAACGTCTAATTCAAGACTATCAAAGCAGATGCACAAGCTGGCCAAATTAAAAGTTGCACCACCTCCATTTCCCTCACCAGTTTCCAGTCTTTCCACACACACTTAAGCTCCCTAATGGGCTCTTTGCCCAATCAGTCCCAACCTCACCTTTCCTTTCCTGCCCTTGCCCAGCCACTCCAAATTTCCCTCCCATTCCCCCCACCCTGACTCCATGTCTCAGTCTACTCTTTTTCCTCCCCACTGGTCTGGCTTTTGTCTCATCTGCCCTTCTTTCTCTATGTTGGCTGCGTGACAGGAGGTGCAGAGGTCTCCTGTATTCTCACTGCTCTCTATTCCAGTGTCCAGCCAATTCCAGAGCAGTTGTCAGATTTCCCCTGTAAGGGCTGCTGTCTTCAAGACTGCTGGCATGAGCTGACATGTGAAGTCTGATCACACATTAGAGCTAGGAAAGGATACAGCATGCCCAGTGAGGACAGAATTTTCAGAGATTTTAGCTGCAAAAATCAACTATGTACTGAGAATGTGCAAACTCCAATTTTTCAAAAGATTTATAATTTGGCTAAACATAAGTGGATTTTCACAGGAATGGCAAAAGGCACATCCCTGACACCAAACCCACATCCTGCCAATATTCAATTCTTTGTTTCAAAGCATGGGGACACTGGTCATCAGAATCTTTTAACAGAGGCCAAAACTCCTTCCCCCCCCCCCATTCTCAAAACCATGGAACTGTTTTGACTGAAATTTTCCCCCAAAAAATCAACCTGAGGCAGACACAAATTCCCCCCCAATAGATAGTTTGGCAGGGCTCGAAGCAACTAAAAAAGTCTTAATGGGAAGTATCAACCCTAATAGGGAGTGCTAGCAGCCCAACCTATAATACAGGGGTGGTCAAACTGCAGCTCTTTTACAGTTCAAGTGTGTTTTGCAGAACCCCTTACACCACCACCCCCATTTACCAGACTGGGGTGAAGAGTTTGGGGCATCAGCCCCCTAGGATGTGCCTGCCAGGGCTTGGGGCTTCAATCCCACAGAAAGGTGGTGGGGCTCAGGACTTCTGCCATGCAGGGAGGGAAGTGTCATGTCTTCTGCCTTGTGAGAGTCACCTGCTGGGTCTCAGGGCTTCAGCCCCACTGTGGATTGGTAGGGCTAGAGGTTTTAGTCCTGGGAGGTGGAGAGATCTTAGGGCTTCTGCCCCCCGAGGCACTCCTGTCAGGGCTTCAGCCCTCAAGGGAGCAGGGAGTCTTGGGGCTTCTGCCCCACAGGAGGTTCCTGCCAGGGCTCAGGGTTTCAGCAGGAGTAGGACTGAAGCACCAGTAGGCATGCCCTGCCACAGGGCTGAAACCCCGTGCCCTGACAGGCACACCCTGGCTCATGTGGCTCAGACGTTCAGTAAGTTTGGCCATGTTAACATGTGGAAACAGGATTTTAATGGGAATTATCTTGTATCTTTATAGTAAAACATCATATTCATACATTTTACAGTCACTAAAATTGGAGACTGAACAATTAAGCTTCTTAATTTGTTCAAAATTTGCTTTGCTGCATATCAGTTTCCAGATTTCCACAGAAAAGTTTAAGAACAATTGTAACATGAGTTAACAAAACAGCAAGAGATCAAGAAAGCTTTATTACAATTTAATTCTGCATAATTTAAAAATCATTTAAAAGTTAGTTGCAATACAAATTCCTTTTAAGTATAAAATCAAGTTGCCAGTGTATGTTTCAGTACCACACTTTGAATAGATAGTTTTAGGCTCCTCTATTGCACAGGAGACCTCCTTAGCTTCCCACTTTAACTGGGTCAGATAACCCCTCTGCTCAGAGAGAACAATTTGCTTAATCAGGTTTACCCAAACAGCACCAAAAATTCTACAGGGTAGAAATTTGGCACTCAAACGTAAAGCACTGTGGCCTTTCTGTTTTAAATTCCATATAAATAGCTACCATTGTATATCGAACAGAGCATATGAGTGCTAAAAGTATATATCTAAAAAGGCTGCCTCAGAGCATCCTTTGGACAGAGAATGTCTGTCAAATCACTGGGGGAGGAGGAACAAGTGAACTCAAAGACAAAAACATGTAAATGATTAGTCTGCTAGGATATAAAAACTGAATAGCACAGGAGAGAATGAATTGTCACAAGTCAGCTGCATTCCCATCCATTCAAATATAAAAGTTTTATAAGCTTGCTTTCAACTGTTCTCCTCAATGCTGGGATGTTCTGATCTTATTTAGAAATAGGCAAATCCAACCATGTGATCAGGGAACTAAGTCAAGTCTCCACTTATAATCTGACAATGGATAAAATCAAGGCAAAAAGGAACCAAATTCTGCACTACAGTTACAATAGGTTAAGAATTAGAGACACTTAGAGAGTAACCATTTACAGATTTTGTTCACACATTTCAATTATTGTAATAAGGAAAAAGTTCATGGTATTTGCACACTCCTGAAATTCATTTCTGACGAGTTCAGGTCCTGGAGTAAGAACTGCCAGACCAGTTCTCATGTCAGAAAACAGAAATATCAGATGTTGAGATCAGTCTGTTAATGAGGTACTAAGGAGAGCTCTCTAATGTCTTCGTATTGTTCCAGTCCACGGCACTTTGTGAAGAAAGCATCTCCAGGCTTCTGCAAATACAGTATATGGGTTTTTTTGGTATTTCTGAACCACCCCTAGTACACTACATTGTTTCATTAGCTAGTCATACTGATACTTGGGTTAATGTTGGCTTGTAATTCAGCCTTTTAGAGTGTGATTTGCTAACGTAATATATGCCATCAGATATCATGGAACTGTAGTTAATATAAGTTATCAGTACATCAACCAGAGAGAAAGGCACATCCTCTTCATTGAGGGGAACTAGGGCACAGGCAGGAACATATCCACCTCATACTTTTATACCACGTAAGGCAAGGCTGATTTAATATTTATCTGAATCCTAATAGCCCTATAGTGGCCAAGCTGCTGGCATCTTGCACAATGAGAAAAGGGGGCTTATTCAATCCAGGGCAGCATAACATTTTTACATGGATGAGATACTTGGAAAAAACAGATCTGAACCACTAACATAGGCTGCTCCCAAATACAGTCAGTGGCACCCAAGCAAGGAATGGAACTATTAATTTCAGACTTCTCAGTACACAAAACCCAGTCCCAGCATCCTTACATTAATACAAAAATCTCTTATGGAGTACTCCACTTTCAGATCAGCAAGTTGCATGGGCTAGACTTTCAGGGAGGTTTCATATTGTTGCTTTTTTGCTGATCCTAGGTGTTTTGGATAGACAGATTTTTGAAGATAAAAGCCAGTGACCATTTACAAAGGGGTAGGAACAGTTATTGAAGTGTTTAAACAGCTTCAGCTAACATAGTTTATAGCAGTGTGTGACTGGCTAATGTGGACAGGGGAACTATTTTTAAAATGCTCTAGCCCAGATAGCTGGCCAACCATCAGAAAACAGTTTAACTGGAATCATAAACATGGTTCCTAGCTCCATAGGGCCTACAAAATTCCAAGAAGTGGCTGCCATGAAATCTCATGCAAGCTAATTATAGGGGAAGGAACTAGGGTGAGGGAAGAGAACCAATTCTTCAAGGCCAAGAATCTCCTCCCAAATCTCCAGAATTCCCCCAAAAGGCAGGGGGGATGTACATGTATGCTTGTCATACTGGAAAATCTGCTTTGAGACTGTCATCCCAATTACCTCAAGCAGTCTGAAGAGACAACAGTAACTACGCAGAATTTAAAATACCCCTTTAGCAGAAGGGAAACCCTAATGCAGATAAGTTTGGCAGACCTGCATTTTAGTTACCATCTCACTTCTCTGTTCCTAAACAACCATAGAATCATTTATTTGAGTTACCGTCATCTAGAATTCCATGTATCAGGAGATGTCAACTTCTGATCTTAATATTAATTATACCATTTCAAGTGTTCCTTATGTCCAAACCACTGCACTAATCATACAAGTGATCACATTCTTTACTATAAAATAAGTCTCCCAACAATCTTGAAGGCATTTTTAAAGTTAGCAAAATGGTTTTCAAACTTCTTGTTATCAATTAAGGCACTAATTAAAAAGCCAAACTCTTGTCTGGAAGACCAAGTTGATGAGTCAGTGAGGGCCAGAACAAGCAGCAACTACATTTAAAGCAAAATGATCAACATGTCTTTTTCAGAGAGACCAATAATGAAGTTTGTATAGTATAGGAAAAGCTGGCTTTGAAGAAGTCCCTTCATCTTCCTCTACTGAAAAGAATGGAAGCCAACTGAACCCTGGAGATGTTGGAGACTCTGGAACTTTAGAAGCTGGATAGATATCTGACCACTCTCACTAGGCTGGAATGAGTTTCCCTGAAGCAGTTACCAAACTGCAAGAATATACATGAACCATTTCTGTTTAGAGCTGTTAGTGCAAGATGCAAATCTTAGATTAAAAAAGAAAGGAGCCCATCAAAATCCCTATTGGTCAGTCTTTATTTCACTCCAAACATCCACCATCTTCGACAACTACAACAGGACACACTTTTTTGTGTTTTTCTTTGTCACTGGGTATAAAACTGCACGCACGGCTTCAGCAAATACCTCTCGAACCCCCTCCTGGTTCAGAGCTGAACATTCCAAATATTTTACTGCTCCAATCTGTTTGGCCAATGAAGTTCCCTGTTGTGGAGTAGTGGGAGCCAAGCTTTGCTCCTTCAGCTTTTTAACTGTTTCCACATCACTTCGTAAGTCCCTTTTGGTGCCCACTAAAAGGATTGGAACATTAGGACAGTGGTGAGAGACTTCAGGGTGCCATTTGTGCCGAACGTTTGCATAAGAGGAGGGACTTCCAATGGAAAAACAGATGACAAATACATTGGTTTGAGGGTATGAGAGGGTACGCAGACGGTCATATTCCTCCTGGCCTGCCGTGTCCCAGAGATTTAGGCTAACTGTCCTGCCATCCACAGTCATCTGAGCACTATAGTTGTCAAACACAGTGGGTATGTACTCCTCTGGAAAGGCATTGGTGGTATAGCTGATGAGAAGACAGGTCTTTCCCACTGCACCATCTCCAACAACGACACACTTTATTGTCTGCATTCTTTATCCAGAAAGAGAGAATCCTGCACAAAACCAGAGACAAAAAAGTCAGAAAGTGCTCACTCATTTCTAGGAATTTTAAACACAAAGTTTAGAAGGTTTCTCTAATACCATGCTCTCAACATTTCTAATAATTTATTTTTGGAAGTGGACACAGCATGCTAGATGCTAAACAGAAACAAATCGAGACAGTCCCCATTCTGAAAAGCTTAAAATCTAGAACAAACAGAAGTAGGGAGAGGAAAAGAAGCACAACATAGAAGTAAAATAGTCAGATGGCAATTGGCCACATCTTGATTATATATTTAAATAAAAATAAACTAGCCAAATACCTACAACCTTGCTTGCTATCCTTATTCTCTACTGCCTAAGCAATAGTAACACAGAGAAGGCTCTAGGAGTTACACTGGATAATAAACTGTATATGATTCAATGGAAATGAGGCAAATGCGCTACGAGGATGTATGAATATCACCTGTAAAACAAGTAATGAATTCACTCAGCGCCAGTTACATAGTATAGGAGAGTATTCAGACCAGACCTATAAAAGGCTTAGAATGTAGCACCTAGGAGGAAAACTTGGTACATATGTTCTTTGAAATACAACCAGAGACTGCTACCATGTCTCTGTGAATACACAAAGAACTGTTCTAAAGAGGCCAAGAGCAGACTATTCTCGCTAATCATTGACAGAACAAGTAGGAACTAATTGGCTGAAGCAAAGAAAGCTCATGTTAAGTACAATACAACCTCACGATAAGGATCCCCTGGGGATCCAAGCCCATTTGGTTGTTATAGCCAAGAGGAAGGGGAGTGGCTGACACCTGGAGCCCCACAGCAGAGCTGACAGCTCCTCTGGGCCTGGGACCCACAGCCAAGCAGAGTTCCCCAGTGCCGGAGGAGCACACTCCCCAGCTGGAAGCCACAGGGCCAGAAAAGCCCTCAGCTCCATTGCAGGAACCCAAGTGTCAGTCACACCCCCACCCTCCAGAACTGGAGGTGGGATCCAGGGACCAGGTTCACTATAGCCCAAGGTTCACTACTGCAAAGGGCATTATAGCAAGGGTAAATTGTACTAGGAAAACCCTAATACCATAAGAAGAATTCAGCAGTAAAATAAGCTTCCAAAGGCAGGTTGTAGAATCACTGTTGAAGACAAAGACTAAGACTTTACACCCACATCCCTTCAGGAACATTATGGTATGCTGACCTAATGCAACGGGATAATCTAGATGGCCATGTCGAGCTCCTCAAATCTAACCTATACTCCCTCCCTCCCCCACCATCATATGATTCCCATCATTTTCCATCTGGAATTTATAGAGCTGAAGATGCTGTTCATCTTCATGCACAAAAGTTGGCTGTGTGTTTTCATGCGGGAGCTTCTATTGCTAGTCTGAACAAGAATGAACCTGCTGCATGCATCTGCCTCCCCACCCAAATGCCTTTGAGGTGCTACTTGTAGTCCTTGATTCCCAAACTGCAGACAATTGGTTGCTTCCAGTCAAGACAGAAAAGGAGTGACTACATTGCCTATTCCAGAAAATCAGTAATGCAGACACCACAAAACATAGTACTGAGACAATGTTAAGATGGTTAAGGCTTCTGTAAACATTCCAAAGTTCTTTTCCTCTAACTCCCTCCTTGATTCCCTCCAATTTCAAAGTCATCAACAATCTCTTAATAGTCAAATCTCAGGGTCTCTCCCCTGCCCTTATCCTTATTTTGGCATTATCACTCAAATCTGCATTGACATCTTATTTACATGAGGCTTGCACAATACTGTTTTCTCGTTCTTCTCCCTTGATCAGTATACTTTAATATTTTGTATTAGCTGGAAATAAGCTCTCAAACTTTGGTACATAATAAATATAATCAGATGCCTCAAATAACTTTTCAGTCAGGTTAGTGCTCAGCAAACTCAAGGAGCCCAAAGTTCTTTAGAAATATTCACCATTGACATACAGCCACCTTTGCACAGCATGGTAGAAATTCTGCCCCAGAAATCACCCAGCAGGTTTGGAGGGGAAATGAAGAGTAATTTGTTTGTTTAAATCTAAAACTGAAGGGAAAAATCAGAGAGACCTAACATAAATCACTCAAATTGAAATCTGACCAAGACTCCGGGCTAAAAAACATTCCAATTCTTGCAACAACATGTGCAACTAACTATTCAAACATGCCAGCCAGAATCAGCATCAGGTCTAGAGTTTAATATAATAAAAAGTGCAGGTTTACTGCTAAAGATTTAAAAAGTTGAATTACTGAAGTAGTAAACATCAATGATCAGCTACCTAGAGTCATAAATCAGGGGTTCTCAAAACTGGGGGTCATAACCCCTTAGGGGGTCACAGGCTGTCAGCCCCCTGTGCATGCCAGTAAGGATGACCTCTCCCTATGCCATGCCATCACCTGGAGGGAGGGGTCGTCAGAGTCTGAAATCTTTTCAAAGGTGTTCCCAGCAAAAAAAGTTTGAGAACCCAAGTCATAATTGAAAATAAGAGTTCTTTGTATTATATCGGAGGTAGTAGCATCTCTATACTTAAGATTGCACCAGAATCTCCATTTTAACGGGTGAAAAAGGCCTATACAAAGAATGTTTTGAGTTAAAAAAATCAATTACAAGTTTGTTTGTTTGTTTGTAGTTTGTGCAAGGCTTGAATTTTCTATGGCAGTTAGTGGTAATAAACTAGAAGGTAATTATGACTGTTCAAAGTGCCGTGTGACTATTTTTTCTAGTATGACATCAGACTAGAGCAGTCTTAACTGTCACAAAACAGTTTTTGTGATTATAGTTAGGTATATGGTAATTTTCTGTAGGGATAAAGTATATTCTTCATTTGAAATAGTTCATTCAACTCTGAGCGTACAATTAAGATGCTCTTCCTGTTCCAAAGAGAAAACAAAACCCGGGCAAGAAATGAGAAGATCCTGATCTAGAAATTTTGGTGATCCCATAAATGACAGTGATCTATTCAGTTATCCAACAGTCATTATATAGGAAGTAGAGTCCTGGCTATATACTTTCGCTGGGCAAAGTTATTTATACTTTAATAAAATAGGCTTTTATTAGCTGGACATAAGTTACAAGGATTGCATAGCAAGCAGTATATTAAGCATAGGGCCCATGTACTGAATATTAAAAAGCTGCCTTATTCATGAAGCATATTGAATCTTCTCAATCAATGAAGTAGCCTTTTGGGAAGAGTTGTGATTATGCAATTAGAGTCCATCTTAATGCATATGTACATGGGGCAGAGTTGAAATTATAAAGAGACCTTAACTTTGGCTTTCTAGATATTAGAAGTTCCATTTGCAACCTAACAGTATTTTAACGTAGCAGGGATGGGGAGTTGTTAATGGAGTGGTTTACACTTTCTGTACATCTTCCAGTGGAGGGATCGGGCCAAAATCTAAGTGTTTACCAATACAAATTCTACACTCTTCACTGTTTCCAGTACCTTCAATTCCCCAGTTACAGATATTTAAGTGAAGAAATCATTGTTTTAAAAATCATGGCTTGCAAACCATCTCCATGTCCACTAAAATCGGAAGATGTCAAAATAATCCATAAGAATGCCCCATAAACAGCAACATCTAATTTCTTTTCTTCCCTTATTTGGACTTTTTCCCCATAACCTTATTTTCTTCACTAACACGGCTTGTCTTATTTGACTATTCATGAGTAACAAATAGGAATTTTTCACTGGCAAACAAGAGCGTCTAAGCCACAGGTGTCAAACACAAGGCCCGCGGGCCGAATCCGGCCCGCCGGCTTGTGTTACCTGTGCCGGCAGTGTTTTCTGCGCCGAGCTCAGGGCACCGTGAGATCCCTTCTTAAAAGGGCAATGTCCGTCGGAGTCTCTCTAGTTAAAAGGGAAATGGCCGTCGGAGTCTCGCATTCTGCTGCCGAATGTCACCGTGCAGTGAGATTTTATGGCGGAGAGTGGAGTCTGGGAGCCCCTGCGAGTGCCTGTTCTCATTCCTACTCTGCCGCCGAATTTCATCCGGCAGTGAGATTTTTCGGCAGAGAGCAGACTATGAAAAGTAGAGCAGAGCGTGGCATGTGTGGCCCCCCTGAAATGAATGTAATTTAAATGTGGCCCGCCATACGAATTGAGTTTGACACCCCTGGTCTAAGCCATTCATTTCTGCAGAAATGAACCTTTCATTAATAAAGTTTCTAACTACCACAATTCTGAAGATAACCTTACAAATGTGCACAGATGCAGATCTGTCTTCTTGCTTCTGAAGTTTCAGCACCTTGGATACTGCTGAGAACTTTCCTGATACATTGGGCATATTTTATTCACTTACAAAACCTTTCATTAAGAAAGTGTTACGGTTGCTGCTGTACAACATGCCTTCTGTTCCCAGAACATGGGACTTCAAAGCCCCAAAAATTAAACATTAGAAAACAAAAACATTCAGATGTGGTCTAACCACATTCTTGAGAAATGTTAGCATTACAAGAAAATCAATGCAAGCTCAATGAAGGCCAGGAAATAGAGTTAAATTGATATTTCAGGCACAACACAACCCCTACTAAGATGCCTGCACATTCATTTGGGAATATAAATTATTAGCGTAAACTGCAGAAAAATAGCCTTAGTAAATCCCTTAAACACATTACTCTCTTTTGGATAGCCCCTTTCACATGTTCCTCCAGCTGCCCAATGGCAGGCCTGCCATGTAGAGCTCTGGCTTCATTCTTAACACATCCTTGGTATTTCCAGCTTTTCTAGGATTACTTTAGAGATAAGGAGTTGTGAATTCTGACAAATCTTGGGTTTTTTATTCTACTTAATACCTAGTATTTTCCTAAGGCATTTGCTCTTTAAGGCACTTAGATGCCTAACTGTACCTTTGGTGGATTTTCAGTTTTGACCTCCATATGTTAGTTGGAAATAATATTTGAGTTGAAGATGCATAGTTTGGTTTTAAAGGTGTACATTTTCAATAACCAAATCTTGTTTAAGCTGTTAAATGCAGTTGTTGCTTGCCAATTTGTGACATTATTTCCATATGGATATCCCCACTGGCTTCCATGCTACTGCCAAGGTACGTGAATTTATTCACTTCTTGTAGTACTCCTTTGCCTTCTAAAGAAATGCTTGAGTTATTAATTGCTGGATTCTCATTAGATTTGTTTATTCATAACTGTTAATCCTGTATTTCACATGATGTTTCACTTACCCCTCACTAAACCATGGAAACCACTTTTACGATGCAACAGAATGCTGACAACCCGAAGGCAAGACGACATTTGTGCACCTCAGACAAAATTCAGCACTGAAAAAGGTATACATGTACCTCTCTTCATATCACAATAAACGCTCTGCCAACATGCCCTAATTCTTCCTCCATTCAATACAGCTATACCTAACAGTGAATGCAGTTTTAGAGCATGAAGATGAATGCTGGAATTCAAATCTATGAAATACCACAAACAATGGCATATTCTTAATCCTTCCTCATATCTGTCCATGGTAGATTCATAGATTTTAGGGTTAGAGAGGAAACTTCCCATGCAATCTTCCCCATGTTACAGTGATAAGGTGATTCTAGTTAGTTATGCAATGTAAACTGAAGCTGAAGGACAGGAATGAAGCAAACAGTAACACCAGGGCTCCAGCAGTAACTGAAGCATGGTCACAACTGTTCTTTAATACAAAATGTTACACAAAGCACAAACACTGGGCCCACATACCTAAACTTCCATTCAGACCTTTCACACAGCATCTCCCCAGAGCAGAGGATACCCTCACCCTGCCCGCCAACAGCCATCCAAAATTGGCTCGTCAGTGCCCCCTGCCTCTCCACCTCAGAGTTAAAATAGGTTTGTCAGACCCACTTGAGCCATTAAAGCTCACATGTATGTTGGTGGGAGGTATAGCTCAAAAGAGTGCCACTGATCTAGGTGCTTATACAGCATCCATCACAATTATCTGAGCACCTCAAAAACAATTAATTTATCCTCAAAGAGGGTGTTGTAAAGAAGAGGTGGGGAAGTTTTATCCATTTTTAAATGGGGAAACTGGCTTTCCACTTTTGAAGCCAATCACACTATGCATATTCATTTTAAAGTGGCTACAGAATTCAGCCTTTAATAGAGATTGTGCTGCAACCCTAATTATTGTGCAACTACTGCTGCCACATAATATAGGCTGTTCTTGTCCCCAGGTGAGGCCTCTCACTTCCTCTTGGCTAATACATTTAGGATATCCAATAATTTATTCGTGGATGGGTTTGTGGTGGTTTCTTGCTGGTTCCCCTTCTTGAGGTGTTACTTTTGGGATACCCTTAATTCTGTTAAAATGTATCTGTTCTGCTATTCCTGCAGTAAGTAACTAAGAGAGATGACTTAAACCACTGAGGAAAAAATGACAACCTGCCTGCATCCCCAAACTTTACCAGGCTGGCTGTGAATTTTTCCCCTGGGTGAGGCCTTGAAAATTTCACTTACAAACTGAAGCCTTCTATTTTAACTGTGGGAGGCCTCAGTCATAATTTTCTACAAGATATACCATTTTATGTAAGAAAAGATAAGTTTTGTAGTTATAAAGATTTAATTTGTCTCACATTCGGGTTATACTACCTTATTGAGTTTTCAGACAGACTGCATGCACCACAGCCTCAACTGCAGCCCACCACATTACCAAGCAGGAGCATTAGTGATGGTTTCACATTTGACTCTACTTTAACATAACCGCAATCAGTTTCAGGATACTATTCAAAACTCTGCAGATCACAGTAAGACTGAAGATGCTTGTTGGGAAAGCTATGGACATAGCAGGCACAGCAGCTACTCACTGGGAAGAACCAAAGTACAAACGGGACAGAGAGGACCGCAAATCAAAAGAGGCTTTTCACGCCCCTCCCAGATGCCAGGACACTCAGGAATGGGTACATCTGTGTAAAGAAGTCTACCAGGAGGAGGGAGAGGGGTAGACAAGCAGTGGTTCTTAAAGTGGTGGGGGGACAAAATGGATCATGGGAGAGCACGGAGTAGGGGACAGAGCCAGTCCAGCTCCATGCTCCCCAGAGATGGAAGCAGCTGCCATCACTCCCACCTCCTGCAGCAGCAACAGCTCCCTGCCACTGCCAGGCACCCTCCCCATGCCACTGCTGCTGCCACCCCCACTCCCTGCACTGCTGGTGCTCACCGCTCCCTGCCGCCCCCCCCCCCCCCTTCCCATGCTGTAGGCCTTGTTTTTTTTCCAAGTGAGAGGTTTGGGGGAAGGGGAAGCACACACCCCCCAACAATCATGCCCTCTTTCCCCCAAGCTCCCCTCTTTTAGGGAAAAAACATGGGCTTATATTGTGGGAAGGGCACCCCCTTTCGGAAGGGGAAAAGAAGGGTCGGGGGAGGAGGTGTGACTGTTGGACCAAAGTCCACAGGGGGCTCCATTTTAAAAGATTGAGACCCACTGGATAACAGTCCCCACCACACACCATAAGAGGTGTGTTTTGAATGAGGCACTTAGCGGGCACTTGCCTGAGAAAAAGCTGAAGGGAGTTCCCTGGAAGGGCAATGTGGAAAGAAAACGCCTCCTATGAAATAATGATCCCAGGTGGGGGTGCGCGCCTTACTGGAGAGGCACTGAGCACAGAGAGCCAAAGCAGACCCACAGGGGCAGGGCCTGGAAGGTGCGGAGCAGACACGAAGCTGACGAAGAACTTAATTCAAGCCTGTTTGGGACAGAAACCCGCACTCCGCGGCGTACAAGCGGCCCAGCTTCATGCGGCAAGGCAGACGCGCCGCGGCCGAGTCCTGCGGAACCCAGCGCCGCCGCGGCAGAGAAGGGAGCCGGAGGCCAGCGCGGTGTGAACGCCCGCCCAGCGCCCAGGCCTGACCGGACGCTGCGCGAGACTCGCCCCGCCCCCCCGGCGGCGGCGCTGGGCAGCGGGCTGCGCCAGGCCGGGGCCCGAGGGTCCTAGGCTGGGACTCAGGCCCGCGGCGGCCCGGCCCTCGGGGGCGTGGGGAGAGGCTCAGCCGGGTGAGGGGGCCAGAGGCGCCCAAGATGGAGGCAGCGCCCCAGCTCCCCACCGCGGCCTAGCCCCTGCCGGGCCGCAGCCGCGGGCCCCGCGCGTTACACCCGCGCGCAGTCGCTGCAGCCCGCGGCCGGGCCGGGCCGGGCCGGGCCGGGCGCGCGCTCACCTCGGCTCGCCGCAGGCTCCGCTCACGCTCGGGCCCTCGGCGGCTAGGGACAGGAGCAGCAAGACGCGACCCGCCCTGCGCATGCGTGCCGCCGCGCCCTCGGTCCGCCCGCCGCGCATGTGTGCCTGGGATCGCGGTGTCATCTGGGAGATGTAGTACCTGAGGGCGGGCAACCGCCTTGGCGTCCCCGCTTCCGTGCTGTGGTCGCCATGACTCCACCCCCACCGGCCTGGGCGGGCCGCAAATCGGGGCGGGGGTTTGCGTCCCCGGACGCACTAGGCACCCACAGGCCCCGCCTCCTGCAGCCCTGGCTGGGGCCCCGCCCCCTCTCTCTTGTCCCCGCCCGCCCGGGTCTGCCACCGCCTCTGCGAGGTCCCGTGCAACCGCCGGCGGAAGCAGCGCCGCGCCCTGGGCCCCGCGGGCAGGGCAGGGCTGGCCCGGAGGTGGGGGAAGGCTCCGCCCAGATGCACGTTGGCAGGGAGCGCCCACCCCCGGGAGGGCTGGGCGCCAGGTGCGGGCAGCACGTGGCTGGGGCGGGAGGCGGGAGAGGTGCTCGGCGCTGGGTGGAAGGGTTGCCCACTCTCCCGTCCCTGGACGGGTGGCCTGGCCTAGATCGGCCGGGCTGGATCAGAGCAATCGTCCCTCTGCCCACAGCGGCCAGTGCCACGTGGCTAGCAGGCGTGAATGGACAGGCCGGTTACTGCTTGATCCAGCCCTGGGCATTGCCCTGCATTGTGCCTTTTCCAAGTCCAATCTCGCTCTGTTGAGCGGGGCAAGCGGAACTGCAGTGTTCCAGGTGCAGGCCTACCATGGTCTATAGTGTGGCACTGCAGTAGTTCTGTCTTATTAGCTCTCTCTTCCCTAATGGTTCCACTCATTGTTCGCTTTTTTGACTGCCTCTGCAGATCTGAGTGGATGTTTTCAAAGGATTAGCCACAAGGACTCCATGACCTCTTTCTCAAGTGGTAACAGCTAATTTAGATCCCCTCATTTTGTATGTATAGTCTGGATTCATTGTTTGCACATATAAACATTGCTTTTCATCCACCATTTTGTTGCTCAGTCACCCAGTTTAGCAAGTTCAGCACTGGAAGGGTGCCTGGGGACAAGTCAAGCAGGGCTAAGGCAGGGAAGCCAAAGATGCATCTTTGGTGCAGAGTACATGTTGCAGGGAGGGGCCCTAAAAATGGAAACGAGGAACCCAAAGACTCTTTAGTCAGACCCAAAAAACAGAGTCTGACCAGATCTGAGGAAAGCTGAGGATATATTGGAAGGATTATAGGACAGTCAGAGAAAGGGGTGGCAGAATATCAAGCTCAGTTACTTAGCTGCAGTATTCCAGCAGTGGTCACAGCAGTGGCAAATACCTAGGTAAAATATCCTGTCTACTCCTACTTGAGATTCCCCTGTTTATGCATCCAAAGATTACATTAACCCTTTTGGCCACAGCATTGCACTGGGAGCTCATAGCCAGCTAATTATCCACCATGGCTCACCCATGTTTCTCAGAGTCCCTCATTGTGTAACTATGGCCTACACACTTTTTTCCTAGAGGTATACATTTGCATTCAGCCATATTGGATGTATTTCTAAAAGATATGCTCTCAGAATTATTTTGGGGAAGGTCCATGGGCTGTGGTATATAGGTCAAACTAGATTATCACAGCGGTCCCTTTTGGCCATGGAATCTAGTAATATTAAAATGCGTATTGTATGTTTGTGCCCAGCTTACAAACAGATGCCGCTCACTCTGCATACGTGACCTGTCCTTTTAATTACTGAGTCCTCTCTCCCCCCTCCCCAATTTTTGGGTCATCTGCAAACTTCATTGATGGTTTTATGTTTTCTCCATGTCATTAATAAAGATATTAAATAATGTAGAGCCAAGCACTGATCCTTGCAGGACCCCCTATGAACAACCTGTTCAACGATGATTCCCCATTTATAATTACATTTTGAGACTTCTCAGTTAGCCATCTTTTAATCCACTTAATGTATGCCATGTTAATATTCCAGGTTTATAATCAAAATATCATGCAGTATGCTATTACCTTTAACAAGCAAATTTGTACTCTCATTCAAAAAATATATCAAATTAATTTTGACAAACTCTGTTTTCCATAAATCCATGTTGTTTGGCATTAATTATGTTACTTTAATTTTTTATTAAGTCCCATATCAGACACTTCCTCATCATGCCTGGGATCAATGTCATACTGATGGCCCATAATTACCTAGGTCATCTGGTTTACCCTTTTAGATATTGGCACCACATTAGCATTCTTCCAGTGTTCTGGAACTTCAGGACTTAATGAAAATTAACATTAACAGTCCAGTGAGCTCCTCACCAGCTCTTTTAAAACTCCTGGATGAAAGTTATCTGGGCCTGCTGATTTTAAAATGTTGAACTTTAGTAGCTGCTATTTAACTTCCTCCAACATGTACAAGAAACATCCCAGTGTAGACAATGCTAGAGAGACAAAGATAAGATGAACTCTACACATGTGAGGCAGTGTCTCTAGTAGTTTTAAAATCAGAGCTGGCCCTCAGTCTCCAGGGAAGTCAATCTGCTCACCTAGAGATGGTGCTGGGGTCCTACAACAACTTGGAGAGAGTCTTGTATTTGAAAGAAACAGACTTCAATCTATCTTTTGGAGAAGCTACATGAATGTCATTTGCTTACTGCTCCTTCCTCCCCCTCCTCATCTGTCTCTTCTGACCAGCTCAAGCTGTCATCTGACTCTTCCCATTGTGCTCCTTTGGGTTCCTCAGCATCCATAGTAGCTTTCTCAGTCTGCTCTTGTCTGGTCTCAGATCTGCTCTGGAAGTGCTCCAGTTTAGGCCAAGTCATGGGAATGGCCTTTCGCAGGGCGATCTCCACCTTTGTGGGCACCATGTTTACAAAGCTCTTCTGTACATCAATGACCTAGAGCAAGAATGGGGCAGGCAAGTCACAGTAAGCAACAGTGGAAAGGGTATTCAGTCAGATACACTAGCTGGGCGGGCATTTCTTACTAGCCATTATATGTAGAGCCCCAGCAGTGCACCTGGTGCTTTTCTTGAGAAGCTAGAAGACACTGTAAAGACAAGAGGCAGAGCAGAACGTAAACCAAAGACTGCATGGAGTTCAGTTACCTAGGACATCCACACCATGATTTCTCAAGGATTCTCTGATATTCATTTTGCTGATGCTCTCTTATGGGGGCTGAAAAGGGCAGAAGATCACCAAGGGAGCGGGAATGGAAACCACAAGCTGAAACGGGGTAAACTATCCAGAATACTTGAGTCTCCACTACAGCAAAGCTTGTACTCTTCTGAGCTACCTAGAAGGGAGGGCTCATGAGTAAAGTCAGGAAGGGCAGTAACTGCATTGCAGGGATAGGCCCAACCAACTGGCTTCCATTTCCAGAGATTGGGCCCTCCAGGATGCCATGCAGATGTAGGAGTCCCTCCTGAGTGCTCCAGGATGCTGTGGGGGCAGAGATGTGGCATACAGTTGAGGAGAGACACAGCAAAACTAAAGGAACTATAGTTACAGGCAAATAAAGGTCCAAGGAGGAGATGCTACAGGAAGATGGTATGAAGGGGGCAGGGCTAGGGAATGCTCCAAGGGAATGAGAGAATTCTCTCTCCTTGCCACTCAGGAGATAGCTGGGGGCTCAGGAGCCATAGCCTGTAGTTACTGAAGAGAATGTTTAGGCTACATAGTAGTAGAATCTGGTCTGGAGAATTGAGCACAGTGATGGGCATCAGGAAGTCCTGAGTCCTAGTCCTGGCTGTACTAGACTCACCATGTGACCTTGGATAAGTCATGTCACTGTCTGTGCCTCAGTTTCTCACACTGTACAAGAAGAGGAATGACAGCCCCTGCCCAAGAATTAGTTGGTTACGGACTGTAAAAGCACTGTAGGAATGCTGTGAATTATGAACAAAACTGTCACCGTGGCTGAAATGTGTGGCAGGATAGTGGGGCTGTAGGCACTCTGCCTGATGCAAGATCAGACTGTGTGAGCCAAAGAGCTCTTTCTGTCTGCTGTATGATTCCACAGAGACTAGATACACATGCTAAACCGCACCTAGGCATGTGTACATGGAGTTGCCCCAGGCTTCTCTCTGGCCTGTTACTTGTTACTGACTGGCTGAATCATTGGCAGTGCTGACTATACTGAAGATTGGCCAACACACCCCAATATAAGACCCTGTTTTCAGCTGTATATAACATATACGTTGTTTGCCCAGGTTAAAAAAATTCTTCCAGCTCTTTTGTTGAGAAGCTCTAACACTTCTATGCAGGGAAGGACTTGGAGCAGGAACTTGACTTTTGGCAGAGGGTTACCCTGGTGTGCGGGATATGCCTTCTGCAGTGCCTATGAAAGAGAGCCCAGAGTTGGCCAATTTATACATCTTTGAAAGAATCTCGGTCTGCACATGCTCAGTAGAGACTTGATGAAGTTCGGCAGTTAAATTAGCTGAAAATTCTGTCTGCCCTGAGGATGTTCCACTCTCCTGCAAGGGCTGAGCAGGACTTTCTCTGCAATTGCTACTCCCCGCTGTTGTGTGCTGCTCTGGGGCTGGACACAAGATTGAGAGCATGAAGTCCCTCTCTCTTGCGCTCTATGCTGCTCAGTTGGTGCCAGACAGAGTGAAGGAGAAAGCAACTGAACTCAAATGCAGAGGAGACATGAGAAAGACTGAAGGTGGGGCTAGCAGAGAGAGTAGAGTGAGCCAAGGAACTTTGGATTGGGAGTTAGTGGTGAGACTGGGAGTGGCTGGGCAAGGAGCATGGCAGCCAGTGGGGGGAATGGGGACAGAACTGGGAGCACTGGTGCCAGAACTGGGAGGGTCCAGGGGACCGTGCCCCACCCCCTTTTTAACAAAAAAAACATATGCAGTATTTGAAAAACATGATCATACTGCTAAAGGCCAAGATGCACTATGAGATCAGATGAGATGCATTCTTAGATCTACATTACAATCCTAGATAATCACATAATCTTGTGAACAAAACTGCATTAAGTTTACATTTTTTGTTTTATAGCTATCATATTGTTTTTATCTGCTATAGCCCGTTAATGGTGTTTGTTAGGTTTTCTAAAAATATATTTAGGATTTTATTTAACATTAGAAAAAATAATTTTATATAGTAGCTCTTACATTGGGACAGGGTCACCTCCCTTCTAAGTTGTTATTATTATTTATTTATTTTGCTGATGCCATTTTCCAAGGAAATTTACAATGCAGGGTTACGATTGTTGAAACACACATTGTACAAGGCTGATTCGATTGTCATGTTACAGAATTGCACATTACAGTTCAATAATAATAATTATGGAGCACACGCAGTAAAATGACAAATGCAAGTGAAGTACAATACATGAAGTTGAAAAATAAAATGCAATCCCAATGTTTAAAAGTAAAGTTGTCTTTTTTCATGTTTGTACTATAATTCTATCTTAAATATTAGAATGTGGCTAGATTTTGTATTCTGGTTATTAATGTTACAGTTGTACTCTGCAGGATATTTAAGTAATATTTTAATTCCTCCAACACTTTGGCTTCCCCCCCCACCACCACCACCACCTGTACAAAGGTGGAGCTTGTGTGTGTTGGGGGAAGATACATTGGATGTGCAAGGGGAGAGGATACTGGAAATGGCTGGGGAAGGTGACTGGGACAAGGAGGGAGTGGGGGTATATGTGGGTAGTGAAATCAGATGAGGATCCTGGATTGTGGGGGGGACGATGGGACTGGCTGGACAAGGAGACAGAAGAGAGAAATGGAGGACACCTGGAGGCCCTTGCAGCTAGTTAGTAAAGCATTAGCTTCACCCCAATGTGGTGTTGTCTACAGATCACAGAACTGGTTGATGGCAAACAGTCCCTTTTCCAGCATTACAGCCTCTCCATTTCAGCTCTGCCTAACCTCCCAACAGGTTTAAAATGTTGACATTCTTCATGATTTAGCTCTCAGACAGAAAGAAAAGGCAAGGGAGGACGCACTGAATCCCTCACAGGACAGGTACAGGGGCACATGACATGGGGGGAACTGGGAAAGAGCGGGGGGAGACACATAATCCTCGCATGTGAAGAGGAGAATGGGAAGCACACAAAGTGCCAGGTGTGAGAGGGGGTTGGAGCATTGCAGGGAGTCCCTGAAACCTTGGGGGGTGGGACAGTAGCCCACAGGGAGCTTGTTGTAGAGAATGGGGGAATGAAAGGAACTCCTGTTTTACACAGTATTCAGCATACAGACACTACAAAGTGTGTGGTCCTCTAGTAAATTAGACACAAAAACTATGTTAGCAGAATGTTAAGATTGCAAAGTCAAGCATTCTGAAGTTAGGAAATGCTAGAAATAAGGCTGCCAGTGCAACCTTAATTTGACACCCCTTGCGTGCATGCATCTTGATACGGTCTCTAATTACATGATCACTAGCATTTTTTCCACATGACCCATTACATTCAATGTAGAGGATGCAGCTATTCAATTCAAGATAAAGTCTTTAGCATCTACAGGACTGGATAACTTACATGCAAGAGTATTAAACCATATAGTCAATGTGCTCTCTGAATCATTCATGTTGATTTTTAATAAATTTTGGACAATTGGAGAAGTTTCAGAAGACTAGGAAACTGCTAATATTGTGCCAATATTTAAAAACAAACAGGATAACTATATGCCAGACAGACAGACAGTGATCCCAGGCAAAATCATTGGAAAGGTTGATGTGGAATGCCCTCAGTAAAGAATATACAGATGGTAGCGTAACTGATGGCACTGAACATGGTTTGATGGAAAACAGGTGGTCCTGGGATGAAACAGAGCTGTATAGATACTACAATGATGAGTATCAAGAAAAGTCAATGGGGAAATTACATTTTATTCAGCGCAGAGTTTGAATAGTGTGCTGTAAATAAGGCCTGGGTTCACACAGGTCAATGAGGAGAAAAACTGTTGAATGCACACCACTCATCCTGTGCACTGAATGAGGCAGGAATCCTGTGGAAAAAACAGTATATGATTGCGTAATTAAGACTGTGCATAATGCATACACCCAAGCAGGCAGAGTTAAGGTTGCACAGGCATCCTTAATTCTGGCATTTCATAAGTTTTAAGTGTTTGACTTTTGAATCCTTTTTTAAAGTTGGAATATAAGCTCTTTTGGGGCAGGGTCTGGCTCTTGATTTGTTTTCATGAGCCACCTAGCACACTTCTAAGCACTGTATAAAAAACAGCAATAAAAGTCCCATGGATTTCCTGGAGCTCTATAAAACGGCAGCTCAGAAACCACTTCCAGGAGACCCAGTAGCTGCCTTAGCTAGCATTGCTCTTCCAGCTGCCCACAACCCTTCATCTGCAAAGGAAAAGAAATATCCAAATCTGAGTGGAACAGAGTCTCCTCTGGTTCCGGGAGAGATGGAATCAAGCTGGGATGGAACTGGGCTCAGGTCTTGGGCACCGTTACAGCCCAGGAACAAATGTGTCAGAAGGTAGCTGCCCCAGTAAGCAGGGTTGGTTAGCTCCCCAGTGTCAGAGCAGCAGTGGCCAGCGAAGCAAATGCAATTGGTCAGAGTTACTGCAGGGGCTATGAAGGCCTGTCAGAGGACAGGAACAGGAGCAAGTTAGTGGTACCGCTAAATAAGGCAGCTTACAGAGAAGCCACCACAGTGGTGCTTGCTCCCGTGTGGGTCCCATCCACAAGGTGCCCAGCAAGTCTGCCCTGGAGCTGCTGTTCTGAAGGAGTGATGAAACTGCCTGATGGCAGATGTCTGGATACACTGCAAGGAGTAAGAAAGGGGAAGGCTCCCTGCTGGATCCTCCTAGCTTGAGGAGTCATTGAGGGAAAAAGGGCTGCCTGGAGGGGAAGCTGGCTAAGGCCCTACAGCTGGCTAAATTACAACTCAGCCCAGAAGGAGAACTGAGGCTCCTGCCATAAGGAGAGACTGTGACGTTTGAAGCACAACCCCAGCTCCAGGAAGATACCTGAGGTGGGGAGGTGTCTCCTGAATTGGGACACAGAACAGTGTGACCTGGAACAACTAACAAAGCAAGTCTCCTCTCTAGGCAGGGGTGGGGTGTGTGTGTGCATGTTCTGAGCCAGCTTAAGTCTAGTAATTGATTGAAAGAACCTGGGGGGGAGGGGGGAACACAGTGTATGGCAGGGCCACAAGGGGGTATGCTGGAGAGGCTGGACTCTTGATAATGTCCAAGGTCAGACCATGGGATACCAGCCCAGCCTAAGCCTATGCTAGAGGCTCCAGAGAGTCCACGTTTGTACATGCAGTGCTTCCCCAAGAGTACTGACTACTTTGGGTCCAGTTCAGGGGGCCACAATACAAGGATGTTGATACGTTGGAGAGGTTCAGAGAAGAATCATGAGGCTGATGAAAGGGTTAAAAACTTGCCTGTTAGTGAGCTCAGTTTCTTTATCTTAACAAAAAAAGGTGAAGGGGTTACTTTATCAGTGTCAGACAGCATTTACATGGGGAACAAATATTTAATACTGTAGAATCTCAGAGTTACAAACTGACGGGTCAACCACACGGAATTAGAAGTACACAATCAGGCAGCACCAGAAACCCAAAAAAGGCAAATGCAGTACAGTACTGTGGTAAATTAAACCTACTAAAAAAACTAAGGGAAAGTTTAAAAAATAGATTTGACAAGATAAGGAAACTGTTTCTGTGCTTGTTTTGTTTAAATTAAGATGTTTAAAAGCAGCATTGTTCTTCTGCATAGTAAAATATCAAAGCTGTATTACATCAATGTTCAGTTGTAAACGTCTTAAAGAACAACTTAACGTTTTGTTCAGACTTACAAACACCCTCCATTCCCATGGCGTTCATAACTCTGAGGTTCTACTGTAATGGGCTCTTCAGTCTAGCAGAGAAAGGTTTAACATGACCCAATGGCTGGGAGTGGAATAGACTAATTCAGACTGGAAATAAGGTGCAAACTTTTAACACTGAAGGCAATTAACCACTGCAACAATTTATCAAGAATCATGGTGGATTCTCCATTACAAGCAATGTTTAAATCAAGGTTGGCTGTTTTTCTAAAAGCTTTGCTCTCAGAATTATTCGGGGGAAATTCTATGGCCCATGTTACACAGGAAGTCAGACTAGATTATCACAATAGTCCCTTCTGGCCATGGAATCTGTGAATCTATGTCTTGGCACCTGAGCCCGGCTTCCAGACACTTATCATTCAGTTTGCTGGAATAAGGGAACCAAGATAAACAGGAACCTTACCCCCCAGAGATCCAGTTTTGCCTGGAAAGCCTTGTCTCCTTCGAAAGTGATATGCACATCAAGCTAAAAGAGACACAAGAGAAAGGTCTTTTAGCAAATAGGGCAAAGAGGAACCAACTGCAGAGCCAGTGAGCGAACAAGCAACAAAGACACACAGTGAGGGGAAGGTGTCTCCACTAGAACCCGTGGTGTGCCGAGGAGAGGGGCAGGAGGGGGCCATGCCCCCTGGCCGCCAGCCTGGGGGTGTGCCGGCAGAGCCATCCTCCTCGGAGCCACCCCTCGCTGACATCCCCAGCGGCGGTGCTGACCCAGGCCCTCCGCATCCTGGCCCCTCCGCCCCCCGATCTGGGCACAAGGAGAAAGCCGCAGGGATCCCAGCCACACAGGGGCAAGTAAGTCCCCCGCTACTGCTGAGCGGCCCGGGGGCATCTGGCTAGCCCCTGTCACTCCCCCTCCCCGCCAGAGGGGCCAGGTCAGCACAACTGCCGGGGATGCGGGGGGTGGCTCCTCCTCTGAGGGCCTGGCTGGTGCCCACCCAGGCCAGCGCATGGGAGCCTGGCCCCCTTGCTACGGCCCTGTCACCACACCCACTGCCCCCTCAGCAGGAAGGAGAGAGTGGGAAATGGATCTACTGTCACCCCCATGGGGGCATTGCTGCCACTGCCTTTGCCACTGATGGGGGGGAGGCACAAATACCATATTGGCCCGGGCACTGGAGACACAAGGTACGCCGCTTTCTAGAAGCTGCCTTTGGGATAGCATAGCTGCACAGAATCATAGAAATGTAGGACTGGAAGGAACCTCAATGGATCATCTAGTCCAGTCCCCTGCACTGAGGCAGGCCTAAGTATTGAGGCTGACCTCCTGATACTGAGATGTTTGTGTCCCCACATGACTAGGCCCACCCCCACTGCAGGCCTCTGTAGTAATGATATAATCCATCCCCTGCCTACCCTGACGGTCTCTGGGCAAAGTCGAACTCCACTTTCTCACCCCCCAGGTAGGGTAACCAGCTAGCATGCGTGAAAATAAGGACAAGGGGTGGGGGCTAATGGGCACTTATATAAGATAAAGTCTTGACTATTGGGACTGTCCCTATAAAATCAGGACATCTGGTTTTCCTACTCCCAGGCCCTGCAACATCTAAACCCCACTTGTGTGTTCTGCAGAAGGGAGGTGAAGCTAAGAAAGGGAACCAATGTGTGATAAGTAAACAGATGCTGAATGACTTAAGTACTTATTGTCTTGTTATTTACAGATTGCCGCAGTGGGATATGCAGTCTGATGCTCTTAACTCAAAGTTATCAACAAGAGCATTAACAGTAATAATGAATGTAACAAATGAACCCAAGCCACAAAGCCAAACCATAATCAGAGTTGATGCAGCAGTTAAATGAAGACTTTCTCTCCCTGCCACAGCTAAGAACTGCACATTAACTTTGCTCCCTATACCTTTCCCTGCAGCCAAAATCTAAAACAAGTGAGATCTTAAGCCCTCATGAGATTTTAGAGATTTGGAGGCAGTCACTAATCCCCAAGGTGCCAGATTTTTGTGCTGGTTCAGGGTGGCCATTGGGTTAACCCTTCAGTTTCACTAACAGCTTCCCCACTACTAACAGAGGAATTAACCGTGCATGTTGCTGTAGCGTTACACTAAATGGACTAAAAGGCTGAGGGCCAAACCAGCCTCAGAGTTATAATCTCATTATTGTTAGACTTAATGGGAGAGACAGACTTCACAGCAACACAAGCAAAGAACAAGCCAAACGTCTCCAGGAGATGAGCCCAGTTGCGATAAGCAAACTACTATGCTGTCAAGATTGGGAACCAATCTTACTGTGTGCACAGGGAAGCTGCAGAACTACTTAGATTCCAAGACCCTTCTTAATAAATATTGCCAGGTTTTATTTTAAAACCATATAAAAACATAAAATAAAAGGCACTTCACCTTTCCTCCAGGTATCTTTGACAGATTCATAAAAACATTGTCAACATGCTGGGCTACATACAACCAGATGTCACTGGGCACTTACGTCAGGTCCTTATAAGTGGTGTTACAAACCAGCTCCAATGTCACACCAGTAGAGAGTTCCTTAAAACTGGAAGCACAGTCTGTTCCAATCAGGGCAGGAAGACACAGACCCTATCAGATCTACTTACACCAGCATTTCAAACTGGGGGCTGCATTTTGATGCGGTTGCCATGATAGAAAGCCCAAGCCCACAGCCCTCCACCCCACACCCTGCACAGGGCAGGAGCCTGGAGCCCTGAGCCACACAGGATTGAAGGTAGGTGGGTCACAATTTTTTCTAGTGGGGGGGTCATGTTTTTTTTAAAGTCCAAATGGGGTCACCGGCACAAGAAACTTGAGAAACACTGGCTCACACAATTGAGACCTAGGAAGTGCCACATTGGTCAGATGCCACAGGCCACCAAGTCTAGTATTCTGTACCCAGCAGTAACCATCACGAGTGCGTCAGAGGCCCAGCAATAGGCAGCAACGGGATAACTTGTTCCCCGGGCAGGTTTCCTCCCAACCCCACTATATAGCATTTGTCTGAAGCACTGAAGCAGGCAGTTTCTATCAACCCATTCCAAAATGCTTGGGTGTTTTGTTTTTAGCTCTTGCTATTGTGACACAAGACATTTTCATTACCTTTAATGTCAGATGTTTTTGAATCCTAAGCTTTTGGCCTCATTGGCATCTTGGGGAGGTGAGTTCCACAGACTAATTGTACATTCTATGAAAAATGCTTTAATTTTATCAATTTTAAGTTTTGCTGTCTTTCAGCTTCACTGCACATCCCTTTGTTCTTGTAAGTAGTGGCATTCATTATTTTTCACTCCACTAGCACATCCTCTTAGCCATCTCCTCTCTAGGACATGGCACATGGTGGAGACACTGAACTGGTCAGTGATTAGCAGCTGGAGAAGAGCCAGGCACATAACTGAGACATAACCATTCAATGATAATGTTGTTGAGCCTGTGATAAGCTGCAGGAGGTGCTGAAGTATATCTGGAGGGGGAGCACTCCAGTGGCACAAGCCTTGCCTCCCATCCTCTTGAGGTGGTGCCACAGGACTGTCCACCTTTTATTAAACACACAGAAAAAGGAAAACCATGATTAAAATTGGTGATTTAAGTCAAGATGGGATGTTTTTCTAAAAAATCTGCTCTAATTCAACCAGAAATTGTTTTGGGGCAGTCTTATGGCCTGTATTATGCAGGAAGTCAGATTAGATGATCACTATGGTCACTTCTGGACTAGGCTCTATTAATCTATCTGTAAAATCACTTTGATTTAAATCAGTCCACCCTGTACACAGCACACGGTCGGATTAGCAACTCTGAAACCTGCCCAGCTTTTACTAGCAGCAGGCTGTTTAAGGTCTGCTTGTAGCTGCCTCTGTTCACAGAAGTGTCACAATAGTGGAGTTGTCCTGGTGGCATAGCCAGACTCTAATGAGATGGAAGCAGGAGAAGAGCGATAGGGAAGATGAGAAATAAGGTGGGGTAGGAAGCTGATATCCAAGGGACGGGGATGAGAAAGGGAACCCAGTTCTCACACCCATGGGTTCTTCAGGAGTTCGCTGAAGTCAGCAGGGAAGGCGATGTCACCTGGCCCGGTTGGGTTCAGACACCTTTTAGGGTCAGGATGATGAAGGCCCTAAAAATCATGGTGGATCCCAGGAGGCAGTAAAGATGGCACTGGCAGCTGCCACGATGAGAAAGTTTGTCCTTTCGAGTCCACCTCTGTCCCCAGCTCAGTGACCACTCAACAATGGTCAGGGAGTGGGGGAGGGGCAATCTCACCCTATTAACATTGACCAATCAAAACACGTTTTGACAGATCTTCACTATAAACATCTCCTCCCTTTTCTAGAACCTTTTAATCCATCACACCAAGCCGTGGCCATGCCAGGAGCCCAGCAGACTCCAGGTTTTTGATGTAAACAACCCAATTTGCATCACTCTATTTGTCTCCAGCTTTTGCTAACTTTTGTAAACAATTTTATGGAACAGGTTGAGCTAGATTTCTTGTTACCTTGGCCAACTGAGAGTACAGGCTTCTCTTTGCCAGGAGCTGGGACTGGAGATAGGGTGGATCACTTGATAATTGTCCTGTTCTGTTCATTCCTTCTGAAGCATCTGGTGCTGGCCACTGTTGGACAGGACACTGGGCTAGATGGACCATTGGTCTGACCCAGCTTGGCAGTTCTTATGACCAGTCTTAACACACCTCATCTACTCTCTAACAGCTTCATTCACATAGTGAGAGGCAGTGACGAAACTACTCCCTGTGGCTGCAACTCCACAGAGGACAGCCCTCAGGGGAACCTACACCACAGACATTAACAAAGCCTGTTAAAGGTAATGCCCTGCCCTCAGCCACGCTGGGCAGCAATACTCTGATCAACAGTATCTTTAAGGCAGCCAATAGATAGACTACTGTCAGCGTGAGTAGCTGTCTCACCTCATAGACTCATAGACTCATAGGTCAGAAGGGACCAATATGATCATCTAGTCTGACCTCCCGCACAAGGCAGGCCACAAAACCCTACCCATACACATTTATAACAACCCCGAACCCATGACTGAGTTATTGAAATCCTCAAAAATGAGATTTGAAGACCTCAAGCTGCAGGGAATCCACCAGCAAGCGACTCATGCCCCATGCTGCAGGGGAAGGCGAAAAACCTCCGTGGCCCCTGCCAATCCGCCCCGGAGGAAAATTCCTTCCCGACCCCAAATATGGCGATCAGGTAAACCCTGAGCATGTGGGCAAGACTCACCAGCCAGCACCCAAAAAGGAATTCTCTGCAGTAACTCAGTTCCCATCCCATCCAGCATTCCCACAGACCATTGAGCAGACTTATCTGCCGATAATCCAAAATCAATTGCTCAAATTAAACTATCCCATCATAACATCCCCTCCATATACTTATCAAGCTTAGTCTTAAAGCCAGATAAGTCATTTGCCCCCACTACTTCCCTCGGAAGGCTATTCCAGAACTTCACTCCCCTAATGGTTAGAAACCTTCGTCTAATTTCTAGTCTAAATTTCCTAATATCCAATTTGTACCCATTCGTCCTCGTGCCTATAATAGTACTAAACTTAAACAATTCCTCTCCCTCCCTAACGTTAATCCCCCTGATATATTTATATAGAGCAAGCATATCCCCCCGGAGCCTTCTTTTGGCCAGGCTAAACAAGCCAAGCTCTTTCAGTCTCCTTTCATAAGGCAGATTTTCCATTCCTCGGATCATCCTAGTAGCCCGTCTCTGAACCTGTTCCAGTTTGAATTCATCCTTCTTAAACATGGGACACCAGAACTGCACACAATATTCCAGGTGGGGTCTCACCAGTGCCGTATATAACGGCACTAACACCTCCTTCTCCTTGCTGGAAATACCTCGTCTGATGCATCCTAAAACCGCATTTGCTTTTTTAACAGCCATATCACATTGGCGGCTCATAGTCATCCTGTTATCAACCAATACCCCAAGGTCCTTCTCCTCCTCCGTCGTTTCCAACTGATGCATCCCCAACGTATATGTAAAATTCTTATTATTAATCCCTAAGTGCATGACCTTGCACTTTTCACTATTATATTTCATCCGATTACTATTGCTCCAGTGTACAAGGTGGTCCAGATCTTCCTGAATAGCATCCCTGTCCTTCTCCGTGTTAGCAATACCCCCCAGCTTCGTATCATCCGCAAATTTTATTAACACATTCTCGCTCTTTGTGTCAAGATCAGTTATAAAAAGGTTAAATAAGGTCGGTCCAAGAACCGATCCTTGAGGGACTCCTCTTTAGCAGGCAGCAGAGTAGTCCTGTTAATGCCAGGGTTATCCCACAAAAACTGAGAGAGGTGACAACTCCCTGCAGCAGACATAGAAATAAGAGATAGCTGGACAGAGCCAGAGGAGGCATTCCATTTTCCTTCTCAGGAGCATCAGGCCTGCCCTAGCAGTCTCTGTGAGAAGTGGGGTGTCTATGGTACTGTTCTGGAGCATTCGCATGCATACAAAGTGCCCTGGCTGGCTGTGACAGCGTGCCCTGACCTTGAGAGCAGCTGGCTGTTATAGGGTGTGCTGCGGAGCATGCGGCAGGACAGCATTTTGCGTTTCTAGGTCTGTTTTCCCTGACCCCACATACCACAGTGCGATTGGTCTTCACGTAGCTGAGTGCTGGCAGAGGGTTCTTGGCATAAATAGTCACCACCACTTGGCTGCTGGTTTGATGCCAGTCTTGTCGACAAGACACCAACTTCTTATCCTGACGAGGAAAAGAGCCTGTTACTTATGCCAGCCTCCAGTGCGCACAAGCCTGGATCTCCTTCCCAAGTGGCTGAAAAGACAGATTTAACCTCGGAGCCCTGCACTGGTTCTTCCCTGCTGATTTGTTAACTAAAGGATAGTGTCACAGCACAATGCTATGGGCAAAGCTGACCCAGCACTTCAAATGAAACATTGGGTTTTTTACTTTTTAAATAAAAAAAAGCATCATTGCCAAACCAGGCTACAGCCCAATGAGAATAAAGAGGGTATCACCACTGTAACCAAAACAATTGCATCACATTTTATATCCACCCTCCTCCTCTTCCACAGCAACATCCTCACCAGGTTTTCCTAAGCCCCCCAATGATTCCCCCAGGGAATCGGACAGGACTGGCTCAAAGGTACACAATTCAGTCTTCCAATAGCATCTAGGGTTTCAGTGCTGTTCCTTCCTCCCATACTAAACCTCTGTTTCCTGCCATGAATCTTAGCGCTCTCATCGCCGCATTCTGGGAATACTTTGGGGGCTGACACCTCTCATCAAAGCTGTTTTAGGGAGAAGACACTGTCATTGCAAGTACCTAACAAAGACATGTTTAGAGCTAGAAATCATTTGAAAGACTATTCCTGTATCCAAAAGTCCATCTGACTGGCTGATACTCACTCACCTACTCTGTGTCAGAGGAAGGTTTCATGTCGAGGAAGTATTTGAAGATGAAAAGGACCATAAATTGTTTTGAACCTCTCTCTCAGCCTGTTCTGTGCCTCAACCTCAAAAATACTATAACCAGAGAAAAGTTTCCTGAGCAGCCTTTCCCGTTGAAAGCCAAATGCTTTGGGAACTTGAAGGTGCTGACACAGGGCTATCTGATCTCTCTTTCCTAGCCACAGAGGACATTAGCTGCCTGCATAATAACCAGAGAGCGGAGAGGAGGGGAGGGGAAGATTGGGCCAGGAGACCTTCCTCCTTAGCAAACAGCTGCTTATACTAAGGCTATGTCTACACTGTAGCCTATGTCTGCATAATTTATGTCACTCAGGCCTGGTCAACGCTTACCTTCGGGATTCGGCGGCAGTTGGCGGGAGATACGCAAGTGACGTAAATAACTTGCGTATCTCCCATCAACTTCGCTGCATCTCCTCCATGCGCCGTCCACACTGGGCTATGCCACTTACGGGGGTGGTTTTCTTTCATCGATCTCTGAATCAACTGAGCGGGGCTACACAGACCACTTGTCCAATGTCGATCCACAGACATCGATCTGACAGCAGTGAATTTGCCATCGTCAGTATAGATGTAGCCTGAGTGGTGTGACGAAAGCACCCACCCAAGTGACATAAGTTATACCAACCTAAGCCCTCGTGCACAGCGCTATGTTGGCAGGAGAGCTTCTGCTCACATAGCTTCTGCTGCTGGTAGAGGTGGATTTTTTATGTCAACAGGAGAGCTCTCTCCCATTCATCTTCAGTGGATGTACAGCTGCTCCACTGCAGCGCTGTCTGTTTAGACATGGCCTTACACGTCAGACCATCTTAGCAGCATGGACTTGGCACTCAGAGTAGCTGAGCTCAGTGCCCGTATCTTGCTAACTAACCCTGCTTCACTTTTCTATTTGTGACCCACCAGGGGCTTATAAAGTGTTAAAACGAATGGTTCCACTTTCAGTTTGACCCATCAGATAAGAAGCTGTGCAGTAGCAGTGCAGGGAGAGCAACAATCCATTAGGGGAAACGACAGTTGTTTGTCTCATGTTATATTAGGTGCACTGGACACAATTCTGTAAGAATGCCCTAGTTCTCTGGTGTTGCCTGCTTTAGTGCTAGCTGAGATGAATAAATTGGCAAAGTCAGACAGTTGCATGTTGAAAGGTAATAGCAGAATGTTACTAAGGCCAGGCATACGCTGGCCTGAGTTTGTCCTCGCTCATGTGGTTTTTTAAAAGTTCAGCAGGGCTGGGTCTAGTCAGTACTGAATTGCAAATCTTCAAGGGAAAAGTCAGTGTGTGGTAGAGAGAACCCTTTGCACTTGCTGACAGAAAAAGCAGATGCTGCATCAGCTTGGATGTGTCTTCAAGCACTGGGGGTAGATTTCCCAATCCCACTGCCTGTGAAATGCATTCAGCCTCCTTTGAGGTTCAATCATGTGGCAGCTGCTCAGGATTCTGCACTGTCTGTACAGATTGTATTTATTTTTCTTACCAGGCTTTGACTTTTTAGCTCATTTCTATTAGATTTGGCTGAGATGGCATTACTTTTTATGCATCTATCTCTAGGGTTTGTAACTTTCTGAAATACAGGCCTTCTGAGATAAGTTGCTCATGCCTGGTCTCAGACCAGGGGAAAAAGTTTAAGAAAAGGTTGAAAAAGGATCAGAAATTCAGATCATTTTCAAATACAATGCTTTCATTTATCCTCAGTTTAAAAAAAAAAACACCCTCATGAAAGTTACATGCAAAAGCTTATGTTAAGGCAGCATGTGGAGAAAGGGATGCATACACTACACTCCAGAAATGCATTTAAAGCCTTCACAGACTGTCATGCTGCCCCTTCCTTCATGGGCACTATGGTATGGCTTATCACATGATGACACAAAGCCTAATAACACCTGTATGCTGGTTTCCATCTTCAAAACACTGCCAGTATAAATAGTGTCAGATTCCTTGCCACTAAGCAAAGTGACACATTATTCAGCAAATAAGAAAATAAAATAGAAAGGATGTTCATTTATCTCCATCCTGTGACTCCACTAAGCCTATAAATAAGTGGCATAGTGAGCAGTCCTAGCCCAATCCCACTCCCTACAACACGGGATTATTTACATAAACAATATTAGCAGGGTTGGGCACTTCATGCCTAATCTATCCCTTTGTCTATCACCCAAGATGCTCCAATGCAGACGTTTGTGTTTGTGCCTGTGCTGTGTGATCAGGAA